>JAZKLR010000203.1:0-420000 GCA_037103525.1 Ganaspis brasiliensis | reverse complement strand
TCAAAATTTAGAAAATCTGGGGGCGTGTCACTTCTTTAAGTAGGTGGGGTCATCAGGTTACATTTGATTGGTCAACAGGGGTTTGTGAAAGTATATTTCAGTAAAGGAGTTGGGGATATTCTTTTTATAAATTCCGCTTTCTATTTTGAATTAACAATAAAAGCTGTGCTGTCCTTTGTCCGGGAAGGTATAATAAAACTCAACACAAATTTAATATAAATTCACAGTGCTTGTTGGCTCAAGTCCTAGAGTAAAACTGCCGACCCTTTTCGTCTCTCTGACCCAAAACGGTCGGCCCATCACTATTGGCTCTCCCCACCATGCAACTGTTACATTTTTATTAGTATCATTACGTCACATCTCTTTCTTACAAAACTGAATGAATAAACATAATTGTTTGCTTCTATTAAGTGATTAACACGAAATAATAATTATAATTAAACCAGGTAACACAATTCAGAACAATTTGATTTAAACGAATTAATAATTTGAATAACTGTGTAACACAATTTAGAACATTGTAATGTTATTTTTTTTTTTGTATTTAATCTTTTTCATTCTTCTACCTTCTTGTCTTCTTGTATCATCCATTTTCCTTCGACTTTCTTTAAATGGACAACATTTCTTCGTAATTTCTGTCCAGTTTCATCATTTTTTACTTCAATGTCGTTTCCTGTTGTGGCAGTTACTGTGTAAGGAGTGCTATCAAACGTTGGTGTTAATTAATTCTGCTTGATCGTATTCTTTACGTAGACTTTTTCTCCAATGTCCAAATTAGTTTCTCGAGCTTTCCTGTTTTTATCCTCGGTGATTTTTCTTTTCCACTTCATTTCGAAATCTTTATCCCTAACCTCTTGGTCCGTTTCTATTCGTTCCAAATCTATTACAGAGGGTACCTTGTCGCTAAACTGACGACGATAAAACAGTTCAGATGGAGATTTACCCGTTGTAGAATGAGGTGTGCTATTGTACATTGTTAGGTACTTTAGGATATCTGACTTCCAGTCGGCTTTTTCCACTTGGCTAATTTTAATTCTTTTTAAAATATCACGATTCTGTCGTTCAACTTCCCCATTCTGTTGTGGCCAATAAGGGATCGTGAAAAATAGGGTTATCCCGTATTCTGCGCAGAATGTTTTAAATTCTGTGCTAGTGAATTGTTTTCCATTATCGGCCGTTATAGATACTGGTGCTCCTAGCCTTGAAAAGATTTCTTTTAACAAATCGATAGTTGTTTTAGTGTCAACAGATTTCGTTATTTTAATTTCTTTATAACGACTAAAATAATCCACGATTACGAGAAGGTAATGTCCATTCGGCAATGGACCGAGAAAATCTATGGCTACATCTAACCAAGGTTGTGCCGGGAGTTCTCGCCTTTTCATTGGATTAGGGGGATTTGGGGCCGATACCAATGTGCAACCTTTGCAAGACTTTACAAAGTTTTCAGCGTCTCTATCAATTTTCGGCCACCAAACTTTTGATCTCAATCTGAGTTTCATGGCAACGATCCCGGGGTGGCCTTCATGAGCCGCTATTAAAACTTTTGTACGTAATTTTAAAGGAATTACTATTTTATTTCCACGTAACAAAATATTATCCTGAAAACAAAGTTCATGCTCAAACAGCTTATAATTTTTTACATCTTGATCCCAATGATTATGAAAAATTCCCTGTTGCACTCCCTTTATTTCTTGGTCTAGTTGACATGCTGTTTTGATTTCACTTAAAGGGATTGCGGTCGGTCGAGCTTGTTCAATAATTAAATTTAAACTATTTTCGTCGTCAAATGGGTAGGCAAAATTATTTGAAGCTAATCGTGAAAGCGAATCTGCTATATTTTGTTTTCCGGGCTTGAAAATTATTTTGTAATTGAAAGATTGTAAACGTAGTACCCACCGTTCGATTCTGGCGCACGGTTTGGAATCAGGGCCAAAAATTACCTCCAAAGGTTTGTGGTCACTTATTAACTCGAATGAATCTTTTCCGTATAGGTACATTTTAAAATGTTCTACTGCCCATACCAATGCGAGAGCCTCTTTTTCAGTCTGACAATATCGTTTTTCGCAATCTGTAAGACTTTTATTTGCATAAGCAATTATTCGGGCACCATTTGAGTCATACTGTATCAGAACAGCTCCTAATCCTACTGGGCTGGCATCTGCAACTACTCTTGTCCTGTTATTGGGGTCTTAGTATCCTAGAGTTTTTATATTCGACAGTTCTTTCTTTAATCGCATAAATGCCTGAGTTTGATCGTCTTTCCAGTGTGTGCTAATATCAGATTTTTTGTGTAGTTTCAGTCGCAACAACTCGCGAATTGGTTCAGTTAATGTAGCTAAGTTTGGAACCCATTTTCCTACAAAATTAACGAGGCCTAGAAAACTTTAGATTTCCTCTATTGTTCGAGGCTCCCTAAAAGATTCGATTGTTTTTCCGTATTTTGCACGTGGTTTAATACCATTTGAAGACATCTCGTGGCCTAAAAATTCAATGCTCTTTACTTTAAATTCACATTAGTCTGAATTTAGAAGAACATTGTTCTGGCGCAATGTTTCCAATACTTTCTGGAGCCTCCTATCGTGTTCAGCTTCAGTATTCCCAAAAATTACCATGTCGTCAATAAAATTTACTACTCCTTCGCAGGTTAACAACATTCTTTCCAGAATTTTTTGAAAGCATTCTGGGGCGCAAGAAATACCAAACATGAGTCGTTTGTATCTGTAAAGACCTTTACTGGATATAAATGTAGTGATATATCTACTGTCTTCGGAAAGCTCAATTTGATGGAAAGCATTCTTTATATCCAATTTGGAGAAAAATTTAGCTTTACTGAATTTGGGGAGCAATTGTTCCATTGTTGGTAAGGGATGGTTTTCTCTAATAATTGCCCGATTTGCCCGTCTCATGTCTACGCACAGTCTAACGTCTCCGTTACTTTTGAGAATTGGTACTAATGCTGAAACCCAACCTAGTGGCTTATTTACTTTTTCAATTATGTCGGCTTTTTCTAACTCGTCTATTTTATCGTTGATTTTCTTTTCTAATGGAACAGGCACTCTGCGGTAGGGTTGACAGACTGGCTTGACTGATTTATCGATAGGAATTTGAAGTTCCACTTCCTTAAATTTTGGAAAGATAGTATTAGAACTAACTGTGTTAACACCTACTCCTAACTTTAAAACACCAAGTAATTTTGCTGTAATCTTCCCCAATAAATTTTTTGTTCCATTTTTGATTACATAAAAAGTCGCTTGCTGAGCTTCCGACCCTACTCTTATTTCCGACTCAAATGATCCTAAAATTTTGAGAAGAGTTTGACTACCGTAAGCCACAAGTTTTTTCTCTGGTTTTCTTACTTGATTCTGGACCTGAATATTTTTTTGTTTCAGAATGTCCCAAGTCGCGTCACTTATAATATTGCATCTGCAACCTGAGTCAATGAGCATATCGATATCTATGCCGCCAACTTTACATGTTATTATTTCGTCATCATCAATGTGAAACACATAATCGATTTCGGATTTTTCAATTTTATTATTTTCACCATTTGACTTTAAGTGTTTTACTCCTTTATTTAAATTTTCTACTAATTTCCGTTTTTGTGCTCTAGTTTTGCATTGCTGTCTAAAATGGCCAATAAAACCACATTTCAGACATTTTTTATTCTTGGCGGGGCAGATTTCACTGTCCCCAGCATGTTTGTTACTCCCACATCAATTGCAAGGTGGCAGATTTTTCCCGTACTTAGCTTCGATTCGGTTTATGTTGCTTTGAAATGTTTTATTAACTTCAAAATTATCGAGCTGTCTTTGTACTACTTCTAACGCGTTTGCCTCAGCTACAATCTTGTCCAGTGTAACGTTATCTCCCAGAGTTAATATTTTCTTTCTAAGTTCTATTGATGCGCATTTCTCCGTAATCTGATCAATTAGGTTTTCTTCCAAATTTGTAAACTTACATTTAGAGCCTTGGAATCTTAATCTGACAAGGAATTTGTCAAATTTTTCCTCTGGCTCTTGCTTTATTAGTCTAAACAAATGTCTTTCATAAACCTTGCTTTGTTTTGGAGAGAAATACTCATCAAGTTTGTTAATAGCTACCTGGTATAGGTCGTCCTTATCAGGGGCAGTCGTGTCGGCATCCGGTATGTTGTAATAAATTTCCTGCAGAGCTAATCCTCCCATGTGCAGGAGCGAAGCCCTTTTCTTGTCAGGTTTGTCAACATTTGCTGCCAATAAATATATTTCGAGAGCTCTTTTCCATTTTTCCCACCTCAGACCTACTGAAGCGGGATCTCCCTCACAGTCGAAAACTTCAAGAGGAGATATTTGGGACATCTTGAATTTACCTGCAATCATTTGTTTTTATTTTGGTACAGTCCGGTCAAAACCGAAATATCGTCTTTATGTTCAATAGGTACCGCTTGGGTCGAAGAACCCAAACTACCTCTAATTATTGGTGTAAACTTTTTTTTTTTTTTTTTTTTTTTTTTTTTTAAATAATAATACTTGCAGGTACCAACTGAGCATCACAGTTTACCTAAATGAAAATTATTCGGCCACTGTTAGCGGCAGTATTTATGGGCCACGTGTCCCAAATCTGTATTCTAGGTACCGGTTTATGGATAAGAACTTACTATTCCTCGATCAAGAATTGCTACGCGATAAAATTCAAATATTACTATTAATAATGAATGATACTACTATTTATTACATTACCCTTACTTAACATTTGCTTCTTCAAAATTCCTTGTGAACCACTGTATAAGATCTCTCCATAAACCTACCTCTAATATTGCGAACGTACCTTATTTATTTAATTTCCTTTTTGTATGGTGCAATGGGTAGCTTAAATCCTCGCCGCCATTTGTGCTGTCCTTTGTCCGGGAAGGTATAATAAAACTCAACACAAATTTAATATAAATTCACAGTGCTTGTTGGCTCAAGTCCTAGAGTAAAACTGCCGACCCTTTTCGTCTCCCTGACCCAAAACGGTCGGCCCATCACTATTGGCTCTCCCCACCATGCAACTGTTACATCTTTATTAGTATCATTACGTCACAAAAGCTATTATTATTCATATTATTATTATTATTATTATTATTATTATTAAAAAAACTTTTATAACAAACAGATTTAAATAACTAATACTCTTCTGTAATGAATCACATTTCAGTTAACAAAAATTGGAAAAAACCTGATAATAAATTATTTAAATTTCTTACAAATTGTCTAAAATTTGTAAGAATTGCAAATAATTTATTTATTTGTTTGTCATAAACGCTTGGTCCAGGTTTTTACCTGGACCCCATTAGAAAAATACATTTTCGTTTATTTATCTGAAGGAATCCAGCCAAACATTACAATATTATAATTTGCCAGGAGATTTTCAAAATTTAGAAAATCTGGGGGCGTGTCACTTCTTTAAGTAGGTGGGGTCGTCAGGTTACATTTGATTGGTCAACAGGGGTTTGTGAAAGTACATTTTAGTAAAGCAGTTGGGGATATTCTTTTTATAAATTCCGCTTTCTATTTTGAATTAACAATAAAAACTATTATTATTCTTATTATTATTATTATTATTATTATTAAAAAACTATCATAACAAACAGATTAAAATAACTAATACTCTTCTGTAATGAATCACATTTCAGTTAACAAAAATTGGAAAAAACCTGATAATAAATTATTTAAATTTCTTACAAAATGTCTAAAAAATTGTAAAAATTTTAAATAATTTATTTATTTGTTTGTTGTGTTGGCAAAATAGTTCCCCTAACAGAAGAGGATACATGCAGAGGTTACATGCGCGATGGATCAATATGCACCCACAATACGCGGAAATGACGCCTCAGTACTTAAGAGATCAGGTATCCTCTCTGAGAAAAAGGGGATATGAAGCTCTTCTCCAAGACCAGGAAGACCCCTCAGAGAATACACAAATTTTGTATGAAACACCAACGCCCGCAGCCGAAGATGGAAACATGAGTTCGAGGGAAACCAAAATTCATCTCAAGGTTTCCATTAAAATGGATAAAATCTCTGAAGGGAACAATGAACTCTCATTACTCTCAGAGAGTGTAGATCTCTGGACATTGAACTGTGCTGTGTATGAAAAACCTGTGTCCTTACTTCGCAAAAGTAACAGAAAATCTGTTGCGGAACGCGTATCTAAAACCTGCCAGCGAATCAAACAAGTGCAGAGCAAGATCGGGATAGCTCGACGACATGCTTCTCAATTGCAGAGTGTGATTGCATATCTGGAATAAACTATTATTATTCTTATTATTATGATTATTATTATTATTCAAATAACTATCATAACAAACAGATTAAAATAACTAATACTCTTCTGTAATGAATCACATTTCAGTTAACAAAAATTGGAAAAAACCTGATAATTAATTATTTAAATTTCTTACAAATTGCCTAAAATTTGTAAGACTTTCAAATAATTTATTTATTTGTTTGTCATAAACGCTTGGTCCAGGTTTTTACCTGGACCCCATTAGAAAAATACATTTTCGTTTATTTATGTAAAGGAATCCAGCCAAACAAACAGATTAAAATAACTAATACTCTTCTGTAATGAATCACATTTCAGTTAACAAAAATTGGAAAAAAACTGATAATAAATTATTTAAATTTCTTACAAATTGTCTAAAATTTGTAAGAATTTCAAATAATTTATTTATTTGTTTGTCATAAACGCTTGGTCCAGGTTTTTACCTGGACCCCATTAGGAAAATACATTTTCGTTTATTTATCTGAAGGAATCCAGCCAAACATTACAATATTATAATTTGCCAGGAGATTTTCAAAATTTAGAAAATTTGGGGGCGTGTCACTTTTTCAAGTAGGTGGGTTCATCAGGTTTCATTTGATTGGTCAACAGGGTTGTGAAAGTACATTTCAGTAAGGGAGTTGGGGATATTCTTTTTATAAATTCCGCTTTCTATTTTGAATTAACAATAAAAACTATTATTATTCTTATTATTATTATTATTACACAGCCCCACAAAAAACAAAGTGTCATGTACTTTTGACCGGAATACTCTAGCCCTATGTATTTTGACGCGCTGAACACGAATCCGAAGTCCATTTTGCTCCATCACGTCAGGCTTTTTTTCTGACCTCAAAAAACATGTCGAATTTTGAGAGGTAGGCGATTTTTTAAAAAAATTTATGGATTTACTTCAAACTTGGTATCTGGGGATTTTTTGGGTCGCTGATTACGAATCTGAAGTTAGATTTTCAAAATTCAAAATGGCGGATCCAATATGGCGGACGAATTTCGAAAAAAGTTGAAGATTTACTTCAAATTTGGTATCTGGGGGTTTTTTGGGTCGCTGATTGCGAATCTGACGTCATATTTTCGAAATTTTTATGAAATTTGGTATCTTCAGGTTTTTAAGTTGCTGATTGTGATTTCGAAGCGAGTTTCTCACATTTTCAAATATGACTTCTATTACAATTTTATCATAAAATATTCCTTGGTAACAGATTGGATATGTTTGGTGCAGAAGCCAAATAAGAAAGTACATTGTTCCATTCTGCATCTTATTCCTGATGGACATATCATTGTCATTCTATGTCTAACTTTCTTATTGAGCTTTGGTACAATTTAAATCCTGCTGCTTTGATAAATGTAGTAGGCGATGACAACTGCCTCGAAAGGGGATGTGTAGGCGCGCTGCCTTGCAGGTGGGCAGGGTGTGAGGATGATACCGTAGTGTGTCCGACGACGAGTTGACATTGTCCTCGTCAAAGTCGGAAAGCTCTCATACTTAGGCCTGGGGAGGTATGAGAGTTATCACCCCTACGACGGTGGACTCGCCTGCGATCGGACCAGGATCCCTAACGTGCGGGTTATTCAATAAATCATGGCTTTTCAAAATCAAAACAACACAAAAACTTCAAATGCTTCAAAAATTAATTTTAAAGCATTAAGATCAAAACACATATGCAATAGCAATGCAGATGCATTTTGTTATATATGTGGACAGTTCGATGTTCCAAAGAATTGTAAACCAATCAATGACAATATGAGACAAATTTACAAAGATTGCTTTGATTTAGAGATAGCCGATCAAAATGAAAATTGGGTTCCACACAAAATTTGCTTATTCTGTCACATAATGTTAACTCGTTGGAATAATACTAAGGAGGATAAGTACTTTAAATTTAAAAAACCAATGCTGTGGAAAAAACCATTGAAACAAGAAGTTTGTTACTTTTGCATGACCAATGTAGAAGGTTATAATAACAAGAATAAAGGAAACATATTGTACGCTGATGTGACAACTGTAACAAAACCAGAAATTTTTTGTGATACACCTTCTTCTTCAAAAAATTTTGAAATCGACTGTTCAAAAGTAGAAGATGTATTTAGTGATATAGATGACGACATGAGTATTGATGACAAAGATGACTATTACATTCCAACTGGTGAACAGGAAGAAGAAATACCTGAAAAGTTCACACAAGAAGAACTCAGCAATCTCATCAGAGATTTAAAACTACCAAAAGACTACATCTTCCTTTTATCGCGATAGGGAAAAGGAATTCAGAAAATATTTTACAGAAGACAAAAAGCAGTCATTGGTATATTGTTCTGACATTAATGGGTTAATGGATCAATTAAAACCTGGCGTATACAAAGATGAAGATTGGAGGTTATTCATAGACTCTTCTAAAAGAAGTTTAAAAGCAGTATTACTTCATAATACTAATATTTATGGTTCGATTCCTATGGCTCATTCTACAGAACTTAAAGAAAGCTATGAATCTGTAAAACTAGTTTTAGATGAAATAAAATATCAAGAACATAACTGGCAAATTTGTGGGGATTTAAAGATCTTAAGTATTATGCTTGGACAACAAGCAGGTTTCACAAAAACGCCCTGTTTTTTGTGTATGTGGGATAGTAGAGATAGAAAGAATCATTACAAAAAAAAGGAATGGCCAAAAAGAAAATCTTTTAAACCAGGATCGAAAAATATCATTAAGAAGCCATTGATTCATCCCTCAAAGGTATTGCTTCGACCATTGCACATTAAACTAGGAGCAGCAAAACAGTTTGTTAAGAGTTTAGATAAAAATGGAAAATGTTTTAAATACCTAGAACAAAAATTCCCTGAGGTCTCTGATGCCAAACTAAATGAGGGAGTTTTTGATGGCCCACAAATTCGAAAATTATTAAAAGATGAGAAATTTGTCAGAAACATGCGGAAAACTGAGAAAAATGCATGGATTAGTTTTAAACTAATTGTTGAAAATTTTCTGGGGAATAACAAAAGCGAGAATTGGGAAGAAATGGCAAATAATATGATAACAAACTTCGGAAAGCAAGGATGCTCGATGAGCTTGAAGCTACATTTCTTAGAATCACATCTAAAGTACTTCCCCAAAAATTTAGGAGACTACAGTGAGGAACAGGGAGAGCGATTTCATCAAGACCTTAAAGAAATGGAACGTCGTTATCAAGGAAGGTGGGGCGTAAATATGATGGCCGACTTTTGCTGGATGCTGAAAAGGGATGTTGTACCAGGTAGTGTGAACTTAAAGAGAAAACCGCAACACAGATCTTTCGAAAACAAAAGAGTGCGCTACCATAAAAAGGAATAAAGGAAAATTATATACTTCAGAACTGACATATTGAATTTTGACAATCTGTTTTCAGATTTGCAATCAGTCACCCCACAAACCACTAGATACCAAATTTTATGTAAATTTTAATATTTTAAAAAAATTCATCAGCCATATTCTTGCCGCCAAGTAAATCTTAATATGTTTTTTAATTCGGCCGCCATATTGGATCCGCCATTTTAAATTTAGAAAATTTAACTTCGGATTTGTAATCAGCGACCCAAAAAACCCCCAGATACCAAGTTTGAAGTAAATCTTCGATTTTTTTCAAAATTCGTCCGCCATATTGGATCCGCCATTTTGAATTTTGAAAATCTAACTTCAGATTTGTAATCAGCGACCCAAAAAACCCCCAGATACAAAGTTTGAAGTAAATCTTCAAATTTTTTCAAAATTCGTCCGCCATATTGGATCCGCCATTTTGAATTTTGAAAATCTAACTTCAGATTCATAATTAGCGACCCAAAAAACCCCCAGATACCAAGTTTGAAGTAAATCCATAAATTTTTATAAAAAATCGCCTACCTCTCAAAATCCGACATGTTTTTTGAGGTTAGAAAAAAATCCTGACGTGATGGAGCAAAATGGACTTCGGATTCGTATTCAGCGCGTCAAAATACATAGAGCTAAGGTATTCCGGTCAAAAGTACATGACACTTTTTTTTTGTGGGGCTGTGTTATTGATAAAATATTTTCTAAAAAAAAGTACAATCTAGACTTTTTAAAAAGTCTTTCTAGGTCCTCTAGTCAGTTGAAAAATACTGAAAATGTAAATAGTTCTAGTACCCCCTCTAGTAACATTGAAGTTTCACCTTTCATCCCCATGAAAGACCTCCCAGAAGTCCTGCAAGAAGCAACATAATTTTTTGAAGAAACTTCAGACATTGTTTTGAAAGCCGTTGAGCTTCTGCCAACGCTGGAAGTCCCGGTTATGGTACCGGAAGTTTTAAATGAAGTTCCAGAAGTGCTAGAAGTTCCAATTACATCGCCAGAAATCCAGCCACGACCACTCGTCTCTGCTCCTTCGAAATTCGTCCCTCTCGATGATCGATTTAAACTGTTCCCATTTGTTTTTTGAAAAATTCCGAATGGACCGTGGGTACAAGTTCCTGTGGGAGTAAGACGGTACCGTTTTGATGCTGATGGTAAAAAATGGGCCTTGCGACTGGATCAGAACAGTGGGAGGGTGAAACATATTTCAAAACCTCATGACGTAAGTGGCATTTAAAAAATTTGTTTTTTTTTTGTTCTAACGCTCATTTTTTTCGCTTTTTAAAGTGAGGGGAAGATGTGACGATGTGAAATTTGCAAATTTAAAATTAGAGATTTATACTATATTCACATCGTCACTATAGTAAAGTTCAGGTCGGCTCGTGACCCCGAGTCAGTGCGACCGAGCTTGTACCTCTACCGCTCTCTACCTGTGTGCCTCACCGGCACATAGGTCACAATAGCTTGACTATATTAATCGGCACGCGCTGCCGAATATTAAGTCATCTGGTTGCTGGGACTCGAGGTCCTTCTCGATACCAAGCTAGGCTGCTCGGGTAAAGCGAGAGATGTGCGTGGGTCCTTTCGCCACATTTTTCCTTTGCTCTGGGTGACTAGTAGACCAGATTAACCCCTGAGAACGTGCGAGGATTAGGCAGAGGTCCTTCTCTCCTAAAACTCGCACAGAAAATCCGGAACCTTTAAGGTGAAGGGTTACCTTGACGGTCACCGAACTAGTAGAGGTCCTTCTCTTTAGTTTGGTGAACGAACAGAAAGATTTGCAGCGTTTTTGGGTCCTTCCATGGCGTTGTAGATCCGTATTTTTCTAGGTTCTTCTCAGTTCTTGGCTAGAGAGAGAAAATATAGGTCCTTCTGTACGCTTTCTCTCTACCCAAAGAATAGATTCGACTCTGCCCTTGGTGGGCTTTGTTGAAAATTAGGCGGTAGAGGGTGGTAGAATTTTTTAATTGTAAATTTTAAGGGTAAAAATTATATAGTTGAAAAGTTAAATACCACAAAACTGAGAAAATTTGTCGAATTCGGTTATTTTTTATAAAAGGAAATTATTTTGTTAAGACTACGAAAAGAAAATTAAATCTCTGTTACAGATCCAAGCTTAGAAATTCGAGTTCTACCAGTTCTAGTTTATATCCTCAGAAAAAGATAAAGAAACAAAACGTATATATTGTGGAGA
Organism: Ganaspis brasiliensis; assembly: GCA_037103525.1. Lineage (NCBI taxonomy): Eukaryota > Metazoa > Arthropoda > Insecta > Hymenoptera > Figitidae > Ganaspis > Ganaspis brasiliensis. The sequence goes on along the minus strand of JAZKLR010000203.1, from coordinate 408,165 downwards.
TGTTCAAAAGAACAGATTATTGTTATTAAATTCTTTTTGTAATTTTTATAAGCTAATTTATATTTTTATCTGAATATATTTTTCTATCTTATTCTTAAGTTAAGAATATTTTGAGTTTTTACTGACTACACCTGTCCTTAAGAAATTAAGAAATTCATTTTAACGATAAATGTCAGCTAGCAGGCTAAGATTTACTTTGTATTTGCTTTTATTTTAATTTTCAGCTAGAAAATAAGTCAAAAATCATCGTTGGGATGTAAATTCCATTTAAATTTTGAGGTTATAAACGCTGGACAACCCGACGAGCGTAATCCGGAGCAACTTTAATAATTAAAAAAAAGTCCTATCAATACAAAGGGACGAGCTACAGTAACGTCGGGAATTGTCAGTCCACCTATTTTTTAAGATTTGAAAAACGTCTTTAAACGTACAAAGTATATTTATTAAAATTTTTCTGTGTTTATTTCCTAAAAGTAAAAAACATTTTGAGGATAATAAGGCCTAAGTGAAGTGATTTAGTCAATTTTTCATTGAAATATGTTTAAAAATGTGGAATTTTTAATGTTTGATAGGGCCTTTTTACGTCAGAAATATCAGAGTTGTCAAAGGGTTCATCGATTTTCTTCAAACTTCGTGGTATCATACTGCTATATAAGAAACTTTTTCCCTCCAAATGATTTTAAAAAAAAAATCAAAATTTTAGAAGATACGCCATTTTGAATATCTTCTATTATATTAATACGATACCGAGAAAACTTCGTTCATCGTAGTACACACTTCAAAATTCACCTACTTTTTCCAATAGGCAACTTACAAAAATGTTCATTTTACCATGTTATTACAGTTTGTAACTATGCGCACTGGCACTATCCGTATCAAGCATGTTAAACTGAACATTTTTTCATGCACAACATATTGTTGCACATGCGCAGTAGTGCACTATAACTGTGTAAACGTGCGCACTACAAAACAAACTATTACATGCGCAGTTGTTTTGTATTTTTGTACACATGCGCAATGATGCACAGTGATAGTCACACATGTGCTCTGACTAAATTTAGAAATTACGCATGCGCAGTGCTGTGATTTACCAGATAATTAAATTTTCAGTACATATAGTATACTTTTTTTAATAAGTGCGCAGTAGAAATCCGTTTTATTATTGCGCATGCGTAACACTTTATCATTGTAATTGCAGATGCGCAAAGGTACCTTTATTTAACATTTTTTTTTTTAAGTCCAACGAAAATTAAAATTTCGTTTTTCTTCACTTGTAAAATGTTGTGCGTGCAATTTATTCTTTAAAATTATATGTTTTAAACATTGGATTAAACTTTTTTGCTAACATGTTATTTAATGTCAGTTCATTTTGACATTGTTAAACAATTATTATTTGTTACGATTTTTACCACTGCGCATACCTAACGTTTGTAGAAAGCTACTGCGCATGTGTAATGTTAATAAAAAAACTGCTGCGCATGTGTTTAATCGACAAAAACCTACGCGTAACATTTTTTTATAAATTTTTTAAGATTTATTTTATATCCTACTTTAAGTATATTTTTCTTACATTTTTAAATAATTGGTTTAGAAATAATACATTTTATACTTTTTTTGTGTTAATACATTTTTTTTATGTTTTATTTAACAAATGGTTTGTGAAGCATATTTTGCTTTTTAAACCCTTCCAATGTTAGCCATTACCCAGGCGGCACACAGTAAACTAAAAGGCATCAAAATGCCAACATTGAAACGTTAACTGTTAACATTTTCAGTTTCCAAAAAGTCATATTTTCGTAAAGTAATCGTCCAAAAATGTTACTTTTGTGAAAATAAACAATTATTCGTTTTGGTAAATTTTCAAATTCCCAAAAAGATATCAAATAGATGACTTGTTTATGTTAACAAATCGGCAACTTTTTTTTAACGAAAAATGAAAGAAAAGTTAAGTAATTGATGACTTTTATTTATTTTAATTGCAATATATTTGATAGTGTAATTAGTACTTTTTGGAAAGGATAAAAAGGCAAAAGTAGGTGACAATGCCAAACGATTAACTCTTTTTCTATCATGTCAGACATAACCTATAATAATTATGACAATAGTAATAAAGACATTTAACCGTAATATAATGTTTATATATTTTATTTTATATATTTTTTCTCTTTTTGTATTACCTTATTTATTGTCTTTTATAGTCAGTATTGTCATCATAATAATTATATTATAGGTTATCGCTGACATGATTGAAAAGAGATAATCGTCTGGCATCGTTTGTAAATAACGTTAAGTTCACAAAAAATGATTAACAAAATAATAACAGAAAATCGTTTAACAAATGGTGATTGTAAAATGTTATATTTTTAATAAGTTAAATAACATTACAAAAATGTCAACTTAAAAATGATATCTTATGGATAACCTTTGAATTGTTATCCATTTTGTATGTATCTTTTTAATAACTAAATTAACAATACAAAAATGTCAACTAGAATATGTTATCTTATGGAGATCCATAAGTTGTTATCCATTTTGCATGTATCTCTTTAATAACATTTTGTTAACATCTGTAACTTTTTAATTTGTTAACAAAATTTCGATAACTATTTTTTAACTTTAAAGTTAACATTTTGACTACTACGTTAAGTTAACTTTTTGTTATCAATTTACATTACCAAAAAAGTTACCTTAAAAACGATAACTATTTTTTAACTTCTTGAGGTTAACATTTTAATTATTACATTTAGTTAACATTTCGTTAACAATTTACAGTACCAAAAAGGTTACTTCAAAATGGTAACTTAAATGTTATCAAAACGAGAAGTGTGCCGCTTGGGTATATATATTTTTTATACAATGTTGCCCAACTCCCACGACGTGGTGTTTTAGAGATGTTTTTTTCGCCCGTGTGACCATACTTCCGCCCCCCCTTAATATGATAATTAGTTTTTAAAAAATTTTACAATAATAAAATATGACAATAAAAATTATTAGAATATAAAAAATTAGTAAAAAAAATATGAAACATTCAATGAACAATAAGTTCACTAACATTTTATAGAATGTCCACATCAATAAGCAATTAAATAAATAATAATCACCGAGCGAGCGTTAGCTAGCGAGGTTCATTACGCTAGTTACCATTAATTTAACAAAATTGTTAATATCTCAAAATACAATAAAGATATTTTGATGAAACTTACACATGTTTTAGTTAAAAATATGTACTTTTAAATGAAAATAAAGTCAATGAAAAAAAAATGTTTTCATGTAAAAAAATTAAAATACCATTTTTAATACAATTTTTTATTTACTTACTCCTCTCTGACAGAAATTTAATTAAAATTTTTAAATTACTTATGAATTTACCTTTAATTTAAAAAAAAAATTGATGGAGACTTTATTAGGTCCCGAGATATTAGACTTTTTGTACTACCGCGCGTGGTTGCGACAGCAAAACGCGGCGTGGCGCGCTGCATTGCTAAGCTTCTACGCTGTCGCGTCGCATTGCCTGGCATTACCACGGCCGCTGCAACTACGCGCGGTTGTACAAAAAGTCTAATATCTCGGGACCTAATAAAGTCTCCATCAATTTTTTTTTTAAATTAAAGGTACATTCATAAGGAATTTAAAAATATTAATAAAATTTCTGTCAGAGAAGAGAAAGTGAATAAAAAATTAAATTAAAAATTGTTTTTTAATTTTTTTACATGAGAAAATTGTACAAAAAGTCTAATATCTCGGGACCTAATAAAGTCTCCATCAATTTTTTTTTTAAATTTAAGGTAAATTCATACGGAATTTAAAAATATTAATTAAATTTCTGTCAGAGAGGAGTAAGTAAATAAAAAATTGTATTAAAAATGTTATTTTAATTTTTTTACATGAAAAAAATTTTTTTTTCATTGACTTTATTTTCATTTAAAAGTACATATTTTTAGCTAACACATGTGTAAGTTTCATCAAAATATCTTTATAATATTTTGAGATATTAACAATTTTGTTAAATTAATGTTTATATTCAAAACGGCGTATCTTCTAAAATTTTGAATTTTTTTAAAAATCATTTGGAAGCAAAAAGTTTCTCATATAGCAGTATAATACCACGAAGTTTCAAGAAAATCGATGAACCCTTTGACAACTCTGATATTTCTGACGTGAAAAGGCCCTTTACAAAAATTGAAATTACTCTTGAAATAATAAAGGTTTTTTAAAGTTCATATGCTTCTTTTAAATGGAATTAACTGGAGAATAACATTGTTGTTTGAGCATTAATGTGCAATTTTTTTTCTAGCATATGCAAGGCTCGGAAGTTTGACCAAAAAATTTATAAAATTTTGAACACATTATTTTGACATAAAACTAATTTTTAAAATTCCAATATATATATTATATGACTTTTTTCCAAAAGTTATTGACAATTATGACCTTGGTATATTTTATATAGCTGTATTTGATGTCAAGATATAAACAATATTTTTTTTATATTTTTTGGTCCAACTTTCGAGCCTTGCATATGCTAGGAAAAAAATTGCACATTAATGCCTAAGCAACAGTCTTATTTTCCAGAAAATTTCCTTTAAAACCAGCATAGAAACTTTAAAAAACCTATATTATTCCGAAAGTAATTTTAATTTTTCTAAAACATTAAAAATTCCACATTTTTTAACATATTTCAATGAAAAATTGACTAAATCACTTCACTCAGTCCTTATTTTCCTCAAAATGTTATCTACTTTAAGGAAATAAGCACAGAAAAATTTTAGTAATTATACTTTGTACGTTTAAAGACGTTTTTCAAACCTTAAAAAATAGGTGGACTGACAATTCTTGACGGTACTGTATGTCGTAAAACTTTTAAACATCTGCAATGAATTAAAAATCAGAAATAAAAATTTCTCCAATTTTGTTATTATAAATTTATAAATTGAGAATTCGCATTCTATGTGTTTAAACGATTATGAGTATCTAATTTTTTTCCCAAAAACGTTATTTTTTATAAAAAATAACCATATTTATAATAATTGATTGTCATTTAATTTTATTCATTTTGAGAACATTTTTATATATTTTTAATCGTGAAAAACGAAAGATTTATAATTTTTTAATTTACAATTTCAAATTTGCAAATTGTAAAATTTTTGAGTCATAAAACTTTTGGGTTACTGCAGCCATAAATGAAAAAATATCCTGGTAGGCATCCATATATTACAGTTCAACGTATTCATGATCCTATTAAAATCTAAATAAGTACTCCCGAAATTTAAAGGGACTACCTACTCGGAGCAAAAAGTGGTACCTGGTATTGTTAGAGTAAAAATGACTAAAAAATTTCGAAACAGTCATATTTTGAATACATTTTAGGTCTATTCTATCGGCAGGGTAAGTACCCGTCAGATGTCTAGGCCATGCCCGTTCAACTTACGCCGAGAAGTAAATCTCAAAATGTAAAAACCGACTTCTCTAAAGTCCCTAAATACCCTGTCGATAGAAAATACCTTAAACATACCTAAAAAATGACTGATTCGGTGTTCTTCAGTCATTTTTACTCTTACAATACAGGTTTCCATTTTCTGCTTTGCATTGGTAGTTCTTTTAAATGTCGCGATTACTTATTTTAGGTTAAATAGGATCATAAATCTTCGTTGCTAACTTTTTTTTTTATAGTTTATGTTACCCAAAAGCTTTATGTATCAAATGTAAGAAATAAATTTGGTCAATTACCAGATCAAAAAATATTTGGAACTTTTTTTTTAACTTTCCCTGAATATTGTAGGAATATGATTGAGATGAGGAAATTCCCTGAAAATTAAAAATATATTTTCAGGAATAATTTGCGTAAAATTTTCCGCATGGCGGACATTTTAATGCCTTCACGAAACTTACCTAAATATTAGATTCCAATATTCGGAATATGTGAACCAATATTTAATGAAAATTCAGGGAATTCCTGGTGCTGTGCTGTGTAAGTAGAAGATATTAAAAAACTAATATCAATGCGCTCTTCAGCGTTTTCTAATTATCGCAAAACAAAAATTTTTAATGAAAATTTGTGTCTTATTTCATTTACTTCAACATATGTATAAAATATTTTTGTTGAAAATCGCATAATAATCGCTAAAATGGGAAAAAGAGATTTTCAACGCCAATGGTTAATGGATTTTTAAATTATAAATAAAGAAATATTAATGTTAGAAGAAAATGTTTGAAACAAAAACGATTAATAATGTTAATCTGAATAAAATTAGTAAAAAGTATTTTTTGCGTTAATGCTCTAGATTACGAGATATGTGCGGTACGAAATTTCACCCCTTTTTTCAAAATTTTGGACAAAATTACCACACCTCGAGGTAGCATACTTCAAGTTAAGCTCAGAGAATATTGTTCTTTCGATGGGAAAAAATTTTGACCTCGGAATTAATGCAAAGCTGTTAGTGCCTAAGTACCCAACTGATGTTTGTTTCATTTCCGGTTAACTTCGTCAAGGAAATTGACCTTATAATGTGAAAATAAAAACTCTGAATAAACTAACATACCGACACTGCAAAACCAAATGTCTCATTTTGAGACGTTTGGTCTCCATATTTAAAACATTTAAACTTATGTTGGTTTATTCAAAGTGGTTTAATTTCACATTGTTAGGTAAACTTTCCTGAGAAAAGTATCCGGAAGTGAACTGGACATCTGTAGGATACGTAGCTCCTTTACAGTAGTCACCTTTCACATATTAAGTTGTATTCCCTGAAGAAGTTGACCGGAAATGACCTGGGCATCAGTTGGGTACTTGGATACTTCAAAAAAGTCGATATTTACATTTTGAGGTTAACTTCTCTGGAGAAGTTGACCGGAAATGACCTAGACATCGGTTAATTACCTGAGTATTTTGGAGAAGTCGATTTTCACATTTTAAGGTTAACTTCCCTGAGGATGTTAAACCGAAAAATTAAGTTATGCTTTAAATACACTAAGCCCAGCCAGCTCCTTACAATTTTTAATGTTTTCATTTTAAAAATTAGTCCTTCTAGCCACTGACCAGAAACCATCTTGTATTTGGGCAAACTCGGGCTATTTCTACACGGATACTTCACTCAGGAATCACTTTTCCCACATATTTCAATCACTTTTAAATCAGTTTTTAAACAAAACTGCAAACGTTATAAAGCAGAACTAAGCACGTGCCAATCAAGACAACATGAAAGCTGCAGAAACAAAACTAACCACGATCCAACGAATGAATCGATAAGTGGCATCAATTACATTCAACTGGCTAATGGCACACGCCATTTACATCCAACTGCCCAATGGCATACATAAGGCTTTCATGGCATATAGCCAATAGTAATCATAACACCATATAGAACTGGCCAATGGCAATCATAACGCTATAGGTCGAGTCCATAACAAGTGATCACACCAATTTCAGTCACTTTAATTAATATTTATGAAATTCATGATTTGGGTTCCTCTAGTGGTTAAAAAAAGAAATTTCAAGTATTTTTGAAAAATTCAAAATATTTTTGAAAATTAATTAAAAAGAGTTTTTTGTGGATGTAAATATATTAATACTAAGTTTTAGGCCATTTTTTCCACATTTTTATTTTATTTACATAAAAAACGACGTTTCGGCAGCTGCCGCTACCCTTATCAAGTTTTCTTTTAAAAATTGCTAGAATTAAACAAAATTTTTTTTAATTTATAATCAAACTTATATATGTATATGAATGTGTGTGTGTGTGTTTTTTTTTTTTTTTGCTATTGTACATTGTTGCTATTTTTAATCAAAATATGGAAAAAACCGTACTTACATTTTAGAAGTTATAAAAGCCATTACAAAAGAGTATGATTCTTATTTTCATTTTAAAATTTAAATTTCATTTACTTTTTGTCTTTGTTTATTTGTTTGTCTTTGTTTTAAATCAATTAAAAAATTCGTTTTTTTTCTTTTCTTTGGCACATGATGATGATTTGATTCACCATTGTGTGATAATTTGTATGAAATTATTTAGGTTATAAAACTATATTGTGTGGAATTTATAAAGTCGGTAATTTGGAACACTATATTATCAGATTAATGTATATTATTGAAAAACCCCTGATATATACTATTTAGTCTTTGAACGTCTGTTTTAAAATTTATGGCTTTATCTTATTTAATTATATAGATCATTTCTAAAAATTTTCTTTTGAACCAATTTTCCTCTACATTCAGAATTGTTACCTTATTTAAATTAAAATTATGTTTATTTTCAGTAGCGTGAGTTGATATGGCTGTATTCGTTTTTTTATTTTTTATATCTTTTGCATGTTCTTTCATTCTGGTTTGAAGGTGTCTAGATGTTTCACCAATATAAATATCATCACAATTAAAACATGGTATTCTATATACTGTATTAATTTTTTGATTTTTTTCTGTTTTATCTTTAGTTGAGTGTAAGATACTTTTTCCTATTGTATTTTCAATTGATTGTACTATTTTAATATTGAATTTTTTAAATAAATTATAAAAAATGTTTTCTAACTCTTTGATATATGGTAGTGAAATAATTGTTGTGATATTATTTTCGGGTGAAATTTTATTGTTATTTGAAATTATGTGATTATATCTTTCTTTAATTTTTTTATTTAGAATGTAAGTTGGAAATCCATTTTTTATTAAAGTTTCTTTGACTATTTTGAGATTCTCTGTATGAAATCTTTTGTCTGATAATTTAATGGCACGATCTGTTAATGCGATGATAATACTTAATTTATATTTTAAACAATGTTCAGAATCATAATTAATATAACGGCCAGACCAGACGGGTTTTCTGAACCAATTAGTAATTATTTTATTATTTTCTATATATAAAGTAAGATCTAGAAAATTTATACTATTGTTTGTTGATTTTTCCAAAGTGAATTTTATTCTGTCAGCATCTTTTATAGAGTTGAATGTTTTATGAAAATGGTCAATTTTATCTGTTGGTAGGATTATTAGACCGTCATCAATGTATCTACCATAGAAAATAATTTTATATTTAATTTTTTTTAAAGCCTTCTTTTCTAAGTATTCCATCACTAAGTTTGCGCATGCAGAACTAAGGGGAGATCCCATAGGTAGTCCAAAAGTTTGTTGATAAAATTCACCTTGGAATTGACAATACGAATTCTCTAAACATAATGTTAGTGCGTAAAGAAATTCATCTAAGTTTAAAGTAGTATGTGGTTGAATTTCGAGCCATCTATGTTTCATACATTTTTTAATTAGATCCCATGATATATTTGTATACATGGAAACAACATCCAAGGAAATTAAGGTAAAATTTTTTGGTATAATAATTTTATCTATTTTATTTTTAAAGGTCCAGCTATCTTTGATATTAAATTCGTTTTTAATGACGATTTTTTGTATAGGATTTGCTAGAAATTTTGATAAATTATATAAAGGTGATGATATAAAAGATGTTATTGGTCTTCCTGGACAGTTGTTTTTATGTAATTTTGGTAAAATGTAAAATTTTGGTGCTAGACCATTATTGCATTTTAAATATTTTGTAGTGTGTTCATTTTTTAGATCTTGTTTGTACCATAAGTCAATTAAAAGGTTTACAGAATCTTGAATTTTTTTAGTTGGATTTTTTTTTAATTTAATATAAGTATTTTCATCGTTCAAAAGATCATACGCTTTGTTATTGTAGTCATTTTTTTCTAAAATTACTGTTTTGTTACTTTTATCTGCGTTAGTAATTATTAGGTTTGGATTGTTTTTCAAAAATTGTTTTGTTTCTTTAATTTTCTTTTCTATATTTAATTGTTTAAATGTTTTGTTTGGTTGTTTAAAGTACCAATTCTGAATCCAGTATAGAACATTGTTTCTAATAGAGTTTTTTTCTTTTGTAGGAATTTTGTATAGAGTATTTTCCATGTTTGTTATTGTTTTTGGGAGTGGATAATTTTTTTTATTATATGGTATTGCAAATTTCCCACCAAGACTAAGAATTTCTTTTACATTATTTGGTACTAGAGTGTTACTTTTGTTAACTAACCATTTTTCTGTGTCTGTTTTAATTTTAAAATCATTGTTTTTTATTATATTGTCAAATTTTTCAATTGATTTATTTTTAATATTGTGTTCTAATTTGTTAAGAGTTATTTTTTGTTTATCTTTAATATCATTAAAAAATTGAATTGAAGTTTCTGTTTTAATTTTATTTTCAATGAATTTTAATTTGTTTTTAATAAAGTTGATTTGAATATTAATATCAGAGATTTCAGCATTTCTAACTTTATTTCTATAGATATTTAAACTACGCTGTATTTTTTGATGATTTTTATTTGAGAAAAAATTAATTTTATTTTTTGTATTGTTAATTATATGATTTGGTAATAAAGCATTGCTTTTTAACCTTAATAAGAATCTTCTCTGATTGCTTAGCTTAGATAATTTTATAATTAACTTTTTCCATATTTTGATGTTTTGAACAACTTCTTGATTATAGCTCCTGTATTGTGTTTAAATTATAGGCTTGAATAAATCTTAATGATTTTTTCTTAGTACATGGATATATGTTAAGTTTAATCAACTAAAATCCATAACGATTTCAGAATTTCAATAACAATAATCGTCTTTTTATAGCACTTTTTGGATTGTACTGTGTGCTAAATTAGAAAACAGTTTTTATATAATGCCTTGTGTCAAGAACTCTACTAAGAAGTCTGTTTTTAGAGTTCTAGAGATTCAAAGGAGGAGAATCCTACTTTTAATCACAGTTATCCCCACCAGCAACGCCATTCAAGCACGCTTGCCAACCTAAACGTCAGCTGACGCGTCACGTGTTAGAATAGCAAGCGTACTTGAATGGCATTGCTGGTGGGGTTAAACTGTGATAAAAAGTAGGATTCTCTTCATTTTAATCTCTAAAACTCTAAAAACAGCGTTTTTAGTAGATTTCTTGACACAAGGTTATTATATAAAATTATGTGTGGAACACGGGCGCATCTAGGGGAATCTCGACTCGTGTGATTGCCGCACTCGCTTCGCTCGTGCCGCAAACTTCACACGAGTCTTGATTCCCCTACAGATGCGCCCTTGTTACACAAATAACTATTTTTTTCATTAGACTCATGAAAAATAAAATTGCTTACTTAAATTTTAACTGTTATGAAATATATTCGTAAAGAATTTTCTGAATTGACAATTATAATTACAATTAGCTAACAAGTAATTTAATTTAATATTTAAATATAAATATTGCAAGTAGAACACACCCACTGGGTGAAAATTCATGGGACGACTGTGCGACCGAAATTCGGGAAGCCTGTCGTCCCACTCTGGGCGTGTGGTTGCACCGTACTGGTATAACAGCAGCACCAAAGTACTGGGTCGTCTGTCCACCCGGTTTATGGGAGCTGAACATGCTTTGGTAAAAACATTATTATTGTGACCTGTTTTGTATGATTTTATTAAATAATTATTATGAAGTGAACAATCATATTTACTTTTGAGGTTTATTTATTTATTAGTTTATACCATCTTGCTTGAAAAAATCGCATGCGGAATTGTGCTTATGGCAATTACGCATGCGGCATTAGTGTTTTATGGAAATTCCGCATGCGGAATTGTGTTTTATAACAATTACGCATGAGAAATAAAATGCAGAATTCTGCATGCGGAATGCGTAATTTTTTCAAAAAAAATATTCCGCATGCGGAATGCGGAATTTTTGAAAAACGCTATTCCGCATGCGAAATGTGGAATTTTCAAAAAAATATCCGCATGCGGAATGCGGAATTTTTTAAAAACACTATCCCGCATGCGGAAAGTGAAATTTTAAAAAGAAAAATTCCGCAAGCGGAATGCGGAATTTTTGAAAAACTTTATTCTGCATGCGGAAAGTGAAATTTTAAAAAGAAAAATTCCGCATGCGGAATGCGGAATTTTCGGTAAGCATCATTCCGTATGCGGTATTCTCATAAAACGAATTCCGCTTGCGGGATTTTCTTAAAACATAATTCTGCATTCGGAATTTTCATAAGAGCATAAATCCGCATTGCGTAATTATCTTAAAAAACTAGGCAAATAATTATTGTAAACGATAAAACAAAACAGTCAATTCAAGTTTGTGTGGATATAGTGTTGACACGCGAATTCCTTGGAACTGCAGACACACTTCAATAAGGGACGACAGATGAACCAAATTGTGGGGCTGCCAGGCACCCAGTAGTGGGAAAGCAGTTGTACTAAGTTGGTGGTGGTTCTGTCGCACCAGTACTGGGCGTGCAGATGACCCAAAGGTATCTCGGTGTATATAAAAATGAAAAAACAATATTTTTTTGTCTTTTTTCCAATTTTTGTTTTTTAAAAGATAAATATTTTTTCAAATCTATTCTATTAAATGTAAGGATTTATTGAAAATAAGTGAAAAAAATTGTCGATAAAAAATAATAAAAATAGTAGACGGAGTTTGAACTTAAAGATGAGAAATCGAAAAAATTTAAACCATTGTTCTGGGGTGTCAATTTCTTTCCTACTTTATTTTGGATCTAGAATTAAAATGTATTATCGAAAGATGGAAAACAACATTTTTGAGCATTTTTTACCATTTTAGAATTTCAAGCTTTTTTAAAAAAATAATTTTATTATTTATTTATACGATAGATTGTAGAAAATCATTTAAAAATAACACAAAAAAATTGTCGATGAAAAAAAAAATTGTGGAAGTGGTCTTTTTTTACAAAATTTACTTTCTTTCGAGAATAAATATCTCAAACTCCGCAAATTATTCATATCTCTGTTTTTAACATTATCTCATAGTTTTAAGTCTAAAATTGCATAAGAAAAAAAATTGGCACTTCTGAACATAACCAATTTAAATGAGCTAAAATTTCACCAGTTCTTACTCATCATTATTTATTCTCTTTTAATTTTTTTTCAAATTTCTTTTTTCAGTTTTAAATTATTTAAATTATTCTCTTTCATTTAACCTTGGTTTTAATTGTTTTAATTATTTTTCAATTTATTTCATAAATTTTTAATCATTCTTAAATGTTTATTTTCACAATTTTTAGTTATTTTTATTACTTTTCTGTAATTTACCAATTTTTTTTTTTTTAAATTTTTTTTTTCCGGTTTTTTTATTCTAACGTTTTATAGGTTTTGTTCTACTTGCATTATTTATATTTAAATATTAAATTAAATTACTTGTTAGCTAATTGAAATTATAATTGTCAATTCAGAAAATTCTTTACGAATATATTTCGTAACAGTTAATGTACACGTTTTGTGGAAAATAGTTATTTGAGTGTTCAATGTTGTTAGTCTAAGTTGTTTAAATAATTTGGGATTAAGTCAAGGCAACACGTGGGTAAATCACAACACACCACTTTGTATTTTGTTGTTTATTTTAACACATTTAGCAAAAACTAATTACACAATAACTTTCTGAGAATTATTTAACAAGGTTTCTTGATAAATTGATGTGGAAAAAATAACCGATTAACAAACATTTTAACGGATTGTAAATTTTAAGCGAAGAGCATATGTTCTTGCCGTAAGAGAAGCAGTTATTCAATTAATTGATCTGCGCAACGCGGGGGCATGCCCGATTAATCTGATATCATAAAGTCAGAGGTGTCGGTTGTAAGTCAACTGACAGGCGCTAGGCTAGTTTTTGATCGAATATTAAAGAAATTACATTGAATTTTGAACATTCTGCCCGGGTGCGTTTGTCAAACGCAAGGAAATTGTAGTTATTAATTGTTGGCGATGGCAGTTGGGATTGGAAGGATTGCTAATTTGGAAAATGCTCGTTTATATTTAGAAGTAGCCGTTTTTACGGTGGCTACTCTCGACAGACCGTCTCGACCAGGATGGAGTTGATTAATGCGTCCCAGAAGCCATTGAGTTGGAGGCAGATTGTCTTCTTTGATCAGGACAATGTCGCCAACTTTCACAACATTTGTCTCGACCATCCACTTGGATCTTTGCTGAAGATGGTGGAGGTACTCGCCTGACCATCTTATCCAGAAATCGTCCCTCATCTTAGTTCATTGTTTCCAACGTTTATCTCGTCAAAAGTCAATCGTGTTTCACCAATAACTCGTCTCAGGTGGTATTTAACTGACTTTATTCCAGCTTCCCATATTCCTCCGAAGTGAGGAGAGTGTGGCGGAATGAACGATCATGTAGTTCCTTGATTAGCGATCAGTTCAGCAATCTTATGGAAGATACTCTTTGCGCCAGCGAAGAGAGTTTTTAATTTCCTTTCAGCACCAACGAAGTTTCGAGCATTATCACTGATAATTTAGTACATGGCCCACGGTGTGAGGTGAATCGTTTCAATGCTGCTAAAAAACTCTGAGTTCCAAGATCTGATACCAGCTCTAGGTGTATGGCTCGTGTATACAGGCAAACGAATAAGCAGATGTATCCTTTGTGAGATTTGATGCCTCTACCTTCAGAAGTAAGGACTAAGTAGGGACCAGCATAATCAAGTCCAGTGAAAGTGAACGGTTTGGAAACAGTGATTCTTTCAACTGGTAACTGTCCCATTAGCTGGGTAGGTGTGACAGCGCGAAATCGTGCACACCTAACGAATTCTCTGAGAATTCTGTTAATGAGAGACTTAGCACTGATGAACCAGAATTTTCTAAGGACCTTACTCAGGGTGAGCTGTTGACCTCCGTGTAAAGACTCTTGGTGGGCATGTGAGATAAGAAGTTCTGAGAATCGAGATTGTTTAGGCAGGATAATCGGGTGTTTCTCATTATAAGAAAGAAACGAGTTTTCCAGAGGACCTTTGACTCGCAGAATTTGGTTTCGATCCAAAAATGGAGTTAGTTTCGTTAAAGAATTTTTGGTAGATAAAGGTCGATTGGATTTTAGGGTCTCAATAGCTTCAAAGAAATGATTATTTTGGACTAGTTTGATCCAGGCATTAAGAGCATTCTCAAGTTCATCAGAAGAAAGATAATTTGGCAAGACAGCATTTCGATTGCGCAACGTTTGAGTGAAATGAAAGCAGTAAGCAGTGACTCTGATGAGCCTGGATAGAGACGAAACTCTCGTCAATAGATCGTGGACCGCATCTTCGTGCCAGAGATTGATTTGAACATCAGTATTCTCTTTGATGAATTTGGAACGAACCTCTAGAGTGCATTCAGGGTCGACATCTTTGCTGGAAACAGGCCATTGATCGGAAGTTTCAGTCAACCATTTTGGTCCAAACCACCATAAGTTTGAATCGCGTAGTTCACTAACCTTGTATCCTCGAGTTGCACAGTCGGCAGGGTTATGTTCAGAGGGAACATGTGACCAAGAAGCTTCTTTGGAAACAGAGTGAATTTCACTTACACGGTTTGCTACAAAAGGTTTCCATCTTGATGGGTGACCTTGGAGCCAAGACAAGACAATTTTCGAGTCTGACCAATAAAACACCGATGTTACTAATGGTATCAATTTTTCGATGATGATTGCCGCTAGTTTAGCTAGTAGATGAGCCGCACAGAGTTCCAACTTGGGTAGTGAAATCACTTTAACTGGGGCTAGTTTTGTTTTTGAAATTAGAAGATGGGGAGAGACGGGCTCTTGTGAGCGATCAATTAAAAACAATGCTGCAGAATACGCACGCTCGGAGGCGTCTGCAAATCCGTGAAGTTCCCATTTAGACGGATCATCGTTGATCTGAATCCATCGAGGAATCATAATAGTCCCGAGTTGATTGAATTGTGTTTGGAACTCGTTCCATTTATCAAGAAGGTTATTGGGCAAGGTTTTATCCCACTCAATTCCAGCAAGCCAACAATCCTGAAGGAGGATCTTAGCAGTAAGTAAGAAATGTGACAACCAACCTAACGGATCGAATAGCTTGGCAATTTCTGAAGCGACCATTCACTTTGTTGGTGACAATATCGAGATAGGTGTGATTTTGAAGTGGAAGTTGTCTGAGTCCGGGTTCCATCGTAGACCTAGCGTCGACACAGAACTTTCGTAATCAAAGGCCTTCTCCGTTACAGTTTTCTCTGAAGTGTCATTAGGAAGCAAAGCGTCGTCGTTTGCTGCCCATTTACTTAAGTTGATGCAAGCTGAAGACAAGATGTTGACAAGGTCGTCTCTAATCTTAGTAGCTTCGTCTAACGTATTGGCACCTGGATATATATCATGAACGTAGGTGTTGTTGATTAACGCATGCGCACCTAGTGGAAACCGAATTCCCTCATCATAACTCAGTTGTTGAAGCACTCTGATGGCTAGGAACGTAGCAGGCCTAGTGCCATAAGTGAAAGTGGTCAGATTGTACTCCTGCAAGGGTTGAGTAGGATCAGCTCTCCACGCGATACGTTGCGAGTTGCACTCAGGTGATAAGATTTTAATCTGTCTGAATATTTTAACTATGTCGGCAGTGAAGACATACTTCCAGAACCTCCAACGACTGATGATAAGCCTAATTTCTGATTGAAGTTTCTGCCCGGGATGCAGGATATCATTCAAAGATAAACCAGAACCAGTTCGGAAGGATCCATTAAACACTACTCTGATTTTCGAAGAAGGATCATGAGCTTTAGTGATCACATGGTGTGGGAGATAATTTGGTTTTGGAAAGTTCTGATCCTCTAGAGAAACCGGTTCCATATGATTCAATTGGAGATACTCGAGCATAAATGCATTGTATTTTACTTTAGCATGTGGATCTTTTAAGAGTTAAGATTCGTTCCTCTTGAACATGGATACAACAGGTCCTTTGGAAGTTCCTAGAAGATCAGGTGCTTTAATTTTGGGCAGCTGAACAACGTATTGACCGTTTTCGTTTCGATAATGTGTATCTCGGAAGTTGTTTTCACACTCAATTTCCTCTTTTAAAAGAAAAATTGTCTTGGGAAACTCCTCTTGCTCCCAAAAGCAACGGAGTTGTTGAGTAAGAGATTCCTGTTCTTCGACATAAAGAACAGAGGTAGAATTCTCATAATCAGTTATTATTGATGATCCGCCAAAAATCATCCACCCAAAGGTTGTAAGCAACGCCGTAGGACTATTAATAGGACCTTTCTTCAGTCCTGGTAAAAGGACTTGACCTAGACGGTCGATTCCAAGGACACAATCGATAGGTTCAGGAAGATGATGATTGGGATCAGCAAGATCGAGATCATTGAGATGCTGCCATTCGCGATGATCAGGCTTGGTTTTTGGTATCAGTTGGATAAGTGACTTAACAACAAGTGCATTGAGCGGTAGTTTGAATTCTGGATCTCTGGGTGATTGTAACCATAGGTTGACCTTGTTGTTTGACGATCCTAAGGGTGAATTACCAATGCCTTTAAGAGACACATCACATTTATGTTTAGGTAACTTGAGTAACTGTGCTACTTGTTCCGTTATCAAGTTTCGCTCTGAGCCAGAGTCTAAGAAACCTTTTACGATAATGGACTTTCTGTTAAACGAAGTCAGTTCAACGTAGGCAGTGGCGAAGATGCCTTTGAAATCACTGCTAAAGTGATCAGAAAGATGATTACTTTGGTATGAAGCAATACAGGCAACCTGCTCCGAGAAAGAAGTGCTTGGAGTAGGGTCAGAGGCCTTTAAAGTTTGCTTGGTTTCAATACCATCGTGGATAAAGGTGTGATGATTAGAGCTACACACAAAACATCTTTTTTGTGAGGGACAATCTTCCAATTTATGATTGCCTCTTAGGCAATTAAAACAAAGTTGTAAGCGTTTTACTTGTTCAAGCCGTTGAAACACTTTCAGTTTCTTAAACTGAGGACAGTAGGAGATGAAGTGTTTGGATTGACAAAGAGGACAGAGATTAGGCAAAGATGTGGCATTAGTCTGAGAAAGATTGACTGAGACAGTAGATTTCTTCCCTTTAACAGCCTGAGGCTTAAGAGTGTTACTTGGAGACTGAACTGGATGTGAGGCTTCTAGGGCCCTCACAGTACTTTCAAGAAAAGTCGATAATTCTTTAAACATCGGGAATCCTCGGAATCCTTTAAGGAGGTTTCCCAATCTTCTCTGGTACAAGGATCAAGTTTATGTACCAGAAGGTGAACGAACCAGTCGTCCCAAAGTTCAACTGGTCGTTCCATGTTAGCAAAGGCTCGAATTGATTCATTAGTGGCGTCCAGCAATCGAAGGATCTCATCGACTGATCTTTTCGATGCTGGGGGCAACAGAGAAGTTTTCGCATGTGCGCTGCTAATAATACTCTTTTATTATCGTAGCGTTTAACTAACATAGACCAGGCTTCTACGTAGTTATTGCCGTTAACGGTAAGGTTTTTGATCCTTTCCGCTGCTTTTCCAGTTAAGGAAGATTTTAAATAGTATAATTTTTGCACATCTGATAGTTCTGACTTATCTACCATTGCAGTAAAAAGGTCTCTAAAGGATTCCCAATCTAGTTGATTACCTGAGAATTTAGGTAGAGATAAGGCAGACAAATGTTTATAATAAGTATCTGAAGATGTGTTACCTTGAACTTGAAGTTGTTGTGATGCTTGACTTACGCTTCGAATTTTTTTAATTTCCCGTAAAATGGCGGCTTTTGTAACAGTATAATTCTCTTCAATGGTGTCAAATAATGATTTGACAACGTAATCAGTTAGAGCATACTCGGGATTGGCTAATATATTACAGTGAAGAGAATAGCAATCTTTCCAGTAAGTTTCCAAAGTTTCAAGACGTGTTTCCAAATATGGGAGAGGACTTTCCTTTGCCCTTACAGATTGCGTGATGTCGGTATAGTGCTTACTAATCCCAAGAGCAAGAGCTTCCTGTTTGCTGATGTCAGACATGTTGACGAATTCCAAAGTCGTGGTGTACCGAAAAAAAGAGCTTTATTTAGTTTATGGTTTTTCTTGAAAGGAAAAGGAAAATTAGTTTAATATAATTAGAGCAATTTGAAAAGCATAAGATTTAAGTTTAGCTAAACCTTGAAAGCTTTGGATGCATCACGTAATTTAGAAGTACTCTACTGTTCCCCCCAAGATACGCAACACACTCACAATGTTAAAAAAAAGCAGGAAATTGTCTACTATTAATGCTCAATCTGTAGTATTTTAGTATTGGATTACACAGCCCTTGGAATTAGCAAATTTTAGTAAAGCAAAGCCTGATTTTGAAAAATTCACAATCACTTGATGTAATATTTAGTGAAATTGATAAAATTACTTACTCGAAGTTGTTTGAAAATTCAGAACTTGTTTTATACTTAAATTCTTTGATGATGAGCTGAGTTGATTGCAGTGAACCGTTGAGTAGCGTGTAATTTTGACACCCGGTAGAATCACTGCGATATGAATTTCTTCTTAAGTTAGAATTCATATAATTGAAGAAAAATCCGGCTCGAAGGACCATTAATTATGTACACGTTTTGTGGAAAATAGTTATTTCAGTGTTCAATGTTGTTAGTCTAAGTTGTTTAAATAATTTGGGATTAAGTCGGGGCAACACGTGGGTAAATCACAACACACCACTTTGTATTTTGTTGTTTATTTTAACACATTTAGCAAAAACTAATTACACAATAACTTTCTGAGAATTATTTAACAAGGTTTCTTGATAAATTGATGTGGAAAAAATAACCGATTAACAAACATTTTAACGGATTGTAAATTTTAAGCGCAGAGCACATGTTCTTGCCGTAAGAGAAGCAGTTATTCAATTAATTGATCTGCGCAACGCGGGGGCATGCCCGATTAATCTGATATCATAAAGTCAGAGGTGTCGGTTGTAAGTCAACTGACAGGCGCTAGGCTAGTTTTTGATCGAATATTAAAGAAATTACATTGAATTTTGAACAGTTAAAATTTAAGTAAGCAATTTTATTTTACATACCTCAAATGAAAAAAAAACTTTTTTCTAATTCAGCACACAGTACAATCTAAAAAGTACAATAAAAAGACGATTATTGTTATTGAAATTCTGAAATCGTTATGGATTTTTGTTGATTAAACTTAACATATATCCATGTACTAAGAAAAAATCATTAAGATTTATTGAAGCCTATAATTTGAACACAATACAGGAGCTATATATTTATTTTAAATAATGATATATATACATATATACCATCCTGTTCTTTGGTTTAAATTTTTAAGCACATTATAGGTTATGTTTATGAATTTTTTGAAAAAAATCGAAGATATGATTTTGATTTTTTTTTAGATAAATAATTTTTTTTTGTTAATAAAAATTTAATAATCATCAATTTCATAAATAATAATTAATGTGACTGAAATTAGTATGATCACTTGGTATGGAATCTACCAGATATAGGACTGGCCAATGGCACGCTTTACGATTCATGGCAAGTAGCCAATAGCACGCATAACACTGCTGATTTTATATATAGGATCTGAAAACGCATTGAAACGGCCCAAATAACTCAGTGATTGTTGTCAGTGAGTTTTCCAGTGAGTTTGTATCAGTAGGGTTAACCTCAAAATGTAAAAATTGACTTCTCTAAAGTACACAAGTCCCCACCAATGTCCAAGTTATTTCCGATTAACTTCTTCAGAGAAGTTAACCTTAAAATATGAGAAGCGACTTCTCTGAAGTACAAAAGTACTCAACCGATTTCCAGGTCATTTCCAGTCAACTTCGTCAAGGAAGTTAACCTCAAAATGTGAGAATCGACTGCTCTCAAGTACCCCAGATCCCAACGAATGTCCAAGTTATTTCCGCTTAACTTCTTGAGGGATGTTACCCACAAAATATAAGAAGCGACTTTTCTGAAGTACAAAAGTACTCAACCAAAGTCCAGGTCATTTACGGACAACTACCTCAGGGATGTAAACATCAAAATAAAAAAATTTTCTTATCAGAAGTACAGTTTTCAACCAATGTTTAAAGCACCTCCAGTCATCTTCTTCAGGGAAGTTAACCTCAAAATGTGAAAATTTATTTCTTTAAAGTACTCAAGTCCCCAACCGATGTCCTGGTCAGTAGTGTATCTGGAAGAGGCTCAAACCATAGTTCCGATTTTCGCTACCAGGTAGACAGTTATCTGCAGTGGATTTTTAGCGTTTTTATTGATTAATTACCGTCGGTCGGTAATGCAGATTTCGCGCGGGTTACCATGTGTTGTTACCGTGTTAACGTGGTAATGCCGATTACTTGAAGTTCAAGTTACCCCTCGTGCGGTGACCAGTTTGAAGATAACATAGTACCAATGTTTTCACCGCTTTGAGCCTTGCGGGAAAAGTGGCGCTAAGAAAGTCTAGCCTAAAAGAGAAAGCTTTGCAGCAACTGAGCGCGCGCTATCCTGTTTAAATGTGTAAATCTGTGTGAGGGTAGGTTTGAGCGCGCGTTTTTTGGAAATGTGTGTATCGATGTAAATGACTATATAAAGGGCTCAAGAGATGCCAGGTTCACAGCATCACCGACTCTCTCAAGAAGAAAATCCCTGAAGAAAACCATGGACCAGAAGCAGCAGCAGCAGGAAAAGCCTTGGTGGAACTTGATGGAGGCGCAGTACGTGGTTGACGCCCAGATCATGTTCAAGGTTCAGGACGTTGTGGAGACCCAGAACGTGGTGGAGACGGAGAACGTGAGGGAGGCTCAGGAAGGGGGTGAAGTGCATGCTGTCAAAGAGGAGGTAGACAGTGATGCAGAAACCCTTTTCTATGAGCCCGTAGAAGAGAAGGAAAGGGAGCGTGTAGCTGAGAGTGAGAAGGAGAGGGAGAGGGAAGCTGAGAGTGAGGAGAACAACCTCATAATCGACGAGAAGCCGAGACTAGTGGAGATGGAACCTGAATTCTATGTAGAGAATGCCCCACTATCTCTAACCCCAAGCAGTGGAGAAACTGCGTGAAGCGGATCCAAATATCCTAACCTTCTTCAACGTGCCACTAACTTGCTGGGAAATTGAGAAGCTGTTTGGTCTCCCTCTGGAGGACTTTGTGGATATGAATCCGCAAGAGGTAAACAGCATATTTTTAGTATATTATACATAAATTTTCTAATTTAATAATGTATTCATATAATATATTATTAATATTGCTAATTTTCTCAGTTGTCTCATTTGCTGATAGCGAGAATCGAAAGGAGCAATGCACGGCGGAAGATATCAACTCAAACTGATGATCAGGAAAATTGCAAAAGATGCAAACGTCAGCAGGAGCGTCATCGCCATAGTCAGAAACACTGCTGCAGCCACCACCACCACTGTCATCATCATTGTCAACGACCCCGGCATCGTCATTGATACTGCTATCGTCATCGGCAGTAACATTAAAAAAAATATTATTTTAAAAATAATTAAATAAAAATTGGACTCGTCTACACGAACATGCAAACATACACATACACACACACGCACACACACACACATACAGAGTTTGTATATATATACATATAATTTGAATAAAAAATATTAAATATAATAACCGTCTATTTTCTTGTAGTTTATTTACCCATTAGATTTAAAATATGGTTACAATTCGAGCTGATCATTTCAAGATCTGCGATGGGTTGTTTTATTCTCATCATAGCAGTGCATATTCCGATTTATATTTATATATGAATAGTATAATAATATAATATAATAGTATAAATATTATATTTCATTAGTATTACTTTATGTCGGTATTGCAGATTTCAGTCTCACTTCGTTAGTGTATCCTTATATGGTAACGTTTCGGTAGGTAAAATATTGACCACTGAATGATATATTATAGGATTTTTGCTACAAGCTTCAGCTTTTTCCCAACTATAGCGCTGAAGTTAACATTGATGTTTTGTCGTCTGCTTGCCTTATGTACGCTAATTATTATTAATATATACATTTATTTAAATAACTCAGTAACATGAAAGTTATTCATAAAAAAATGTATGCTTTCTTAAGAAATTAAATTTTCTATTAAAAAGATTTTTAAAAACAACGTTTTTTTCATGAAAAAAGAGTGCTGAAGGAAACAACCAATCAGCATTCACACAGAGTCACACATGTTGGCTCTACTGTGATATATGCTCTATTTCTGTTATATCATAATTTAAATTCAAATAAAAATAAAGTTGTATATTTTAAAATTTTAGTTTTATGAATGTTGTTTTAATAAAAAAAATCAATTGCCGAAAAAGAAAAAATGAAAAAAGGGCGCTGGGGTCACATGTTTCGAAGATGATGCGGTAATGTATATAGTAGTGCTTAAACTGTAGTGTAAATACAAGTGCAATCAAATTTGACTTGCGTGTTTAAATATTTTGAACAAATTATCATGTATTTAAGTGTGAAAAGTGAAAAGGAAGATGTTAGTGGCTGTTTCCGTGATCCCAGGAGGAAAATTATTAGTTTAAAGTTGCCATGTTTTTATCATATAAAAATATGTTGTTTTAACAGGTAGAAACGCAAATAACTTCAGTTACTGCTAGGGAAATTACTGCTCCAGAACCTTCAGTGACAAGAGCAGTAGAAGTTAAAGTAGAACCTAAACTGAAAGTCGAAGGTGTGTCAGAGGAGGGAGTGTCGGGATTTCCATGGACATTAACCACCAACAAATTACAAGCATTAACAGCGAAAATAAAGGCTGTAACTGCAACAACAATATCAGTCGGAACATCTATAGTTACAAGCTCAATAGTTACACAAACATTAGGAAGAGTTGAATCTTTCGATACACCAACCTCACCACGATTATTCTTACCAATACCATTAATACACGAACCAACACAATCCGCAGTAAAAAAACATCACCAATACTAGAACCATCATCACCAATACCAATTACAGATACACCAACACAATCCACAGTGAATTCAACATCACCGATACTAGAACCATCGTCACCAATACTAGATACACGCACACCAATACCAGACACACACACCAATACCAGATACACGCACACCAACACAAAGTGCATTAGAATCAACAGCACTAACACACTATACTAGTACCTCAATGAAACGACACAACAATGAAGAAAGAAGGAGGAAGGTAATTTTTTTAAAATTAATTTAGTGTATTGTAAATATATTCTTTGTATTATTAATTAATGAAAAAATTCATTCAACAGACAGAATCTGAAACTTCTTCTCGAGAAGTTGGAAGAAAGTATTCCAATTTAGTATCAAGGAAACCTTCTCTTTCTTCAAAGTCACGAGAACCTTCGACGTCACGAGGTGTTTACACGTATCGACCAAATCCAAAAGGCCTTTTAACGTCTCGAGGACCCTCAACATCACGAGGCTACTCGAAGTCACGAGGTCCCTCGACATCAATCTATAATAATAAATAATAATAAATAAATAATAATAAATAATAATAATAATCTATAATATAAATCTATCTATAATCTATAATACTTAACATTAAATTTTTTATTTGCTTGTTGTTTGCAACTTCAGAAGTAAAAAATAATGTGCTGCTATTTTTTTTGCGAAGGCAGCAAAAGAATATGGAAAAAGTTTTGACAAGAAAAATAATCTTTTTGTCTATTTATGCACACTCTGACACACAAGAATTAAAATAGGTGTTGACCTATGTTCATCTTTGGAAAATCCTTACTGTATATCCAAAAAATTTATTTCATTGTTATTACTAAATATTCATTTTAATTATACATAAATATGGGTTAGGGAATATTAAACACACAAAGCAATTAAATTTTTTTTAATTTATTATAATTTCATAGCATTAATATTCAATATATAAAATTCTATACAAATATATTTACACACATATATTTACATATTTGTTTAAGAATTTTGAATAAATTCAATATTATTAAAAGGTCCACCAAGGTACTTTAACAACAGTTTATTTTCACGTGCTGCTTCTTGCAATGCATTGTAGACATCCTTATTTTCAACAATAATGGGTACAAACCTTGGTGGTAAGAAAACATTATAACTTTCCTCTAATTCTACAACAATTCTAAGTCCATATTTCGTCTTTACTTGTCGTACATGTGTCACTGCATAGTTGTTGTTCACTTCCAAGTCGGATAACTTCTTCGAAGGAAGGAATGGATCGATTCGCCCAACAACGTTAATTTGCTGGATCTCCATGTTGTTTTCTATGAGGATGACCTGCAGGTGACCTGGAGATGATTCTAGCTGGACTAGAAGCAGACCTTAAGGTGACTCGGGCTTAGCTCGAAGATGACCTGGAGACAACTCGGGTTTGACTTGAAGAAGACCTTCAGATGACTCTGGCTGGACTCGGAGAAGGTGACCTGGAGATGAATCTGGCTGGACACTGAAACGAAGATGTCTGAGGAAGTCAGTCACTTTTTTAAAATTCCCCACTTTTCTTAATAGAATGTGCGCAATTAATATTGGGTGCACTGCGCATGTGCATAAGTATACAATTTAACATGCATGAACAGTGGGGGTACCCCTACTTTTTTTAACATAACAAGACTGTCTTTGTATAATAATCTAGTAAGGAAAGGTATATAAATTCTAATTGAAAACATAAATTATTACATTTATAAATATATTTATTTGTTTATTCATAACAAAATTTAGATTGTTCATAATAGTTTTTGAGGTTATTAGTAGTAGTATAATTAGTTACAGTAGAGAACTCCTTTATTAAATCAATTTCATCTACACCCATAGGTACACTTTTTTCAATATATCTATTAAGAGGATTTAGAAACCAATTTCTTAACATAATAACATTATTTACTGCACAATTACTTCTAAATAAAGTATGGTGTGTACAGATATGAGCTGATGATTTCACAAGTTTTTTAATGAAGGGCAATTAATATCTTCAAGATTTAACACATTATCAATATATCGCTCAAGATATCTCTTCTTCTCCAAACCTTTAACATAGACTGTTCGTGCGCCGGATAATTGCTCATAAAGTATAAGTTGTAATTCTTCATAGGAAATATCTCCAGATGTCCATTTGATGCCATGATAGTTGTGCATCAACCATAGATTTTCACTCTTATATCTTTCAGGAAGTGAACTCCAGCTCCAAGGTGGTTCGAACAAGAACACCATTAGTTGAGCATCTTCTTTAAGCAATAGTATCACCAGCTCCTTGAGCTACTATGCTCCTACTATGAACTCCATCTTCGAACAGAAATAAAATTCTACTCAAGAACACTACTTATATACCCTAGAGTCACATCCCTCTACTTTTTACAGCTTCTTGACAATACCGCTGATTGGCTTATATTGCACAATGCGATCATGGATGACTAAGCAGTATGCAGTTGTCTCCTCAGGCATATTGCTTCTGGTTTCAAATTCCAAACATACATCCACTGATGTCTGCTTCAGGAACTCGTTTTGTTTTGAGCAGTCAATAACTATTAATGATGCCAATGATCTAAAATTTGATCTACTTAGTATAGGTTCAGAATCTCTTCCATAATACAATGATTGAAAATTAGCATACATATCATATAATACAGAATACTGATTATTATTATAGTGTATATTCAAATTTCCATATGCATAAGATTGTGAGTTTAAAAACAATTTTTCATTTGTGAGGTCACAGTGATCAAAAAAACATGCATACACTTCCATTTTATTTCTTCTTTTAGTTTGAATTAAATCCATTAATTAATTAATGGATCTTTCTCAATAAATTTCAATAATTTAATTTTATTATTGTCAGATGGTTTTACTTATCGTACCAACCATTCAATATTATGAATCACAAATTTGAACCCAGGAATAAGTGGTCCATTGAAAATAGCAGAATTATAATCAGTACGCGATCTTATTAAAATGAGTTCATGTTTAGCATTGATAACAATTTTCTTATAATATTCAGCAAAACCAAAAATCATACTCAAAGGTATTATTACATTAGAATATCCATTCACCATTGGCACTCTTGAATTTAATTCAAATTTCACAAATCCAGCATTTTCTGTACGATTAACTTGAGATGGATTTAAAGATACTAAATTTTTCATAGTTGTAGTGTGTCCAACGTACTTGCATCGATCAATCTCAATGTCATTTAATTCATAACGAATTTCATCAAACAAATATGCTATAGCATTATTTGTAAGTTCAATATTCTCTGTGAGAACAGTTTCATCATCCTTACATAATTTTCCAAATATATATAATGAACTGTTAATTGGTAAAATAGACAAATCTTGATTTTGTACTACAATGTGGATTTCATCACTATTATTAAAAGTTGATAATGCATATGGTTGATGACTATGAATCTCATAATTGGCGACGGATTCATCAAAATTCATTGCAGTTGGAAGGCTGAGAATGTCTTCCATTTTTCATATAAAGCTAGACATAAAAAATAGAAAAATTTAATCTTTTTTCTTCCTCTTCCTTTTTCTTATTTTTGAATTTTCACTTGTAGATCGAGTTGTTTCAGGAACAGTCGATTCTGAGGTGTTAACACCTTCCGAGTTACACTCACACTGACCTTCTTTGCACATGTTGGTTGACTTTTATAACTACTGACAACTTTTTTTTTTGTTATAAATTATACCCATCACATTGATTTTATATGTAAACGTATTGTTATTGTTTCTCTTCTAAAATTAACCAAGTCAACGTCCTGATCAATTAAGCGAAGTTAAATATTATGTGTTGTCTTCACGGCAATTGAAAGGTAAATGATTCGAGCTGAAACTTCTGTGATCTTATATCCAGGTGGAACAACAGGAAAGAATTCATGTATAGTATGAACTTTTTGATTATTTATATACGCTCCAGTTGTAATATTACATTCAACAGTCAACACGTAGAGTATTCACTTTTAATACAGATACAGGTAAATCAGATTCATGATTTTCATCAGCTTTCAGTTGACGAGGAGCAAATCCTAATAATTTACCAATAGAATCTTTCGGATGAAAGTTTATGTCACGATTTGATTAATTGTGACAACCTATTGTATTGTTTTTAGGTTTAATAATTAATGCAAACTTATTTGGCCATTTCGCTTTAATATATGATTCAATATCTTTAATTTTAAAACTGCCTGTTGGTATAGTCACTACAGAATTATCTATGTAAAACTTATTGCAACCTTTATCAATGTTGGGAATTGAATTAACTGTAAACAGATCTACAAGTCCTAGTACATAATTCTTGTCTTGTGAGAGCTCAATTGGTGAGAAATAAGTAGTTTCGAGAACTGATGAGTTTCCCGTTAACGTTAAAGTAAATGAGTCATTCATGATTGACATCTGTTTTCATACTGATGATTACAACTTTATTACTTGCCCTTATATAGACTAAAACTGTTTGTAATATTAAGTTGATCGCATAGAAACTTTAAACATAAATGTCCACATATAAATGTATCAAACTTTTGATATCTCTCATGATTATATTTTTTACAGCTACCAACACCTAAATAGACAATGAGATCTGATGGTAGTGAAAGATTTTCAAAACTATCAAAGTATTCAGTTTTAGTGTTAATCTTTTTATATGCTACCCAATGAGTTCCAGGTCCTTCCTTACCATCAAGATTAATAATTGCTGATTCATATTTATGAGGTCCTGTAATAGGTAATTCATTTCGTATGAATACTCCACAAAAATGAGGTATATTAATAATTTTAGCATATTTAAATAGATCAAAGTCAGTTAGTGCACGGAGAGGTAGCTTTAAAAATAGTTTTTTTGAGTCCTTTTCTTATTTGTGAATTCTTTTCTTTTATATGGTTGAATATAAAGACCAAGTCCTTGTCGATAAGATTTTAATTGTAAACATTTTCCCAAAACAATAGCCTCCATTGTTTGATTATGTCGTTAAGCTTCTGAAAGTTGTTTTTTGTCCGCATTAGCATCATTTACAGCTTTTACTATACCACCAATCCCTCCGCTAAGAGCTCCAAGAGCACTAAGTCCAGCAAAAATTGGAATAAGTGGTAAAATACCACCCACTTTTTAGGGCACTGGAGAATTCTAGGTGTTAAAATTTTAGATTTACCACCAAACTTTTTTATAATCTTCTGTGCACCAATCATAGCAGTTTTAATAGTATCTATAGAATTACGCTTTGACTTCATATATTTTTTAGCAGCATGAACAACTCTATTTAATGATAATCTTTTTTTATTTTTTGAAACTGTCTTCTTCTTCTTCTTCTTCTTCCTCTTCTGCTTCTTATTCTTTTTAATCTTTTGCATCTTTTTCTTTGTGTTATCATTAATTTTTAATCCCATACCAAACTTAGATTAAATTTTCATTACATTAGTAACAGCTAATGCAGCAGCTTTTTCACTGATACTAGCGTCCTTGGAGATAACACGTTGCCAAGCCTTTTTAGCTAATATTTTATCTGCAGAATTTCTTGCTTCTATATTTTCCTTTTCTTTTAAATATGTGATATCATGTGCCTTACAAGCAGCATCCAAAGAATTTACACCTGGATCACCACGTGATATACGTTTTTGTAATTTCGTACCAGGTCCACAATACTGATATCCCGGAATATGTAACTCAAATAGTAATTTATTTATTATATAATTAACAAAACCCTGACCAGTGTGAGACTTCTTTTTCTTCACTTTATCATGAATAAGCATTCTACTTTACTCGACGATGGTTCACAACCAACTGATGGAAGTAGACTATATAAGTGTGATATTTATAGTTTTCTCTCAGTCTATTCCAAGATGCAGTTTAAGGTACCAGCTAATCAGCTCCCGATTGTAAATGTCGATAATCTCATTTAATTCAATAATAATAATAATAATGAGGTTAAGCGTAATGGAAGTCTGTTTTTAAATAGTATTCGCGCAGCTTTTTGTGGTCCATCAAATTGTAGAAAAACGAATGCTCTTCTTTCTCTGATTATACATCCGAATGGCTTAAGCTTTGAAAATATTTATTTATACTCAAAGTCATTACCACAACCTAAATATAAATTTCTAGTTATTACTCAGTAATGTAGATGGAATCGAGTACTTTACATTTAGTGAGCATGAAGAAGTGGTTTCACCTAAAGATGCTAAATCAAATTCTATATATATTTTCGATGATATTGCTTGTGAGAAACAGGACAATGTAAGAGCATTCTTTTGTATGGGTAGACATGTTAACGTTGATAATTTTTGTCTATGTCAAACATATGCTCATATTCCTAAACATTTAGTAAGAGATAATGTTAACTTATTAGTGTTTTTTAAACAGGATGATAGAAACCTTAAGCATGTATTTAATGATCATGTTAAGACTGATATGACTTAAACTCAATTTCGAGATTTATGTTCTACATGTTAGAATTCCGATAGATATGGATTTGTAGTTATTGACAAAGATCGGAATTTGAATGAAGGAAAATATAGAAAAAGATTTGACTGCTTCATTCACTTATAAATAATATGTTTTCTACAGAAAATGCATTAGTTCAATTTAAGACTTCAATAGATAAACATGTTTGGAAAAGTTAAAAACACTTCATCAAGTGGTAAAGGCAAGTGAAGCTATACGACGAAAACGTTAAATACTTAAAAGCGGAAGAGAAAATGCTGAAAATATGTAAAGAGAAACTTTTCAATCATTGGTTACTCCATTAGAAATTTGGTTGCTATAACTCATACACCTATTGAAGTTAAGAAAAATGTTAAGAAAAAAGAAGAAAATGAAGAAAAACAAGAAAAAGAAGACTTTGAATCATCTTTTAAGACTGCTATTAGTGGAACTGATCGATTTGATATATCCAAAAAAGATTTTGATTTCTATGAGGCTTTTAGTGAAGAAGCTAATTCGCATAATATTAAAAATGAAAATGCGTTTAATAAATCAAAGATCAAGAGTCTAATGATATTATTTCTGAACAAGATAATATACTTAGTAATGATGCATCAAATGAAGATTCTTATAAATTAACAGATAAATTTATACAAATGTTGAATAAAAACAGAAAGCAGTATTTGGATATGGTATATGGAGTACGCAAACTTCCTAACGGTACATTTATGATTGGTGATACAGAAATTGATTCTGAAGGTCCATACATTAATCTATTTGGAAAGAAAAAATATTCAAAAACACCTGGATTACTAGAACTTCCATTCAGGCAACATCCAGATGAAACTTCTATTAGTTCAAAAGATTGAGAAAACTATAAGGAAATTGTTTCTACTACTAATGCTCATAGAAAGAGTTACAGTCCAAGTAAACCAATGCCTACTAACAAGAATTCTAAATACACTAATGTTATTGCAAAGCTCTTCACAAAAGCAGGAAATTCTTTAAAGAAAAAGTATTCTATACCACAATCTATGATTGTAAAAAGAGGAACTTATCCAGACTATATTTATTGGGATGATCCTAATGAACTTGTAGACCGTTTACGTTTGCTGATAGCATCACAACAGGCTGGTAATCCTAGTCATAATAATTAAATTTTTTAATCATTGAGGAGTTACGTGAAGCTCAAATCATATATTAATGGCATACTAGAAAAATTGAGATCAGTATCTCGTTGATCATTGATGCATTCATATGTTTTAAAAATCATTGAAAATAAATGATAAAAAATTAGTAGTAGTCACAGAATTACAAAAACAAGCAAGGAGAAATTATCAACGTCGTAAGGTTCACATACGAGGTATGGATGAAACATGGCAAGCAGATTTAGTTAAAATGATATCTTATTCTAAAGTTAATAATGGTTTTCAATATGAACTCACAGTAATTAATATATTTTCAAAGTATGCATGGGCTATTCCAGTAAAAAGTAAATGTGGAAAAGATGTTTCTGCAGCTATGAAATCTATACTTTTAAATGGACGTGTTCCAAAAAAATTGCATACTGATAGAGGCAAAGAATTTTATAATTCTCAATTCGAGAGTTTAATGAAATCTTATAAAATCATATTATATTCAACTTATAGTAATTTAAGAGCTTCAATTGTTGAAAGATTCAACCGCACGCTAAAGAATATGATGTGGCCACAATTTAAATTGCAAGGAAATTATGAATAGATAAATATTTTACTTTCTCTGGTTTCAGAGTATAATAACAAAAAACATCGTACTATTGGCATGAAACCAAAAGACGTTAAGAAAGATGATAAAAGTATGCTTTTAAAACGTATATCTAAACGAAGAAAAATTTTAGTTAAAAAAATAAAATTTTAAGTTGGTGATCGAGTTCGTGTAAGCAAGTATAAGAATGTTTTCAGTGAAGGATATACACCTAACTGAACGACTGAAATATTTACCATCACTGAAGTTAAATCAACAAACCCAGTAACATATAAACTAAAGGATTTTCAGGATCAACCCATCGAAGGCGGCTTCTACGAAGAAGAAATCTCTAAAGTAAAATATCCAGATGTCTATCTCGTAGAAAAAGTTCTCAAACAACGTCATGATAAAGTCTATGTAAAATGGCTTGGATTTGACAACTCACACAATAGTTGGACACAAAAATCAGAAATGTAATCATTCAGCAAATGTTAAAGTTAAATTTTAAATAAGTTAAAGTTAACTTTTGGAAAAGGTAAAGTTAACTTTTGGAAAAGTTAAAGTTAACTTTTAGAAAAGTTAACTTTCATAAGAGTTAAATGAAATTAACATGTAATTTCCATAAGAGTTAAAGTTAACTTTTAGAAAAGTTAAAGTTAACTTTTGGAAAAGTTAAAGTTAACTTTTGGAAAAGTTAAAGTTAACTTTTGGAAAAGTTAAAGTTAACTTTTGGAAAAGTTAAAGTTAACTTTTTGAAAAGTTAAAGTTAAATTAAGCAAATATGTGAATATGTCATTTTTATTTATTAGATAGTTTAAGTTTATATTATACTTTAGACAAAAATATTATTTAACTTAAAAAATGTAAACAAGAGAAGGTAGTAATAAATAAGGCAATAACAATTTTAAATTTAAAACATTGTTTATTTTTGCCATATCTACTATCCCATTTGGTAACAAGTTTCACATGAACATGATTTCGCACATTCTCCATAGTTTTACCGTAAAACTGCATTATTCATTAATTTAAACAAGTTCTTTTCAAACTCATTTTTAGCGTCTTTTCTCATAGAAGTATTAAAGTCGATATAAGATTTGAGCCAAGTTTTTTGATTGAATTTAAGTATTCTATGAATTTTCACTAGCGTTAGACCATTTGAAAGAGCTTTTTTTAACGTTCGATAATGAATAATATACTTGAGTTTATGTGACAGAGTGGTGAGAAGTTTAGTTTGCTTTGACGTTGTTGTTGGTGGGTTTGAGTGTTCTGAACAAAAAGGAAAATCACTATGACTATCATGTAATTCTTTCGGATATTCAATATCCACTTCTAAAATGTACCCAATAGGTGAGTCATCAGGAATATTAAAATGAAAACTGTTATTCAAAACAGGAAGCCACTCAAATCCACCATATGGAAGTGGTTGCATCATACCCCATCCATAGAGATTGTTTGCATCAAAATACATTATATATTTAATTTCATCATTTGGGTTTAAATTTTCCATGTACATATTATTAGCCTTTGCATATGGGTTACAACATTGGCTTATGCCTCCTCGTAAACCACGTTCAATAAACAAAAATTTGTTAACATCAGTTATGAGTTCTAATTTCATCTTAGTGTAATTCAACATTGCGTCCCATGTAAATCCAGGAGTTGTATAATAATGAGCAGGATCAAGATTATAAGCTCGCAAACATTGATTTCTAAAATTTTTAAAGACATCTGCAAATAATAGTATATCAGTTTTCATATATAAATCCACATATTCACCAAGATTTTTACATTGGAATGTAGACCATACATTTTGAGCTTGACTTTAATCTTCATCAGAGATTGTACTGTTTTTCTAAAGAGCTTGCCATAAATCTAAAGCAATCTATGAAACGAAATTTGATTTCACTATTCTTCATTCTCTTTGTAAAGGAAATATATTTTTCCTTGTTTATTGGAAGCAAATCAATTTTCCCTTCAAATTCATGGCACATATCTTCAATTATATAATGAGCATCATACTCACTTAAGTTATGAAAAACGACAGTTATAATCCGAGAATCTTGGTAATTTAAATTACAATTTTCATGCGCAGCTCCACGATACTTGACAGTTAAATGTGAATGATTACGATCTTTTATTTCTTGATAAGATATTGGACCTTCACAAATATGGCAGATTTTACATTCGATCTCATATGAGATCACATATTAATTCCTATATGAACATGAGTTTTCATATGAGTTATTAGTCGCGTAAATGCTCCAGCAAAACTCCCGCAAAATAAAAAGAACAATAAATAAACTTTTATATCAACTCACTTGCTTCCTTGTGACCTCTTCTAATGTAATATATGTAATTTTCACAATTTTGAGTCATGTACTATAAGTTATCGTAATGTATTGCTGACCCGTTTACGACATTTTTCAATGAAACCACGTGAAAATAAAAAATTTTTAATTTTTAAATTATTGTATTTTTTATTCGGTGTGGTCAATAAAGTTAATTTTTTTAAAATGATTTATTTTATCTCAATGTGTAACTTAGTAGTTTTATTTACAAATAGCACGACATTTTTTATATAACTGAATATAAGAAACAATTTTTACATGCATTTTGTGCTACTAGAAAAAATGCGCGCGCTAAAGCGCACGCCAAATTTTATGATTTCTTAAAATAATGTTTCATATATGTTTAATTATGTGAAATAAAAGAAATACATAATATAATAAAAGAAGAAAATTAGTGATAAGAAGACATTGCTATAAATTTAAATTGATGTGATCTATAATTCATCGTGTATATCAATTTGCAAATTTTGATTAACTAAAAATTTATTAAATAAAATAAAGATAAAGAATGAAATAAAGAATATGAGGAATAATTATGAAAAATTATGATATACCTAATACCATTTAAAAACTTTACTTTAAAAAGTTTACCGATCAACACTCTCTGCTTTTAATATTTTAGAACCTTCTTCCAATATAACCATTAAATGAATGTGTGGATAACCGCGCTTTTGAAATTTAATAACATAAACATAAGACTTTACTTGTCCAAATAGTTTATCATCTACTATAGTTTCGATTAATTTTTTTACATTTAAATAAAAGAATCTTGCAACCGTGTCAGGTTTATTAGAAGCTGACTGATAAAGTAATAAATTTTCTTAAATTTCTTTCCATTTTGAACTACATGTCATTGTAATAACTAAATCTGGTCTACCATTAAAAGCTACATAATGGCCATTGCATATGAATATTGTTTTAACATGTTACGAGGTGCTCCTATAAATGTTGAAGGCAGTATCAACATCTTGCCAACATGTACATTATTTTCAATTTCTTGATTATCTAAATGATCAATTATTCCTTTATAAGTTTCACTTCTTAATTTTGTTTAATTATTTTTACAAAAATGTTGTCTAACTTTTTCAACTTTGACACAATTATCAACTAACCATTGCTAAAACATTCTTTCACAATATAAAAATTGATTGAAGGTATGATATCTTACTCCTATTTTATATTTTATGTAAGCAGATCTGGACACAGTCTGATTTCTGGTTGGTTTGTCACTATCAGTACTAATCGTATCGAGACTATAACCCTTGCTTCTTAGAGAATAAAGTATAGGATATATCCAAGGTTCAACATTTGGATCTAAATGACTAACCAAGTGCAATTGTTAAATCGATGTATTATAAATCGTTACATAAGACTCTGGTATTAAACCTTCAGCATTCATATTAAAAATAGCAGTAAATTCATTACATCTTTAAAAATTGTATATTAAATTTTTTTTTTTTTTGTTCGCGCAGTTTCTATCTCACTGATCTCAGACATCATTAAAAACGACTTTGTATATGCGTTACAATCTCCTAATAATTTGGCAATACTGAATAATATATCCACATTTAAGTTGTCATGTTTATTTAATCTATAGCAAATTGCTGCTTCTGGATCTAACAGGAATAATTGACCAAAAGATGGATCATTATCAATTTCAGGAGATAGGAAATTGTTGATTTAAAAATAAATTCGACCTTGAATTATTTATTAAAATGGTCCCCGCCGTCTATTCTTGAAATTAACTACATTGGCATTTTAAGATGCAAAAGCAAATGAATTATTGTTAAGTCTTATATTATTCCTAAAATGGCCAGATATCTTATGAGATGCATCTAACAATTTTTTTAATTCATGACGGTATTTTTCTAAAGGCAACGATACACCACCATGACTGTAACAATAATTATAAGTTAATTTTTTTTTAACTTTTTCTTTCTTAAAATGTTTAGTCTTGCATCTTTTGCAAAAAACCAAGTTTTACAAAGATAATGTTCGTTATAACTTGGAACATGTATGCTATTAATATTTTTTTTCATAAGCAAAATCACGAATTTCAATGTTGTTTCCATTCGCATAAATGACTCCATTTTTTTCCTGTATGTTTCGAAACATCTATTTTTCATCATCGATTACAATTCTCTGTAATTTTAATCGTTTACGTTATTGTTTTTGTTATTTTGCGTGCCTTTTTTTATTTTCTCATCACAAATTCTTACATCTTGTAACGGTACTTTATTTTATTTTATATAAAGCAACAAACACATTTAAAGAAAGTAGAAAATGTAATTAAATTAACACGCAAGAATTATGCTTAAATTCCGAGATCCCTTTTTTATTGAGAATTCATTCGTACATCTCGAAAAATTAAATTGTCAATGACTCAACCACTATGCGTTTTCCTTCAAATTACAATGCCTACCCATACAATCACAAACTTACAAAGTATCAGTCTTTTATCATAAACAAAATAATTATGAGATTCGAAATAATTTAACAAATTTTAATATCAGAGAAAAATAAGGGGTGACGTCACCAAAATTAATATTAAGTTTTTTTTTTTAGAAATATACGTTAAAATGATATAAAATAATCAATTAGTTCACTTTTCAGTAAGTCGTAAATTTACAGTAATAGATTAACAATCAGACAAACAATATATGATAAAATACCTCGCGCAGATCGTCGATCACCGATGCTGAGTCGTGTAGATCCTCGTGTTTCGAGATCTCTTTCTTTCGTTCGTAAATACGTTCAAGTCGGCAAATTTGGACGGCTGGCCGGTGGCAGGATTTTGAATATCCACTAATAAGGATTCTGTGTGAAACTTCCACCGATAATGAATCGTGGATCGTCAACTCTAGAATTTTAATCCGCCATGTGACCAAAGCACGCTTCCCAAATAAATATTAAAGTTCGTCCACTAATTTTAAAATGCCACACTAAAAAATGTACAAAAAGAAAAGTCACAAATAAATACTAAACATTATACAATGCTCAAATCTCATAATATTAAAATATTTACCAACGAATTCTTGGCAAGACATGCAGGTGGCACAAAACTTTCAACTATAAGCACGGCGATCGACGAAATGAACGAGAGATTCTAGTACATTAATATTAAATCTCAATTAATGTCCCTACTCTTATCGCTGCGTCATAGCCCTTCGCACAATTTCGGAAAATTCCATAGCTTGACTCAGTGATCAGATTAAATCGGAGAAAGAAAAATTAAATTAAAAATGAATTTATCGCTTCATTATCGGCCTTTGCTTTTGATTACTAAGCAATTAATCGAAAGCAACAGAATAGGTTTCATACTATAAATGACCCAAGACAGACAACAAAGAATCAAACATCTCCCACGAAAATGATACAATATGATTATAGAATTTGAGTATAGATTTAATACAACATCTTTGAATAATCAAAAAAAAAAAAAATCAGACATAAATCTCAATCATCCACTCTCATCAACATGACATTTTACAATTATCGGCTTAATATATAACTGCTCAATAATATACGTAGTGTACACGAAATATATGCATATATTGCACAATTTTATTTATTTATTGAAAATGATGCGATGAATCGGGATAATTTATTTTATCGGGATAAATTAAGCTTCAGGTGAACGATATTTTTTTAGATTATAACGATTAAAAATTCCAATACTGTTAGTTGAATCATCAACTTGTCCTAGTTCGTAGGCATTATTATGAAAATCCTTTATAATTCTGTATGGGCCATAAAATAGATGAAAGAATTTTTTAGTAACCTTTTTTAAAGCGTTCGACTGCTTTGGGATATTTAGCAAAACTAAATCACCTTCCTTCAAATTTACTTTAGAGGTAGTTTTTTGAGTTCGAGCACGGCTACGGAAACACTTATTAATTTGGTCCCTCGCTAAAAGAATTTTTGCTTGATGACTCAACGATTTAGTCTCAGGAAAATCAATAATTTGCTGAACAGGATCAACAGGCTTCACACCAAAATGCAATTCAAAGGGCGAAAATCCAGTGCTATGATGAGTAGTGATATTGAGAAAGAACTCAATATCGGCGACATGCCTCGCCCAGCGCGTATGTCTTTCGGAACACAACGTGCGAAACAGTCGCCCCAACTCCCTCATAACCCTTTCCACAGGATTTCCTTGCGGATGCCTGATAGATGAAAAAATGACCTGAATATCCAATTCCGACAAAGCGCTTGACCACTTTGGCGACGTGAATTGTGACCCATGGTCGGCCAAGATTCGCAGCGGTTTTCCCATTTCGGAAATATATAATTCACGTAATTTCTTTAACACAATAAACGTCGTTTCTTTTTTTATGGGGTACAATTTGATGTATTTGGAAAATACGTTTATAACCACGAATAAATATTGCATACCGCCCATCGATCGAGGAAGAGGCCCATAAAAATCAACGCACACCAGATCACGCGGTCTCGACGATTCCACCAATTGGTATTGACCCTCCATTTTAAAATTTGAGCTCTTTACACGCTGACATAAATCACAGCACAAAACGATATTTTTTACCTGTTTCCTCATATGTTTCCAATAATAATATTGTTTTAGATACATGAGCGTTTTATAGACTCCCGGGTGGCCTAATTTCTCATGAACACAATTAATCAAGTCGATCGTGATTTTATCGGGAATCACTACTTGCCATGAATCGAAAACTCTATCCAAGCGAAACAAAATCGAATTTTTTATTATATAAAAATCGATCTTATCCCCCTGTTCTAAACGATCAAATATCAATTTAATATTTTCATCTTCCCTTTGTAGATTTGCTAAATTATCCAAAGAATCCGTCAAATCTATACCCAAATCAATTTTATTTATCTGAATTTCATTTTCAACAAAATCCTCTGATTCAATCACGTCGATACTCAAATGTTTCCCCGAATTATTCTCGAAGCGTCCTCTGGGATTTCGGCTGAAGAAATCAGCGATGACACTATCTTTACCACGGCAATACGAAACTGCAAAGTTGTACTGTTGTAAAATAAGACTCCACCTGATTAATCTCGAGCTAAGGTAAATAGTTGACTGTAAAAAAGTCAGTCCTTTGTGATCAGTGATGATCCCGAATCCCCTCCCAAGCAGATATATGCGCAACTTTGTGATTGAATACACGATCGCCAAAAGTTCTTTTTCGGTGGTCGTGTAATTCACCTCAGCAAAATTCAAGCACCTGCTGACTAAGGAGACGATTCTTTGATCACCACCTTTATCACATTGGTATAAAATACCGCTAATGCCGACATCAGATGCGTCAGTCTGCAATTTGGATGGGACACCGGGTATATGATGTTTGAGCTGAATACAATTGACAAATGCGCGCTTCATAATATCAAAAGCTCTATCGTGAACATCACTTCAATGCCAGGCGTTCTTATCGCTCAAAAGTGATCGAAAAGGATCCACTAACTCAGAGTGAGACACGGTGAATTGACGGTAAAAAGTGCAAATCCCCAAAAATTGTTGGAGCTCTTTTTTATTTTTTGGACTTTCAAAATTCCCGATTATTTCAAGTTTATCTGACAGAGGGCGCACTCCCGTAGTTGACAATTCGTGGCCCAGAAATTTCAGACTTTTTTGAAAAAATAGGGATTTGTCCAATTTCAGCGTAAAATTCTTATTTTGCAAAATCGTAAAGACGGCTTCGAGTGCTCTTAAATGGTTATAAAAGGAACCAGGAGTCGCGATCAAAAAATCGTCTATATAAATTGTTAGTATTTCATTAAATTCATCACCGAGAGCTAAACTTAGTGCGCGAATGAAAGCCGAGCCCGCCGTCTTCAAACCGAATGGTATCCGGCAGAACTGATACACTCGCGAATTATAACAAAAGGCTGTATATTGTCTGCTACTCTGATGCAGAGGAATCTGCCAGTATCCTGCCGCAAGATCAGCAGAAGACATATAACTAGTACCATGAAATTTTTGTAGTAATTCGTTAATTAAAGGCGGCGACTCGTGATCATCATTGATTATTTCGTTGATAAAACGCGCATCCAGACACACCCGGGCAGAATTATCTTTTTTTACAACAATTCTTAGTGGACTACAATAGCGACTATCAGTTCGTTCAATAATTCCGGCATCGAGCATTTCTTGAATTGATCGATCGACAGCTCCTCGATAGGCTACTGGTACAGGATAGTGTTTCCGCACGTACGTCTTGTGATTTTTTATTTTTAATTTATATTGAATTGTATCAGCGCTATCCAATTTAGGTGTAAACAAACGCTCAAACTTAGACATCCGGTCAACAAAATCCCCCTTCTCTTTCTCAGTCAAATTCGGAATTTCTTCAATAATATTTTTTAATTTATCTTTAAAATTTAAATATTCTGATCCCCCTGCACTATTAATATCTATAATTTTCTCATCACCCGGACAATCTTCCACATTATCATCATCCCCAAAAAAATCGATCTCAGTTTTATCGAAAATTTTCTCAGATTCAAGGTCACAAGACAGATTCAATTCATTAACCTGCAATTCACCCGAAAAATTGTCAAAATATAATTTATCCAATATGAAATCGTCATTCTCATTGAATATATCCCTTTTACACGTCTTTAACCCAGAATTCATTTTACTATTCTTTATTATGCAATCCCCCTCTATCTGATTATTATTACAGTGAACATTCTTTACAACATTAATTGTCTGAATATATTTTATGTCGTCTTGTGATTCTTGAATATAATACCTCTCATATTTTAATTTATCAATTCTTACAAAATTCTCAGGCACCCTAAAATCACCAAGACAAATACAAGTTTCTTTGTAATTAATTATTGCATCATTTTCAGATAGCCAATCATTGCCCAAAATCACCGAGCTCGATAATCTAGGGACAATTAAAAAACATCCAGAATAATTAAGATCCCCCAACGAAATTTGGAACATGATTTGTTTTTTACAATCGTCGGCGTTTTCCCAATTGCCGTTACCAGAGATATATTAGAAACCGGAAGTTCTGTTAATTTACCGTGTAACAATAAATATCTATACAAATCCTCGGACAGGGCGGTGATCTGGCTGCCCGTATCGACTAAAGCTGGAATCGGCACCGAAAATATATTTATAATTAATTGTGGGCATAATGGAATTTTCGAATATTTTTTATTTTTATTTTCTGTCACAATTTCATCAAGGTCATTCGTTAAATTGTCATAATCATCATAAAAACACTGGCGCGACGTTTTGACAGAACACATCGCGCCTAATACCCGTTTAAACGATAGTGTGTATTTGTATGATTATCAAACCTTAGGCCCTGTGGGTTGATCGAGGGAGGGGGAAACAACATGTCCGGCAATCGCACGTTCCGCTTCGAGCCACTGTCCACAACCATATTCGAAATAATATTCTGATTTTCATTTTAATATGACGAATTTGAAACCGAATTCATAATATTTGTAGATTGGACTTGTCGAGCTTTATTTTGATTCTTATTATTTTGATTATTAAAATTATTATGAGATTGCTGATTAGTTTGATTCTGAACTACACTTGTGGCGAATATTTTTTCTGATTTATATTTTATCATTGAAAGTTAAATCTAATTGGTTAAGTGCTTGAGATATTTTATTGAAATTTGAAAACTCAACTGTAGCTAAGGATTCTCTAACGCGAAGTGGCATTTGAGAAATAACCGTATAATGAACCTCGTAATCCTCTAATTTTGGCAGAAAATATTGAGCCTGTCGAACCTGTCCAAGAAAATACTCATTAAGGCTCTCTTTATTCAAACCATGCTCGAACTCGCCCATCGAAAGCACCCTCAACTATATTTAATTTATTTCCATCGGCAATCTTTTTTTCAACAAAAAATTTATTTAGTTTTTCAATAAAATAATTCGGATTATCCGATTCTAGAAATTTAGGTGGCCTGATATCAATGTTAATTGTCCGAAATCCCTCAACCAAAGCTTGCAACACTTTATCCGTGGAATTTAAAGGATTCTTAGGTCTTTGTTGTTTTAATATTGTTAGTTGTTCATTTTGTACCCCATTAAGTTGGCGCAATCTAATTATTTCATCTTTTAGCTGCTCCGGAGTCATCGCATCTAACAAGTCATTATTATCATTAGTCATATTGAACACACTATTTTTCTCGATTCCTATTTTTTGAGGCTTTTTTACAACGTTATTTTTTCTTTTCTCTATTCCCGTTAACAAAACACCTTTTTTTTATCTTGTCTGTCTAGGAGAGATACTAGTGGTCATAAATTACGAATTAATTCTTAATCCGATTCACAAAATAAATATTTATTTTTTATTTATTCATTAATTTATTTTTATTTATATCGCGAGTCAATCGATTCGTGCCCTCACGGTTGGGCGCCAATTATGTAACGGTACTTTATTTTATTTTATATAAAGCAACAAACACATTTAAAGAAAGTAGAAAATGTAATTAAATTAACACGCAAGAATTATGCTTAAATTCCGAGATCCCTTTTTTATTGAGAATTCATTCGTACATCTCGAAAAATTAAATTGTCAATGACTCAACCACTATGCGTTTTCCTTCAAATTACAATGCCTACCCATACAATCACAAACTTACAAAGTATCAGTCTTTTATCATAAACAAAATAATTAAGTGATTCGAAATAATTTAACAAATTTTAATATCAGAGAAAATTAAGGGGTGACGTCACCAAAATTAATATTAAGTTTTTTTTTTCTTAGAAATATACGTTAAAATGATATAAAATAATCAATTAGTTTACTTTTCAGTAAGTCGTAAATTTACAGTAGTAGATTAACAATCAGACAAACAATATATGATAAAATACCTCGCGCAGATCGTCGATCACCGATGCTGAGTCGTGTAGATCCTCGTGTTTCGAGATCTCTTTCTTTCGTTCGTGAATACGTTCAAGTCAGCAAATTTGGACGGCTGGCCGGTAACAGGATTTTGAATATCCACTAATAAGGACTTTGTGTGAAACTTCCAACGATAATGAATCGTGGATCTTCAACTCTAGAATTTTAATCCGCCATGTGACCAAAGCACGCTTTCCAAATAAATATTAAAGTTCCTCCAATAATTTTAAAATGCCACACTAAAAAATGTACAAAAAGAAAAATCACAAATAAATACTAAACATTATACAATGCTCAAATCTCATAATATTAAAATATTTACCAACGAATTCTTGGCAAGACATGCAGGTGGCACAAAACTTTTAACTATAAGCACGGCGATCGACGAAATGAACGAGAGATTCTAGTACATTAATATCAAATCTCAATTAATGTCCCTACTCTTATCGCTGCGTCATAGCCCTTCGCACAATTTCGGAAAATTCCGTAGCTTGACTCAGTGATCAGATTAAATCGGAGAAAGAAAAATTAAATTAAAAATGAATTTATCGCTTCAATCTTTCTCCTGCATATCTTTTGAATATAGTATTTTATTATTTTCATCCTTATCATGGCACATTTTCTGTTTTAATTTCAATCTTTGAAGATAGCCTTTTTTATATTCTGCTCTACTTTTTTTTAATTTTCTGATTAGAGGTGTTAACAATTTTTGGCTGGTTCACTATTCTTTGTACTTTCTAATTCTTATCTTCTCCTCCTACTTCTTTAAGATACTTTAACTGACTTTTAACATTTTTTGATATTCTTAAAGACTTTTTTTACTTGTCTCATTACAATCGCTAGAAATTAATTATTATTTGTCAGAATTATTATCTCTCTTTCCTTCTTTAACAGCACTATCTATGTGTTTTTTTTTAGCAAAATTTAAATTTGTTTTACTACTTAAACATACATATTCCACAACTGATATTTCTGTTTCTTTTTTATCAATTCTTTTTCGTTTTAATTTTATCATTTTACTATATTCTTTCTGATATTCTGCTCTAGTTTTTCTACTTTTCTCATTAGCTTTGCTCAAACATATCTTCTTACTACTATTAATTCTAATATTTTATAATCATTACCTTCTTTTACTACTCATATAAAATTTGACGCATTTTCCACATGT
This sequence comes from Ganaspis brasiliensis, assembly GCA_037103525.1. NCBI lineage: Eukaryota > Metazoa > Arthropoda > Insecta > Hymenoptera > Figitidae > Ganaspis > Ganaspis brasiliensis. The sequence continues at coordinate 363,926 of JAZKLR010000203.1, read as the reverse complement.
TTTTCTTACAAACATTTTTATTCTGTCACTATTTACACTTTCCATATTTGTTAATTGTCTCTCTTTTCCATCTCTCCTTTTAACTTAGGTCTTCTACAATATATTTTTTCATATTTGGTACTGCGTGTTCTAGTTTCTTAGTCAGGAATATTAACAACTTTTTTCTGTCCTATTTTTGTATGTAATGAAGGACTTCTACTATCTCCTTTCATTTCTGTAAAGCCGTCATTAGTTTGAAAATCTACTTTTCTCTTCTGTGTCGTATCTTTTACATTCCTCAAATGTAAATTATTGTTCTTTATTTATTCGATATTGCCAATTCCAAGTTTATACAATTTTGTAAAATTATCCGAAAATGAGATGACACATTTTTTTCAAACATCATATACAAATGAGTTCTCACTATAGCATGATTATATACAACGTTTGTAGGTTTAATATTAAAATATAAAGAAACAGCAAACGGAATGGCATATACACCACAATCAACAAAATTTGGTTGTTGTACTCTTAAAAAAACTACATTAGGTTTAAATAGATATGACTTGCATAAATATTCTCTTTAATCTTCATTAAGACTTTCATAAACAAAAAGTTTATTTCCATTATAGTAAGTGCAAATCCAGTGACCCAAAAGTCGATTTCCACTGAACAATATTTGAATATGTGATTTATTCTTATTAATTGCTTTTATTTTATGTAACATTTCTGAATATCCTGTAATTTGTTTTTGGAAACTACCACCTGATGCAAGTTCCAATAATTGCTGAAACTTATACAGGGTGGATTTTACGGAAAATGTCCTGCCCCAAAAATAAAATATGTCCAATCTATTGCAATTTCTTTTATGAGTTGTCCTATTGGATAGTAATTTATCCTATAAGTATTTAAAAAAAATTTCACAAATTGGGGCAGTAGTGAAACGTCCACGTAACTTTTATTTAATTAATTAATTATTTAATATTATTAAATAAACAATTTTTTTAAATATAAACACTTAAGTTTAATAATGGAACAACAAACTAAATATAACCCTCAGTTGTTATTCAAAAATACATAACTTTACATGTACTGAACTTATTATTTTATCAAATACGAAACTGCGAATATTCTTATCTTCAATTGTAGTGCCAAGCCCACGTAACTTTTAATTTATTTATTAATTAATCGACTAATGTTAATAAATAAACAATTTATCGAATACAAACAATTAAGCATAATAATAATGCAACGAATTAAAAATAATCTTTAGTCGTTATTCAAAAATCCATAACCCATGTTTTTTACGCCTATAAAATTTATTATGTGTCTAAACAAATAGAATTAATTGTTTAAACAAATAAAACGAATTATTTAGTTTAAACAATTATAACAATTATATGTTTATCCTACAATCTTATTGTAATCACGTATATTCTAAAGTTCTAAATATTCTTACATTGTAATTTTATAGAGAAATACAAAAATTGTTTAAAAACACAAATTTGTCTGGATTGAAAAAGTCATATTTGTAAATGAACTAATGTAAAAATATCGCATAAAGACTCAAGGATTGCTGTCCCTTTGATTTTGGTAAAGAACGGATTCTCACACACACCTACAAGAAACACAGACAAAAAAGATTCAGCATGGACACGTCTCCTAGAGCAGAGGCACTTAGGGTCCTTTTTGTCAAACGATCGGCACACGCAATGCACCACTAGACAACTCAAACGACACACCCCAGGGGCCCTTTTGACGAAGACTTGTCTTTTAATATCAGCTTGAAGGAAGTCAGGTAGTGAGTCAGTCAGACACAGAGCCAGTCGCCCAGCCAAAAATTATACGCGTCGAAACAGTTACAAGTTTGTCAACGGGTCAGTCTGCTAACCAGTGAAAATTCCAAAGAGTATATTTTGTGTGAATCTATACTTTTCACCCTCAATGAGTCAACCTGTTGGGTCAGTGACCGAAGGACGTTGGCGCCTTATTGGAAATCTCTTTCACAAGAACGACCATAAACTTCTTGGATTTAATTTTATCGACATTCGACCAAGGATTAGAAGATCATCGGAGTACCAGTCGTTACGAACAATTTTTTGGAATATTTCAAGGTAAAAATCAACCCAAAATCAAAGACAAACAATATCTTCCCCATTTGTAAACTTTTAACAAATTATTAACAAGTAATAATTAATTTTAAATATTGATGTAATAAATAAACATTGTCAATTTGAATGTAATAAAACTTGTTTTATTTACCAGCCTTGTCCCAGTATTGGCAATACCTTTTGCCGCACTAAATCAGGGAACATTAGGGATTTAATGCTGGGGTGAAAGCTAGGATAAAATAATAATAATAATAAACATTTTTATTAAATTTAGTTAGGTTTAGGACATAACAGTAGGAAAGGGTGTTACGATAGGAAATTTAATTTATTTAAATTTTTATTCCCACTCTGAATTACCAAAAATGTCCTCATGAAAAATTCAGCGTGATAATAACGTCTAAATAAGGTTCTCCTGTGCTCCTCGGAGTCACGTAGTCACAGTACACTGTACTGTGTTTATTTTTATGTGGTATTCGTGTTACTCTAACCTGTGGTATTAGTTGCTCAAGAGATAAATAAAAGAAATATATTTTGGTAGCCTGGATTCTTTGGAATGCTAGGAATAGGAAAAAAAAACTAAACCTCATAACCTTATAATCTCATGATATATTCTATAAACCCTCTGTTTTCCCTTTTACAATATTTTAATATAATTGTTAACAAAATTATTTTTCTTTATTTTTGGAACGATACTTGTTATCTTTTGTACTTACTCACTATCGTGGTATCTTAACTCTACCGCCTGAGAAACTGGGCGGAGATAGGACAGGATGTGTGGTAAGTTTTAATTGGTTCTAGAAAATCGGAAGATTTTTTAAGACGGGGAAAGGGGATTCAATGGGAAATGCAAGCTGACTATTTTGTGTTGCCGAGCGGATGCAAAAATGCTGCATCGGCAACACCTAGAATCCTCAACCTAACATAGTGAATTTTATTTCAATTAACTTTGCAGTCAATTGAATCTTTTATATTTTTAATAACTCAACTGATTAATTTTTCAATCAGTTAGCCATTTATATTTAATCATTTATTAATGACAATCGAGATTCAAATAATTAATCAATCAATTTTCGTGATTGATCAACTCTCGATTATTCATAGAGAATATGTGTCGAAAATTCGACACAAGTTTTGACTTCTCACTCTGTAGGCTCAGATTTGTTGGGGTAGGCCACGTGCTCGATGTCAACAGAAAAACACGTGGTCCAGCACAGCCTTGCAACCATAGGTAAGACGGAGAAGGAGCAAAAAATCCATGATGGCGGATGAGGCTAGTCATGGGTCATGCATATAGCAATGTGTGCGCATGTAAACTCTCGCACGGCCAGCAGCCACTCGACAGTACGAACAGCGCGAAGAAGAAGAAGAAGAAGAAGAAGAAGAAGAAGAAGAAGAAGAATCAGAAGGAATTATATACTATGTTTCTTTCAGCTCGGAAATAATTAGTTAGACTTCTTTTCCTTTTAATGTTCCTATTTTGACGAAATAATGATTTTCAGCCGTCCCATGTATTAAAAAAAAAACTTCCCAGATTTTAAAGGACCTTCTTTTAGAAAATGATTTCCGTCTCTTTCCTTTTCTTATTTAAACTAAATTGTTTAACTATCTATAATGATTCATTATTTTAAATACAATTGACAATTTATGAAAATTAATAAATTATACAGTAATGGCATAATTTACCACTACTATCCATACAATTATATCCTTTTTATGGATTACTATTACTTAATTATATGCATTAGACTAATATGAAAAATTAGCTTAGAAATTACTCGCTCTTTCTTGGGTCTTAACACGACGCATGGTGCTTACGTCAGCGACCTTGTAAATACGTGCTTTATTTCTCGAAGAGGCATCAAATTTTTATCTTTTCTCATGCGGCTAAGCCAGAAAATAAACTTCATTTATTCTGTTCAAATTAATTATTACTTTTAAGTAATGGATAAAAAAAATTTTTACTTAGGGTCGTAACAAGGGAACATTCGGTCCTGCGTCGCGCGGTATTCATCATTTAATTTCTCAAAAACGAAAAAAAACGCATTTTTGAAATTTTGGGTTCTTATAGGAAAAAACCTCAGCTTTCGTTTAAAAATACATTTACAAAAATTAAAAAGGCCCACCTTTGAGAAAAACTCAAATTTGTTTTTAATTTTGAAAAATCAAGGTGAAATTATTTAAAAAATCAAAAATAGACATGCAAAAATCTACAAAACCCATGTCATATTAAATTTTTTTATCCATTCATTAAAACAGTGGAAATAGGAAAAGAAGAGTGAATTACCAAAAAACGCCACATTTTTTCCCCCTCCTACTGCCCCAATTTTTTAAATTTTTTTAAAATATTTATAGGATAAATTACTATCCAATAGGAGAACTCATAAAAAAAATTTGCAATAGATTGGACATATTTTATTTTTGGGGCAGGACATTTTCCGTAAAATCCACCATGTATAAGTTTCAGCAATTATCGGAACTTGCATCAGATGGTAGTTTCCAAAAACAAATTACAGGATATTCAGAAATGTTAGATAAAATAAAAGCAATTAATAAGAATAAATCACATATTCAAATATTGTTTAGTGTCATTATCATTTTCGGATAATTTTACAAAATTGTATAAACTTGGAATTGGCAATATCGAATAAATAAACAACAATAATTTACATGTAAGGAATGTAAAAGATGCAACACAGAAGAGAAAATTAGATTTTCAAACTAATGACTGCTTTACACAAATGAAAGGAGATAGTAATAATCCTTCATAACATACAAATATAGGACAGAAAAAAGTTGTTGATATTCCTGACTAAGAAACTAGAAAAAGCAGTACCAAATATGAAAAAATGTATTGTAAAAGACCTAAGTTAAAATAAGAGATGGGAAAGAGAGACAATTAACAAATATGGAAAGTGTAAATAGTGACAGAATATAAATGTTTGTAAGAAGAACATGTGGTAAATGCGTCAAATTCTATTTAAGTAGTAAAAGAAGGTAATAATTATAAAATATTAAAAACAATAGTAGTAAGAGATATGTTTGAGCAATGCTAATAAGAAAAGTAGAAAAACTAGAGCAGAATATCAAAAAGAATATAGTGAAATGATGAAATTAAAACGAAAAAGAATTGATAACAAACAAACAGAAATATCAGTTATGGAAGATGTAGGTTTAAGTAGTGAAACAGATTTAAATTTGCAAAAAAAAACACATAGATAGTGATGTTAAAGAAGGAGAGAGAGATAATAATTCTGACAAATTAATAATTTCTAGCGATTGTAATGAGACAAGTAAAAAAAGTCTTTGAGAATATCAAAAAATGTTGAAAGTCAGTTAAAGTATCTTAAAGAAGTAGGAGAAGACGATAAGAATGAGCAAAGGCGGATAATGAAGCGATAAATTCATTTTTAATTTAATTTTTCTTTCTCCGATTTAATCTGATCACTGAGTCAAGCTACGGAATTTTCCGAAATTGTGCGAAGGGCTATGACGCAGCGATAAGAGTAGGCACATTAATTAAGATTTGATATTAATGTACTAGAATCTCTCGTTCATTTCGTCGATCGCCGTGCTTATAGTTAAAAGTTTTGTGCCACCTGCATGTCTTGCCAAGAATTCGTTGGTAAATATTTTAATATTATGAGATTTGAGCATTGTATAATGTTTAGTATTTATTTGTGATTTTTCTTTTTGTACATTTTTTAGTGTGGCATTTTAAAATTAGTGGAGGAACTTTAATATTTATTTGGGAAGCGTGCTTTGGTCACATGGCGGATTAAAATTCTAGAGTTGACGATCCACGATTCATTATCGGTGGAAGTTTCACACAGAATCCTTATTAGTGGATATTCAAAATCCTGCCACCGGCCAGCCGTCCAAATTTGCCGACTTGAACGTATTTACGAACGAAAGAAAGAGATCTCGAAACACGAGGATCTACACGACTCAGCATCGGTGATCGACGATCTGCGCGAGGTATTTTATCATATATTGTTTGTCTGATTGTTAATCTATTACTGTAAATTTACGACTTACTGAAAAGTGAACTAATTGATTATTTTATATCATTTTAACGTATATTTCTAAAAAAAAAAACTTAATATTAATTTTGGTGACGTCACCCCTTATTTTTCTCTGATATTAAAATTTGTTAAATTATTTCGAATCTCATAATTATTTTGTTTATGATAAAAGACTGATACTTTGTAAGTTTGTGATTGTATGGGTAGGCATTGTAATTTGAAGGAAAACGCATAGTGGTTGAGTCATTGACAATTTAATTTTTCGAGATGTACGAATGAATTCTCAATAAAAAAGGGATCTCGGAATTTAAGCATAATTCTTGCGTGTTAATTTAATTACATTTTCTACTTTCTTTAAATGTGTTTGTTGCTTTATATAAAATAAAATAAAGTACCGTTACAAGATGTAAGAATTTGTGATGAGAAAATAAAAAAAGGCACGCAAAATAACAAAAACAATAACGTAAACGATTAAAATTACAGAGAATTGTAATCGATGATGAAAAATAGATGTTTCGAAACATACAGGAAAAAAATGGAGTCATTTATGCGAATGGAAACAACATTGAAATTCGTGATTTTGCTTATGAAAAAAAATATTAATAGCATACATGTTCCAAGTTATAACGAACAGTATCTTCGTAAAATGTCGTTTTTTTGCAAAAGATGCAAGACTAAACATTTTGAGAAAGAAAAAGTTAAAAAAAATTAACTTATTATTATTGTTACAGTCATGGTGGTGTATCGTTGCCTTCAGAAAAATACCCTCAGGAATTAAAAAAATTGTTAGATGGATCTCATAAGATATCTGGCCATTTTAGGAATAATATAAGACTTAACAATAATTCATTTGCTTTTGCATCTTAAAATGCAAATGTTGTTAATTTTAAGAATATACGGCAGGGACCATTTTGTTAAATAATTCAAGGTCGAATTTATTATCAAATCAACATTTTCCTATTTCCTGAAATTGATAATGATCCATCTTTTGGTCAATTATTCCTGTTAGATCCAGAAGCAGCAATTTGCTATAGAATCCATGTGGATTCTCATAGGAATCTATGTGGATTTCTATAGGTCGCCTATAGTACAAGTCCTATATAGGATCCTATGTGGACTCTCCTATAGGAATACATGTAGGATCTCATATAGGATCCTGTATAGGCGTCCCAAAAAATTTTTGTACACCCTCCTACATATGATCCTACGTAGGTTCCCATATAGGATCCTATATGGGAACCCATATAAGATCCTACATGGGTACCCCCAAAAAAATTTTTTGTACCCCTTCCTCATTCGCAGTCGTCTTTTACGTATTCTACAATACTTACGCCTGCGCAGTAAATATTTTTCGTCCTTATAATGGTGCTTAATGTATATTTGAATAAAGTTGTTAAAAAAACAATTAATTCTGTGTACATAATTTTTTTTGGGTGCCCATAAAAGATCCTATATAGGATCCTATATGGGAACCTACGTAGGATCCTATGTAGGGGGGTGTACAAAAATTTTTTTGGGACGCCTATGTAGGATCCTATATGAAATCCTACATGTATTCCTATAGGAGAGTCCACATAGGATCCTATATAGGACGTGTCCTATAGGCGACCTATAAGAATCCACATAGATTCCTATGAGAATCCACATGGATTCCTATAGGACAATACCTATATGGGATCCTAGATAGGATCCTACGTGGATTCTCATAGGAATCCATATGGATTCTATGTAGGATCCTATGTAGGATCCTATATAGGATTTTTCAGTAGGGTAGTATTGCCAAATTATTAGGAGATTGTAACGCATATACAAAGTCTTTTTTAATGATGTCTGAGATCAGTGAGATAGAAACTGCGGTAGCAAAAAAAAAAAAAATTAAATATACAATTTTTAAAGGTGTAATGAATTTGTTGCTATTTTTAATATGAATGCTGAAGGTTTAATACCAGAGTCTTATGTAACGATTTATAATACATCGATTCAACAATTGTAATTGGTTAGTCATTTAGATCCAAATGTTGAACCTTGGATATATCCTATACTTTATCCTCTAGGAAGCAAGGGTTATAGTCTCGATACGATTCGTACTGATAGTGACAAACCAACCAGAAATCAAACTGTGTCCAGATCTGCTTATATAAAATATAAAATAGGAGTAAGAAATCATACCTTCAATCAATTTTTATATGGTGGAAGAATGTTTTAGCAATGGTTAGTTGATAATTATGTCAAAGTTGAAAAAGCTAGGTTACATTTTTGTAAAAATAATTAAACAAAATTAAGAAGTGAAATTTACAAAGGATTAATTAATCATTTAGATAATCAAGAAATTGAAAATAATGTACATGTTGGCAAGATGTTGTTACTGCCTTCAATATTTATAGATTCACCTCGTAACATGTTAAAACAATATCAATATGCAATGATTGCAATGACCATCATGTAGCTTTTCATGGTAGACCAGATTTATTTATTACAATGACATGTAGTTCATAATGGAAAGAAATTTAAGAAAATTTATTACTTAATCAGTCAGCTTCTAATAAACCTGACAAGTTGCAAGAGTCTTTCATTTAAGGGGACGCCTAAGTCACCTTAAAACAATGCAAAAAGAGTCAACTTTCGGTACACTTTTCTCAAAAACTATTACTCCAATTGCGTTCTTCCTTGTTTTGTTTGATTACACATATAATCAATTGTATGACTAAGAAGTAATAAGACGTTATCTTAAATAGATACTTTTATTTATAAACATTTATACCAAAATGTAAATAGCTCTCCCAATTTTTCTGATTAAATGACTCACATCTCCGTTTATATAACTCAAAATGATGTCAAACTTCTTATTCATAATCTTGAAACCTTACTGAACAAATTAAAAAAAAAAACTTGTAAATCGGTTTAGTAGTTCAAGAGAAAAGTGTACCGAAAGAAAAAAAAAATTAAAAAATCAAATTTTACAGGAGAGACGAATAACTAAAAAGAAGAAAAATCTCATGAATTTCAGAATCAAATAATCTAAATTTTTTAAAACTTTGTATACTGGGGTTTTTGGGGTCGCTGATTTCAATTTCGAAGTCAGATTATCAAAATTCAAAATGGCGGTCGAATTTTTAAAAATTGAATGAATTTGTATGAATCTTAGTATAATGGGGTTTTTGGGGTCGCTGATTTCAAATTTGAAGTCAGATTTTAAAAACTCAAAATGGCGGATCCAATATGGCGGTCGAATTTTTAAAAATTGCACGAATTTGTATGGATATCAGTATATTGGGGTTTTTGGGGTCGCTCATTTCAAATTCGAAGTCAGATTTTAAAAATTTAAAATAGCGGATTGAATATGGCGGACAAATTTTTTAAAAATTATCTGAATTCGCATAAATCTTGGTATCTTGGGGATTTTGGGGTCGCTGAGTACAAATTTGTTATTCATATTTCCAATTTAATAATTTCGAATCTAATATGAGGGTCTGATAGTAAAAATGGATTATAATAATGATGTGAGCAAAATTGGGTTATATTCACTATGAGCAAAAACGGTTTAAAAGTTCCAAACAATTTATTTATTTATAAAAGATACTATTAACTGTTTTGGAATTATTTTAATTTACGAATATTGTTTCAACAATTTTGAATGTTGTAACACTGAGAAAAATGTAAAGTCATAGCAACGAAAATTTGGTTGAGCCAACCAAATTATTTGGTTGTTATTTAGTCAACCAAGCTATTTGGTTGAGACAACTAAATTATTTGGTTCAGTGTTGTTTGTTGGCATAACAAAATCTTTTGGTTGTCACAACTATATTTTTTTATTCGGGATAACAAAAATTTTGGTTGTCATAAAAAAAATTTTTATTTGGGACCTAAGTAACCCAGGTGCGAATTTTCGGTCGGACAACACATATAATTACATAATTCACATGTTATAAATTTAATTACACAAATATAATCAAATGAGAATGTAGAAATTTCATATTAATGAAAACCTGAAAGAGAAAAATTTCATTAGTCATGAAGATTCGAACCCGGGTTTTCCAGCTGCCAGTCCAGTAGACTAACCACCAGCCCATAAGAGATATGAATGACCAATATGGAATAAACCTTATAGCTAGACAGTTCAGTAACTGACACCGTTGGTTTTTATTTAGATTTTATTTATATTATTATCGGCAGCTTACTTACAAACTAATCACCAATTTTTTTTAATAATTGTTTGGTTGGCACAACCAAATTATGTTTGGTTGTCACAACTAAATTATGTTTGGTTCAACCAAATAAGAGCAACAAAATAATATGGTTGTCCCAAACAACTTGAAGTGTTACGCTAACCAAATCGTTTTGTTATACCAATCAAAATATTGTTGTTACAACCAACAATGGTCAACTAAAAAATATTGTTGGTAAAACTAAACCTTTTTTCTCAGTGAATGTAAACATAATTAACAGACAGTCGATAAGATATTTTATAAATAAAGAAATTGTTTGGAACTTTTAAACCGTTTTTGCTCCTAATGAATATAACCCACTTTTGCTCCTATCATTATTATAATCCGTTTTTACTATCAGCCCCTCATATGAGGGTTGCATTTTCAAATATTGTTGGAATTTACCTGTATCTTGTTACTCGGAAATTTTCAGGTTTACTGTTTTCAAATCTTAAATCGGCCGCCATATTGTATCCTCCATTATGAATTTTTCAAATCTGACTTCAAATTTGAAGTCAGGGACCTCGCAAACCCCAATAAACCAAGATTCATGCAAATTCAGTCGATTTTTAAAAATTCGTGTGCCATATTAGATCCGCCATTTTGAATTTGCGAATCATGTCGAGAAATATATATGGAGTTTTGATTTATTCATTTTTAGTATAAAAATAAGAAATTTGAATACAATTGAAGCTTTCGTACATAATTTATTGATGAACTTAAGGATTTATTATTCTTGAGAAAAAGTATCCAACTTCACAAATTAATTTAGGCTACTTCTACTCATCAGAAAAGGTTTTAAATAGTCTTCTTTTATTTCTAAATAAGTCTAGTTTTGGATAATCACATAAAAAGAAAATCGTTTTTTTTCATTTTTCCACTTAGACGTCCCCTTAAAAGTAAAAAAATTAATCAAAACTATAGTAGATAATAAACTATTTGGACAAGTAAAGTCTTATGTTTATGTTATGGAATTTCAAAAGCGTGGTTTACCACACATTCATTCATTGGTTATATTGGAAGAAGGTTCTAAAATATTAAGAGCAGAGAGTGTTGATCTGTAAATTTTTTTAAAGTAAGGTTTTTAAATGCTATTAGGTATATTATAATTTTTTATAATTACTCTTCATATTCTTCATTCTATTATTTATCTTTATTTTATTTAATTAATTTTTAATTAATCAAAATTTCCAAATGATCACATCAATTTAAATTTATTGCAGTGTCTTCTTATCATTAATTTTCTTTTTTTATTATATTATGTATTTCCTTTATTTCACATAATTATACATAAATGAAACATTATTTTAAGAAATAACAAAATTTGGCGTGCGCTTTAGCGCGCGCTTTTTTCTAGTTTAACATTATAAAAGTAATGCGTTGGTGGACTAATATTAACAAGAGAAGTAAAAATATTTCAAAATCTTTAACGTGAGCCTTTCACAAACCCTTTGTTACGAACTTTTTAAGAATTTTTTTCCCTGTCTGGCGAAAGGAGATAGAAGTTCCACATCTGGCACTGGTAGTATCGAAATTCCGATACAATACCGATATGAGACTACTTTTCCGATACTAAACCGATCCGAGACAAAACCGATACTTGATCTCAAAAATCGAGACCTATACGATATTTTTCCGTGACTTTCCAATACGATACCGAGAAAATATCGTATCGGACAACATCACTAATTGTTGGTAGTAACAAAAATATTTTGATTGGTATAACAAAACGATATTGTTGGCCTAACATAACAAGTTGTTTGGGACAACAATATTATTTTGTTGCTTTTATTTGGTTGAACCAAACATAAATTGGTTGTGACCTCTAAACATAATTTGGTTGTGACAACCAAACAATTATTAAGGGTAGATTACAGTGATTTTTTTTCCCAAAATCGAAATTCTTTTTCTTTTCATTTTTGGTTAGTATAATTATCTAAAAAGACGGGAAAAATAGTCCGAAGTAAAAAAAAACCTCAAAAATTTGTATTTTTTATTAATTAACTAACTAGAATATGTTTATTTTTAAATTTACAGTTTTTCTGGTGCACCTCTTGAAAGAGCAGTTCTTAAACGATAAGAAATGTATATTGTTACATAAGAAGGGTTATATGTATATAGCTATTAATATAAATTCTTCTTATTGTGCTTTACAATTTAAAAATAATGCTGAACTTTAAGTTTTGTACATTTGGTCCTTTAAACTTTAAACGCGTTTTTCACAAAACTGCATATTTTCAACTTAATTACACTCTTATTTTGACACTATTCAACGAAATAACTTGAAACTTGGACATCATGTTCCTTGAATGTGTAGCTTTCGTGTAAACTAGGATTTTAAAGATCCATTAATATTTAAAAAAGTTAGTAACAATTTAAGTTGCATAATTAGGGCTGAAAAATTCAAAAGTCTGTCTTTCGGTTATTTTTCAAAAAATATTTTTTATCCTAGTTTAGACGATAGCCAAAATGGTACAGATAAAAAAACTATTTTTTTTTTATTTCACATTAACCGTTGCAGAGAAAAAGTGTAAACAACTTTTAGAGAGGACCACTTTCGGCAGCCATTTCTAAGACTCTATAAAAAAACAATGTTTTTAATTACTTTAAGAGTTGTATTTCATTGTAAAAAAAAATTATGTAATAAATATTTTTATTACTTTAAAAAAAAACTTTGAAAAAATTCTTAAAATAACTGGAATCTCCCCTTAAATAAATAAGTGATTAGTTTGTAAGTAAGCTGCCGATAATAATATAAATAAAATCTAAATAAAAACAAATTCCAGACAGTCGTCCTAACCTGGGTCAGATAGTTGGGCCAACGGTCGGTATTACTGAACTGTCTAGCTATAAGGTTTTAAGTCTAAATATACGAGCAACACGTGTTAAACACGATGTGAAGAAGAAAAATTCATGAAAAAATATAAATCTAAATATACAAGTTTAACACGTGTTAAACACGGGGAAAAGGAAAAAAATTCACTAAAAAATATAAGTCTGAATATACGAGTTTAACACGTGTTAAACACGAAGTAAAGAGAAAAAATTCATGAAAAAATATAAGTCTAAATATACGAGTTTAACACGTGTTAAACACGAAAGAAAGAGAAAAAATTCACTAAAAAATACAAGTCTGAATATACGAGCTTAACAAGTGTTAAACACGAAGTAAAGAGAAAAAATTCATTAAAAAATATAAGTCTAAATATACGAGTTTAACACGTGTTAAACACGGGGAAAAGGAAAAAAATTCACTAAAAAATATAAGTCTGAATATACGAGTTTAACACGTGTTAAACACGAAGTAAAGAGAAAAAATTCATGAAAAAATATAAGTCTAAATATACGAGTTTAACACGTGTTAAACACGAAGGAAAGAGAAAAAATTCACTAAAAAATATAAGTCTGAATATACGAGCTTAACACGTGTTAAACACGAAGTAAAGAGAAAAAATTCATTAAAAAATATAAGTCTAAATATACGAGTTTTATACGTGTTAAACACGAAGTAAAGAGAAAAAATTCATTTAAAGATATAAGTCTAAATATAAGAGTTTAACACGTGTTAAACACGAAGTAATGAGAAAAAATTTACTAAAAAATATAAGTCTGAATATACGAGCTTAACACTTGTTAAACACAATGTGAAGAAGAAAAATTCATGAAAAAATATAAATCTAAATATACAAGTTTAACACGTGTTAAATACGGGGAAAAGGAAAAAAATTCACTCAAACATATAAGTCTGAATATACGAGTTTAACACGTGTTAAACACGAAGTAAAGAGAACAAATTTATGAAAAAATATAAGTCTAAATATACGAGTTTAACACGTGTTAAACACGAAGGAAAGAGAAAAAATTCACTAAAAAATATAAGTCTGAATATACGAGCTTAACACGTGTTAAACACGAAGTAAAGAGAAAAAATTCATTAAAAAATATAAGTCTAAATATACGAGTTTTATACGTGTTAAACACGAAGTAAAGAGAAAAAATTCATGAAAAAATATAAGTCTAAATATACGAGTTTAACACGTGTTAAACACGGGGGAAAGGAAAAAAATTTACTAAAAAATATAAGTCTAAATGTACGAGTTTAACACGTGTTAAACACGATGGAAAGAAAAAAAATTCACTAAAAAATATAAGTCTGAATATACGAGTTTAACACGTGTTAAACACGAAGTAAAGAGAAAAAATTCATGAAAAAATATAACTCTAAATATACGAGTTTAACACGTGTTAAACACGAAGGAAAGAGAAAAAATTCACTAAAAAATATAAGTCTGAATATACGAGCTTAACACGTGTTAAACACGAAGTAAAGAGAAAAAATTCATTAAAAAATATAAGTCCAAATATACGAGTTTTAGACGTGTTAAACACGAAGTAAAGAGAAAAAATTCATTTAAAGATATAAGTCTAAATATAAGAGTTTAACACGTGTTAAACACGAAGTAATGAGAAAAAATTTACTAAAAAATATAAGTCTGAATATACGAGTAAAACACAAAATAATTTTAATAAAATTATAAAAAATGCAAGTCCCAAAATAGGTGTTAAACACGTATTTTACACATGTTTTTTGTCGAAAACGAGATGTGTTTTTACATGTGTAAAGCACGTTTAAAACACGTATGAAACACATATATTATTTATTATTTTTTATTTATATATATTTATATATACATTATACGTATAAAACACTTGAAAAACACGTGTTCTACATGTGTTTTATAGGTGTAAAAACTCGTGTTTTTTTTCGATAGGGTTATTATTTCTTATTGCTCATTAATATCTCTGATGGGCTGGTGGTTAGCCTACTGGACTGGCAACTGGAAAAGCCGGGTTCGAATCTTCAAGACTGATGAAATTTTTCTGCTTCAGGTTTTCATTAATATTAAATTTCTACATTCACAGTTGATTATATTTGTGTAGGGGAGAGTGGCCATCAATGTACCGGGTTTTTCTCAAGGTCATAGTACTTATTCAATTTTACCAATTTCAAGCACTTCTTTGCATCAATATAAAACTACAACACTTCTCTAGTTAATGCACACATATTATACACGATTTATTTTGATTAAATAATAAAATTTAGGATTTTTCTAAACTAACAAGCTATTTTCATTTTCAACATCCTGGGTACACAATGAACCACCTCTATAAAAACACTAAAAATGGTCAACAATAATAATATTGCAATTTTCACTTTGTAAAAAAACTTATTTTTTATCAAATACTATAAAAAATTATTACTTGACACTTTTTAATTGATAATGTATAGCATAAATATACCTCAAATTTAAGTTAACTAGCTAAAATGGCATTTTAGTTCTGCTATGTTGATAAAAGTACTGATAACAATTGCTGTAACATGCTGTACGCATGCCTAGTTTTATAATCAGGCATACCACTCCAGAAATCGAAAATACACTGAAATTCCAGGTGGTTCATTGTTCCCCGGTACATTGAATTAACATGACATTTGCAACAAAAATGGTTTTTTATAACTTAATCCAATATTTCAAAATCTTTATCTCATTAGAATATTGTAGTTAAGGCCCAAAACAAAATAAATCGTAAGTACATTTATTTTTAAATTGCCTAATTTCAATTAAAAAACGGGTTTGTATTTTAGGTAAATTTTTTCTTTAGTGCATCAAAAACAGTTTTTTCCAGTTTTCTCTGTAAAGAATAAATCCACACGTCTCAAATTTATGGACGTAGTGTGTTTACGCAAACTTCATTTATATTTAAAATTAGGAGAATTTTTATTTAATTGTTTCTGAGAAAATTGAAATGGTTCATTGAAAAAACTGGTACATTGATGGCCACTCTCCCCTAATTAAAATACCATGTGAATTATGTAATTATATGTGTTGGCCGACCAAATATTCGCACCTGGGTTAGTTAGCTCCCAAATAATTTTTTTTTTTGTGACAACTTGAAGTTTTTGTTGTCCCGAATAAAAAAATATAGTTGTGACAACCAATAGTTTTTGTTATGCCAACAAACAACACTGAACCAAATAATTTTGTTGTCTCAACCAAATAGTTTGGTTGATTAAATAACAACAAAATAATTTGGTTGGTTCAACCAAATTTTTATTGCTATGACTAAACATTTTTCTCAGTGTATATGAGGTAGAGATTTAAAATTTTCCACTAGGAAACCATTTTTAAAAATAATTTTTATTATACACTAAATAAAATTTTATTGGTACAAATATTTAGTACTATAAGTCAAATCTGTTGCAGCTAGGCGGTCAGGGTCATTTTTTAAATATGTTTTAAAACAATAAGGAATAAACCAATTATTATTCGATTTTTTTTTAAAAAACACGAATTTTGACTAGTAAATTCTATAAAGACGAACATTAACAAACTTCTATATAATTTTTCAGTAATCTACACATAATTCTACATACATCTACACGGAGAGAAATAGATGCTACGGGGTACCATCTAGATGGTACCAGATACCATATCTGATCTTAAATATACGGACAAGAATCTAGATGGTACGGGATAGCATCTGAATGGTACGGGTTAGCATCTGATAGCATCTGGATGGTACGATGTAGCATCTAGATGGTACGGTGTAGCATTTCTGATGGTAGAGTGTAACTTAACCTCTCTACCATCAAAGATACTAAAGTTCTTACCATCTATTTCTCTCAGTGTACCAACTTTCATTATCGTAAGTAAAAAAGTATAGAAGATTAGGGGTGGGGGGGCATGGTCATTTTTTTTTAAAATCGTACTTTTTGGCTACTAAACACTATGAAGACCGCCTTTACGAAAGTTCTTTATAATTTCCCTGTAATCTACACGTAAATCTACATACGTGTACCAAATTGTAACGATTAAAAGCTATTATGACTATCTTTAAAATCGCACACTTAAATTTAAATATAAAATTATAAAAATAATATAAATAAAGTTACAAAATATAAAAAATATATGTCTAAAATGCACTAATGTCATGAAATAAAATAAAAGTCGGAATCTATCGTCAATTATATAAAATTATATTTAGTCAAAAATTAAAATTAACAAATAAAAATTCGACGTCAATAAATAAAATCAAGATAAAATAAATATAATATCCCGACAAACACATACTTTGCACACAACGAATATTCGATAAATACATACAAAACAAAGTTTTATAAACAAAAATCAAATTAAATAGACATATAAATATAAGATGAAATAAATAATTGAAACAAAAACAAAAACACTAAAAAGACAATTAAATAATATAAAACTTATCGTTCCCAGCGATTATTATCCATTTTTCTTTGACGAGTGGGGCAACTTTAGGAAGGAGCGTGCTGAATAACGAGCAGACTTTGAGCACAACGGCATAATTTCTTTTCTTTTTAGCGTGGACCACCTTTTTTTCCATTATTATTAAGGTTTATTTAGGGTTAACCTCCGTGCACCCAGATAAATTTCACCCCACCGTCCTCATTTCTTATGGAAATCGTCACACGTATTTAAAAATCGCCACACTAATAAAAAAAGGATAAAATAAATAATTAACATAAATTACACAAAAACACAATATAAAACACAAACGAAATAAATTATTAAAATAAAAATATGAACCTTCGTGTTGCCGGCGACACACAAAGTAGTGACGATTTCGGATTCATCGCCAGGAAGCGATTGTGAGGACGATGGGTGCGGAAGAAATTTCTTAATCACGAAAACTACCCCTTCCCCTCGTCAGTCCCCACGCACTTAAGATATCTTGACGCCCAGGTAATGAAGAGACTAGTCATATTTATTAAATTCAAATTAAATTATTTTTGTCATAGATATTGAATTCCTTCAAAATTTCAGCATCCTAAGTCAAATAGTTTGGAAGATTAGGGGGGGGGGGCATGGTCATTTTTTCCATTTTAGGGCAAAAAAGTAGTTTTTGCTGGATTTTGGCATGTTTATGAGCTCCAATCGCGTTTTCCATATCATTTTCGTAAATCCAAGGTGAAATTATATATGTGTACCAAATTTGAAGACTCTAGCTCATATAGATTAGAAGTTAGAGGGGGTGCGAAAACGGACACACATAATGATTTTAATAGGGCTCCGTTTTACGTTACGGAACCCTAAAAATGAACAAAATAGAAAAATTCGTAAACTGGAAAATAGAAAAATTGGAGATTTTTTTAATAGGAAATTGACAAATTAAAGAAATTGGTAAGTATAAAATGGGACAATTAGAAAATAAAAAAACGAGAAGAGCACAATTTTGCGCGCGTAGCGCGCTTTGGAAGTTCTAGTTAATGAGAATATACTTTATTTTTATGTGATGTTACCTCTTTTAATGTATTATATTTTGCTAGTTTGTTTCCTGCTTTAACAAATATCACAATGTTATTTGTAATGCCGTTTAATCTTTGGATTGTTAGATTAAACGTTATACACAGTATCATGAGGGTCCTGTAAGCTATATTACGGATCTGTTCGAAAGAGGCTCAAGCGAATTGTACCGTGAAATGACATTGTTCCGCGGACTTTAAAGGAGGCCAAGCGGATATTTGAAATTAAAGGACTGAGTTATTTTTGTCAACCATTCCTAAAGTATTTATTCCAAAATCAAAGATCCTATTTATGAAACGAAGGATGTGCATATAAGATAAAGATCAAATAAAAAAAAATTAGGCCGGTTTGCGTCGCAGAAGAGAGAAGGTGAAGCGTTAAAATTTAACACAAAAGAGACACTCTTCTGCCGTATTGCTTAGTAAGAGAGAGAAGATGCCCTATTCCTTAGTAAGAGAGAGAAGACAACGCGTTAAAATTTAATGCAAAAGAGACACTGTTACGCTGGATTCGTTGATAAGAGAGAGACGATAGGAATATACCTAAGTATTCTGGCTTTCACACTCACAGTTTAGATAAAGATATCAGGAAGCATCTCTGTTTGAAAAGAAAGAAGAAATTTGAAAAGAGAGAGAAAAAGAGGGCAGAAGGACTTCTATACCCAATGGGAAATTTCTGTACTGCGCCAGTATTGACAAATGTCGTAGTACGGGGTCCGTACTGGCATGCCCGCACTGGTCACCCGTACAGGACCAATACTGGGCCCCCACTGTTAATAAAATATGATAGATTTGTTGATAATTAAGGTCATTTTATGAGGATTAAAATATATTTCAAGATTCCTTTGAGAAAATAAGAATATTACACCCCTAATGCTCAAACACATGCGCACTAGTGTTCTAGCGCACGAATCGATGCGCAGTAGTGTTCTAGTGCACAAATACATGCGCAGTAGTGTTGTAGCGCACAAAAACATGTGCACTATTGTTCAGCTCACACATATATGCGCAGTAGTGATCTGAGCATTAAATTCATTCGCACTAGTGTTCCAGCGTACAAATATATGCACAGTAAAATTGTAATGGTCAAACTATGCGCAGTAGTGTTTTGCGCATTACATAAATGCGCAGTGCTGTTCTAAGCATCAAATAAATGCGCAGTAGTGTTCTAGGCCACAAATACTTGCGCAATAGTGTTCTAGTGCACAAATACATGCGCACTAGTGTTCTAGCTCACAAATACATGCGCAGTAGTGTTCTAGCGCACAAATATATGCGCAGTAGTGATGTGAGCATCAAATACATGCGCATTAGTCTTGAAATCATCTTTAATAAACGCAACAGGGTTTTAAACACTAAATACATGCGCAGTAGTGTTCGAGATAACAAATAATGCACAGTAGATTTCTAATCAACAGAAATATTTACAGTAGTATTCTAAGCACTAAATGCATGCTCAGTAGTGTCTTAATCAACATAAATATGTGCAGTGATATAAGAAGCAGTAATTTCAGACGCACTATTATTCTATTGAAGAAAATGCACATTATTTTACTATTTAACAAATAACTTTTTGAATATATATGTGTCTCTGTCTAAGAAAAAAAATCTAGATTAAACTAATAATAATATAAAATTTGGGATATACTTCCGAATAGAGCGTACCTCCGATTTTGATAAAACTGAGTATACTTACGTATTTCGATACGCTGATTCCGAAAATAATAGTGAAAATTGGCGCAAATTCGATTATCATGGTGAAAACCATAAGAAACCTTGAAAATATGAGTTTTTTACATATAATTCTTTAAATATTAGAAATATCGAAAAATGTTTTGTACAAAAGTTGTAGGTCTCGTTAAAATACATATTTTATGTACATAACAGTTTTTTCTAAAACTGATTAATTTACGAGAAAAACGCAAAAAACCGGAATTCCCCATAGAAGTGACCAAATTTTTTCGAAATGTGCATAGTTTTCAAGAAAAATGCAAAAAACTAGAAATCACCATAAATACGTTATTTATAACGTAATTTACCTATTTTTATGTAATCTTTTAAGTTGGCTTGTTATTATATATATTATGCTACTCCCTAACCCCCCATGTCTTGGACAGTCTAGGGAGGGGGGGGGGGGGTTGGGGTGCCATACTGAAAGTGGAATGTAGACAGCGGTGGGAAAACCTATAGTTGTGTTGGTTTTTAAAGTATTCATTATAAAAATGATCAAGTTTACAATTTTTTAAATATGATTTTCGTAATTACTGCATGGACATTAAGTAAATTACGTAATTTTACGTTATTACATAAGTGTACGTAATGTTACGTAATGTAATAACGTAATTACGACTGTAGATAATTTAATATTGATATAGTGTGGGAATTTGGTCACATTTATGGTGATTTATGTTTTTTGCAATTATTTCCTAAACTAATTTGTTTCAGTAAAAAATGCATTTAACATAAAATGTGTATTTTAATGAGATCTACATCTTTTATATAAATTTGTTTTTTATATTTGAAATATTTAAAGAGATAAATGCAAAAAACCAAAATTTTCATGATTCTTTATACATCTTTTTTACCATGAAAATCAATTTGCGCCAATTTTCACTATGATTTTCGTAATCAGCGCATCGAAATACGTAAGTATACCAAGTTTCATCAAAATCGGAGGTACGCTCTATTCGGAAGTACACCCAAAATTTGTCCACTGAATTTGAATTACTACCTTGGAATACTGAATAGCACATATTTAACGCTAAGAACACTACTGTGGATGTATTTGTGCTCTAGAACACTAGTGTGCATGTTTTTTAGCATTAGGACACTACTCTGCATGTATTTGTACACTAGAACGCTACTGTGCATGTATTTGTGCACTAGAACACTACTGCGCATGTATTTGTGACCTAGAACACTCGTGCGCATGTATTTGTACAGAAGAACACCACTGCGCATGTATTTGTGCGCTTGAACACTAGTGCGCATGCTTTTGAGCATTAGGACAATACTACGCATGTATTTGTGCACTAGAATTGTATTTGCGCATGTATTTGAGTATTATAACACTACTGCGCATGTTTTAATCATTAGGATACTACTGCGCATGTATTTGTGGACTAGAATACTAGTGCGCATACATTTAATCATTAAGACACTACTGCGCATGCATTTGTTCACTAGAACACTAGTACGCATGTATTTGAGTATTAGAACACTACTACGCATGTATTTGAGTATTATAATACTACTGCGCATGTTTTTAAGCATTAGGATACTACTGCGCATGTATTTGTGGACTAGAATACTAGTGCGCATACATTTAATCATTAAGACACTACTGCGCATGCATTTGTTCTCTAGAACACTAGTACGCATGTATTTGAGTATTAGAACACTACTACGCATGTATTTGAGTATTATAACACTACTGCGCATGTTTTTAAGCATTAAGATACTACTGCGCATGTATTTGTGGTCTAGAACACTAGTGTGCATACATTTAATTATTAAGACACTACTGCGCATGTTTTTGAGTATTAGAACACTACGGCACATGTATTTGAGTATTAGAACGCTACTGCGCATGTATTTTAGCGCTTGAACACTAGTGCGCATGTACTTCATCATTGGGATACTACTGCGCATGTATTTATGTATAAAATACTACTTGCGCTTGATATAATGACGATTGAATGACGATATTATCTGTGTTCGAACTAATGTACTTGCTTGTCAGTGCAGAAGAGCACTATATGCCAGATATATCCCAGTACGGGCACCGTACTGACTGCCAGTACCGTATGTAAATTTCCCATTGGGTATATACACAAGATTCAATGCTTTTCTTTCTCTCCCTCTTCCTCTCAGTTGGCATCTTTATTTGATGTAGAGAAGAAATTCAGTGTTGTAGAAGTGTTTAAAATATAAACTGTTATTAGTGAACAAGAAAAGTGTTAAAAATTAGTGTTAGAAAGTGTTTGTCAGGAAGTGTCTGTAGGCTTAATAAGGGTTTAATAAAGAAACAGAGTTGAAAAATGTGTTTAAAAAATTTTGGAAGTTAAAAGTGTTAATGTGAAGATATTTGAAAAGTATCGACGATTGAAAAGTGACAGTGGTTGGAAAGTGTTTAAAATAAAAACTGATAGTGTTAAGTTTTTAATGTGTTTGAAATGCGTAAAAGTGTTAAGGATTAAAAAGTTAAAAAAAAGGCACAATTTATACAAAGTGTTTAATAACGTGACTGTTTTAAGAAACTGTTTAAAGTGAAAAATAATATGGTGGACGTAGTGAATGAAATTCAATTGTTTTAAAAATTCAAAATTTTTAAAGTGAGGTAGAGAATCCTAACGTAAAAACGCACTATGTGCTCATATGTTTTTCGTACCAGGTTCACGGTCCCATCTAAAGAGCTGGAGATCCTGATCGCAAAAAACATATGTGCGTACTTGTGTTATTTTCATAAGGAGCCCTATGCTTAGTCGATCTACAAATCCTGGTAATTCTGTTCATATGCTATTTCTCTCTGTACATAGTGTATTTTGCATCAGGATTTGTCGGAAACGGGTGCACACAGTAAAATTACCGTTGGATTCGTAAAAAAAAAACAAATTTTTCTGTGCTATTTAGAATTATCAATTGTATTTAAATTTTGAGTTAATTAAGCGCTAATTTTGCTATGTGCACTAATTTTCGACAAATTCTGATGCAAAATACACTATGTACAAAGAAAAATAGCATATGTACAGAATTACCAGGATTTGGGAATCGACTAAGCATCGGGCTCCTTATGAAAATAACACAAGTACGCACATATGTTTTTTGCGATCAGGATCTCCAGCTCTTTAGATGGGACAGTGAACCTGGTACGAAAAACATAAGAGCACATAGTGTGTTTTTACGTTAGGGTTCTCTACCTCACTTTCCTTGCAAAAAACACGTAGGTCCAATGGAAATATGTTAAAGCATATCTGGCGATCAGTGTACATGGACTTAAAAAAATTTGAACTTTTTCAATTAATATAATTCTTAATTATAGAAAATTTTCTTCCAAATCTGAAATTAAAATTTAAAGTATTTCAATAATTGATGTGAAACATTAAAATAAATTAAAACTTTTTTAAATTTAATGAAATAGTCTTATAACTAATAGTATATAAATAATAATTCAGAATATAGATTAGTTTATACAAAAAACAGGAAATTAACTTCCTAAGAAATTTCAAATTTTTAAAAAATTAATCGTTTAATTTACAAGAAAAAAATTATCAATAAATTAAGAAAATAATTTAAAATGGTAAATCAATATAGTTTTAAAAATTTTATTTCAGGTGAAATCGTACTCGGATATTTAGCAAATATAAAGCTGATTTTTATAATGAAAACTTTAAATTTTTAAAAAATAACATATAAAACTAGTTTATTTAATGTTCTTCTATCAAAAATCCATTTGAACGATTTGTAATGAAAAAAATGACCAAAGCTTAACACAAGTTTGTCGAAATATAACTATAAATTTTTATAAGCCCTTCTACATAGTGTAATTTTGCATCAGCTATAAACCTGACAAAATAACATATGTACGGAGATATGCTTTTTGGTAAGGATTCACCTCGATTTTGTGCTTAATTAAAAAATATATGTGCAGTTTTGCATATCTCCAAAACAAATTGCAATTTTTTTTTACATAATAAAATTCTGCATACCCGAATTAGTAATTTTTGGAAATACTTAAGTATAAGAAAGTACAGATACAACAAAACAAATTCTCTTATTTAAATTTTGAAATCTGTAAAAAAAAAAAAGGACATTTAGCTCCGCCGGGATTCGAACTCGGGTCTTTCAATTGGCTCTTGACTGCTCTAACCACTAAGCTACAGATGTCCATGTCAGACATTTTTTCACAGATTAAACGCTTCATTCAGCTATGACTTTCGTCTTTATATTTCTAATTCAAATTTTCCCTGAATTATGACGTCAAAAATTTTTCAATCGTAAGCAAGTTGTCCACTTGGTTTGTGTGACGAAAACTACTATCCCGACTTTTATTTTGACAATTCAAGGAATATTAAATGATCTTTTTAAACCAAGTTGAAATGATTAAATTATTTAAATTTTGAAATCTGTGAAAAAATATCGGACCTTTATCTCCGCCAGGAGTATAGAATAGTATAGTATAGTATAGTATAATATAGTAAAGTATAGTAGGTTGCGTCACACAAACCAAGTGGACAACTTGCTTACGATTAAAAAATTGTTGACGACATAATTCAGGGAAAATTTAAATTACAAATATAAAGACGAAAGTCATAGCTGAATGAAGCGTTTAATCTGTGAAAAAATGTCTGACAGGGACCTCTGTAGCTTAGTGGTTAGAGCAGTCAAGAGCCAATTGAAAGACCCGAGTTCGAATCCCGGCGGAGCTAAATGTCCTATATTTTTTTACAGATTTTAAAATTTAAATAAGAGAATTTGTTTTGTTGTATCTTTACTTTCTTATACTTAAGTATTTCCAAAAATTACTAATTCGGGTATGCAGAATTTTATTATGTAAAAAAAAAATTGCAATTTGTTTTGGAGATATGCAAAACTGCACATATATTTTTTAATTAAGCACAAAATCGAGGTGAATCCTTACCAAAAAGCATATCTCCGTACATATGTTATTTTGTCAGGTTTATAGCTGATGCAAAATTACACTATGTAGAAGGGCTTATAAAAATTTATAGTTATATTTCGACAAACCTGTGTTAAGCTTTGGTCATTTTTTTCATTACAAATCGTTCAAATGCATTCTTGATAGAAGAACATTAAATAAACTAGTTTTATATGTTATTTTTTAAAAATTTAAAGTTTTCATTATAAAAATCAGCTTTATATTTGCTAAATATCCGAGTACGATTTCACCTGAATTAAAATTTTTAAAACTATATTGATTTACCATTTTAAATTATTTTCTTAATTTATTGATAATTTTTTTCTTGTAAATTAAACGATTAATTTTTTAAAAATTTGAAATTTCTTAGGAAGTTAATTTCCTGTTTTTTTGTATAAACTAATCTATATTCTGAATTATTATTTATATACTATTAGTTATAAGGCTATTTCATTAAATTTAAAAAAGTTTTAATTTATTTTAATGTTTCACATCAATTATTGAAATACTTTAAATTTTAATTTCAGATTTGGAAGAAAATTTTCTATAATTAAGAATTATATTAATTGAAAAAGTTCAAATTTTTTTAAGTCCATGTACACTGATCGCCAGATATGCTTTAACATATTTCCATTGGACCTACGTGTTTTTTGCAAGGAAAGTGAGGTAGAGAACCCTAACGTAAAAACACACTATGTGCTCTTATGTTTTTCGTACCAGGTTCACGGTCCCATCTAAAGAGCTGGAGATCCTGATCGCAAAAAACATATGTGCGTACTTGTGTTATTTTCATAAGGAGCCCGGTGGAGATAAAGGTCCGATATTTTTTCACATATTTCAAAATTTAAATAATTTAATCATTTCAACTTGATTTAAAAAGATCATTTAATATTCCTTGAATTGTCAAAATAAAAGTCGGGATAGTAGGTTTCGTCACACAAACCAAGTGGACAACTTGCTTACGATTAAAAAATTGTTGACGACATAATTCAGGGAAAATTTGAATTAGAAATATAAAGACGAAAGTCATAGCTGAATGAAGCGTTTAATCTGTGAAAAAATGTCTGACATGGACCTCTGTAGCTTAGTGGTTAGAGCAGTCAAGCGCCAATTGAAAGACCCAAGTTCGAATTCCAGCGGTGCTAAATGTCCGATATTTTTTCACAGATTTCAAAATTTAAATAATTTAATCATTTCAACTTGATTTAAAAAGATCATTTAATATTCCTTGAATTGTCAAAATAAAAGTCGAGATAGTACGTTTCGTCACACAAACCAAGTGGACAACTTGCTTACGATTGAAAAATGTTTGACGTCATAATTCAGGGAAAATTTGAATTAAAAAACAAATTCTTATTAGCACAGAAAAGTTTGTTTTTATCTCACTTACATCAAAAGTTAGATTTTACGGCTTGTTTGGGAACCTTTCAGAGCTCATTTCTCGGCCTAGGCCGTGAAGTAAATGAATTCACAATCTGATTGGCTGATGCTGGTCAGCTGACCTTTACTTTATGGTACAGCTGCCTAAACTGGCCCAAACTTTACGGCTGTTCACGGTTTCGCCGTCCTCCAGGGGCATTTCTAAGTCTGTCGACCTACTCCCACATAGAAATGTCCCCGGAGGCTATTTTTACGATAACCACCTCTCCCTAGGTTCGAATTCTTAGTTTTTGGTGTGATAAAAAATGTTATGTGACACTTGGATCCTTTCGGCACTTAAGTTTTTGTGTATCGTACAACTCGCCAAAGTCACATCAGAGCCTTGGCTACTTTTCGGTGGAGCCTCGGCTTCATATCTTCACTTCACCTCGGCTTCGCCTCGGCTACGTTCGATAAAGTCCGTCACCACCTCCAATTCGCCTCGGCTGCGATTAGACTTAGGCTCGTATTACGATACATACTCGTACTATAAAGTGCCATTTAGGGTCCTTGTGTCACAAATAACTATTTTTTTACGAATCCAACGGTATAAAAAACTCATTTTTCATAAAAATGGTACCTAGTGCGTTTTTAAATTAGGACGGCAGAATTGTAATCATGTTCTCTACAATTTTCCTGACATTAGGAAAATCAGATATGGTCGATTCGCACGTAACTAGTGGCGTAGGAACCGGTGGGGCAGAGGGGTCAGTTGACCCCCCCCCCCCAAATATCACGTTAAGTGTACGTTATATATATCTACACACATACATTTAATATATATGTATACAATTATGTATATATACGTCATCTTTAGTTTTTTGCTCCCAGAAAAAAATTCGCTCCTTCAAATTTGGCGGACCTGCTGAAATACAGTTTAAAATAATAAAATATTTAAAGGCATATATAAAAGCAATTCATAATTAAAAATATGCAGCTATAGGTATTATAATTTGTATTATATTGTATTATTATCTCTCGAAATGTCAGCTCCGTAACTCAAAAGTTGACTTAACCATTTTTCGACATTATATGAATTTTTTCTGGAAGACTGAAATTTTTTCTTTAATTTTCTATTTTGGCTTCATATAGTACGCACTGCGAGATTTAAAACTATTTTATAAAAATTAATTAACAATGATTTTAAAAGAAGTTGTGAATTTTTTAATTTATGACATTTATAACCACATAACGGTGGAAATCACAAAAATCACAAAAATCGTAGCCTTACTGTGGAATATTACTACAAGTAGAAACACTTTTTTTTAAATATAAGAATAGGGTTTCTTTACGTTTTTAGGATCGTTCTTTAAGCATGCGAGCTCAGATTTCATTTTTATCTACATTAAAAACCAATATAGCGGCTTTTTTGAAAAAATGTACAGATAAATCGACAAGTTTTTGTTTTATAATCATTATTTCCTCCCAAAAACATTCTTTTAATGTGTACGAAAGTGGCATAAACTGTTGGCAGATTAAAAATATGTTTAAGTTAATTCATCAAATTCAATATGGCGGCGACAAAATGACGGATATTGTAAAAAAAGTAAAAAAATACCCCATTTTGAATTTTGAATAAGTATTAATCGGCGCTCCGGCGCGCCGCCGCGACATACGCCGGTTGTTGTTCTAATATTTAGACTTATAATTTTGAGTGAATTGTTTTCTTTACATCGTGTTTAACACGTGTTAAACTCGTATGTTTAGACTGATATTTTTTAGTGAATTTTTTTTCTTTACATCGTGTTTAACACGTGTTAAACTCGTATATATACACTGAGATAAATGTATATTAAAACCTACTATTCTGGATATTAAAAAATATTAATTTTAATATCTGGATATTAAGTTTGATTATCTAAATACTAAGTTTAAATATCTGGATGTTAAATTTGAATATCCACTAATATCCATTTTTCTCAGTGTAGACTTATATTTTTGAGTGAATTGTTTTTCTTTACATCGTGTTTAACACGTTGTGAAACTCGTATATTTAGACTTATATTGTTTAGTAACTTTTTTCCTATTTACATTGTGTTTAACACGTGTTAAACTCGTGCATTTAGACTTATATTTTTTAGTGAATTTTTTTTCTTGACATAGTATTTAACATGTGTTAAACTCGTATATTCAGACATATTTTTAAGTGAATTGTTTTTTATTGATAAAAGATTTATTTGGTCCTGGGAAGGTCAGTGAAATAAAAATTATCTAATTTGTATCTGCGCAACGTTTCGTTGGCTCAGGTTTGCCAACCTCATCAGGCTAGAATTTATTAAAACACTTCATTAAACACTTTTTGTTTTCACAACACATAACAAAATATTCATAAACAATAAGTCCGTTGTCAATAAATTAAAAAAGTTCAAATTTACCTAATTGTTTAAACAATAGTAGCTTTTTTACTTCGTCAGAATTTTAAAAAATTATTAAAGTTATAAATAAATAAATAAATATTATTTCTTTATAAAAACTCATATTATAAAATGTATCTAGAGCCATCATCGTGTTTAACACGTGTTAAACTTGTACATTTAGACTTATATTTTTTAATGAATTTTTTTTCTTTACATTTTGTTTAACACGTGTTAAACTCACATATTTAGATTTATATTTTGTAATGAATTTTTTTCTTTACCTCGTGTTTAACACGTGTTAAACTTGTCTATTTTGAATTATATTTTTCAGTGAATTTTTTTTCTTTACATCTTATTTAAAACGTGTTAAACTCATATATTAAGACTTATATTTTTTAATGAATTTTTCTTCTATACCTCGTGTCTAACTGATGTTTAACTCCTAGCTTTTGACTTGCTTTTTTTAATGAATTTTTTTTCTTTACATCGTGTTAAACACTTGTTAAACTCGTATGTTTAGACTTATATTTTTCAGTGAATTTTTTTTCTCTAAATCCTGTTTAATACGTGTTAAACTCGTATATTTTGACATGCATTTTATAGTGAATTTTTTTTTACTACCTCGTGTCTAACATGTCTTTAACTCTTATATTTTGACTTGCGTTTTAATTGAATTTTTTTTTCTAACTCGTAGGCAATTGCGTCTGTTTATCGTTTTACAGACGGTCTAAAAATGCCAAAAACACTCTTTTTGGCGTCTTTGAAGCTTTGTTGTTTAAAAACTAGAGCCAATCTGATATTTTTAAAGTCAGATTGTGATACTATGAAAAAAATCCTACAAGAATCTGCTATAATATTTAAGTCAACAAGAAATTTTTGAAATTTTGTTAGCTTGATATTTAATGCGCACAAATGAAGTGTCAAAATCGAAAAAATCGAGAATCATAATCAGTTTAACGAATAATAATTTAAAAGATGAGTGTTCAGATTAAAACAGGTAATATTTTAAATTAAATTGGTAACTCGTTTTCTGTAAATAGTTAATTTAATGGTAAATAAAATTTTTTTAAAAAAGCGAATCTCTAAATGACCTATTTTTTGTGATTTGTATCACCTGGTACAAATGTTTCACATTTACAAAGGTGAAAAATATGAGAAAATTATGACAAATTTACAAATTGCGATTGTCGGCTTATATGGTCAAACTAAACAATTTTAAGCCCGTTCTACATGGATGCGAAAGAGCGAGTCGTTGCGACGAGTCGTTCTCCTACCACTGGTAGCCAGTCGGGCGGCCGACTTGGAAAGCGAATGAGGAGAAAAGGCTGTTGTGCGTATGTCATTCAGTCAGTTGAACTAAGGTGATAGGCGCCTTTGTCTATTATATTTAAATATAATATACTGTTTTCGCTCTTTTCCCAATTCCTAGTCCTATCTCCAAACAAATTTGTTATTTATTTTTTTCAGATTTTAATTATTTTTCTCAATTTTCTAACTTCAAGTTTGAGACTTGAGATGTTTTTTTGTTTTAAAACAGTTACTTTTGACAAAATGTGTTCCTAAGTATTTATAAACCATATAATTGCTTCCTCATAGAGGAAGTATTGTTTTACCCTCAAATCCTCAATTGCAATTTTTTGACATTTCTCGACATAATTCGACCCCAGGATGTCAAAAATGATGTTTAGAAAAAATGTCCGGGTGTGTGTGTGTGTGTTAACATTACGTTTGGCCCAATATCTCGAGAACCGTTATAGTTAGAAGCATCTTTTTCTCACCAAATAATAGGTCTCTCAGGGGGACAAATTCTGCCATATGTTTGAATCCGATCGATTAGTTCCAGATATATTTTTTTTAGACTTTAAAATTTTAAAAAAATCGTTTTTTGGCAAAATTATAAAAAAAAAATCAAGAAAGTTAAAATGTAAGCTTTTTATCCTTTTTAATTTTTAAAAACGCATCGATTGAGCTATTTACAAACCCTCTACCGCCTTTTCGTATAGAGTTATCAAGCTTTTAAAAATGGAAAATCTTAATAATCAATTTTTGCTTCCTCAAAGAGGAAGTATTGTTTTACCCTCAAATCCTCAATTGCAATTTTTTGACATTTCTCGACATAATTCGACCCCAGGATGTCAAAAATGATGTTTAGAAAAAATGTCCGGGTGTGTGTGTGTGTGTGTGTGTCTTAACAGTACGTTTGGCCCAATATCTCGAGAACCGTTATAGTTAGAAGCATCTTTTTTTACCAAATAATAGGTCTCTCAGGGGGACAAATTCTGCCATATGTTTGAATCCGATCGATTAGTTCCAGATATATTTTTTTTAGATTTTAAAATTTTCAAAAAATCGTTTTTTGGCAAAATTATAAATAAAAATTCAAGAAAGTTAAAATGTAAGCTTTTTATCCGTTTTATTTTTCAAAAACGCATCGATTAAGCTATTTACGAACGAGAAGCATGAAAATGTTCTAAAGCAAATTTGTTAGAATAATTATTTGATAGAATTTTTTTTTGGTAGAATTTTAATTTTACAGAACATCAACATGAAAGAATACTGATTTTGCAGAAAATCAAATATACAGAATATTAATATTGCAGAATCTTTATTTGGTCGAAAATTATTTTTACCGAAAGTCATTTTGATCGAAAGTTAATTTGTGCGAATCGGATTTTAATAGAATATCGAGTTTGGAGAATATTAATTTTGCAGAATCAAAATTTTGCAGAATGCTAATTTTATAGAATATAAATTCTAGAGAATAATAATTTGGCCGAATATCAATTTTGCAGAAAATCAAATGTACAGAATATTAATTTTGCAGAATCGCTATTTGGTCGAAAAATAAATTTACCGAAAGTGATTTTGATCGAAACTCAATTTGCCCGAATTGCATTTTGATAGAATATTAATGTTGAAGAATCATAAGTTTGCAGAATCAAAAGTTTGCAGAATGTTTATTTTATAGACTATAAAGTCTGCAGAATAATAATGTGCCCGAACATTAATTTTGCAGAAAATAAAATGTGCAGAATATTAATATTACAGAATCGCTATTTAGTCGAAAATTAATTTTGCCGAAAGTCGTTTTGATCGAAACTCAATTTGTGCGAATCGGATTTTAATAGAATATCGATTTTGCAGAATATTAATTTTGCAGAATCAAAATTTTGCAGAATGCTAATTTTATAGAATATCAATTCTGCAGAATGTTAATTTTGTCGAATATTAATTCTGCAGAAAATCAAATGTACCGAATATTAGTTTTGTAGAATCGTTGTTTGGTCGAAAACTAATATTACCGAAACTCATTTTGATCGAAACTCAATTTGTGCGAATCGGATTTTAATAGAATATCGATTTTGCAGAATAGTAATTTTGCAGAATCAAAATTTTGCAGAATGCTAATTTTATAGAATATAATATCTACAGAATAATAATTTTGCCGAATATCAATTTTGCAGAAAATCAAATGTACCGAATATTAATATTGCAGAATCGTTGTTTGGTCGAAAATCAATTTTACCGAAACTCTTTTTGATCGAAACTCAATTTGTGCGAAACGGATTTTGATAGAATATCGATTTTGCAGAATATTAATTTTGCAGAATCAAAATTTTGCAGAATGCTAATTTTATAGAATATAATATCTACAGAATAATAATTTTGCCGAATATCAATTTTGCAGAAAATCAAATGTACCGAATATTAATATTGCAGAATCGTTGTTTGGTCGAAAATCAATTTTACCGAAACTCTTTTTGATCGAAACTCAATTTGTGCGAAACGGATTTTGATAGAATATTAATCTGCACGAAAAATATTTTTGTTGTGATCTTCTCATCCCTGTATTTACAGACGCTATCGGTAAAACAGTTACCGGGGGGCGCTTCTCAACATTTCTTATGTGGCGCGCGGGAATTTTGAATGGACATTGAATAAAAAGGTCTCTCAAGGTCAGTGATTTTTTATTTTTTTGGGAATGATTATTTTTGGATTTTTTTGAAGTACTATAGTTCTATTTTGGAATTAAAGTTAATAATAATGTAGCGGCAAATATGAATGGCGCATGAAGTGCTGCCGAAAAGAATATTGGTGGCCATCGAGTGAAATAAAAATAATAAAGCGTTAATTTATAACTTGCTTAATGATTATTTTTTATTACTTTCCAGGAAAAAGTGTAGTAAATTTGTTGGTGTTATAAACATTGTTTCAAAAGTTAATAATTATAAATGCAAGGTAAGTAATTATTTTTATATTTAATTTTTAATAAAATGTGGGGTACAAAATTATTAAAATAAATTTAACTAATAGACAATGCCACACGTATATTTAAATACTTTTAGGTATAATTATTAAATAATTAGATAATGTTTTGTTTTATAAAAATTTTTTTCTGTATATAATACTGCATTATAGTTTAGCAATTCTAATAGTAAGAATATATCAATACTATAATGTAAAAAAATTGTACTTGGCATTTTTAAAAAGTTATATTTTTAAATTGTTTTTAAAGAAATGTCTTTATGAAACCCTTTAAAGATTTATTATACACTTAAAAAAATTTTAGAAAATTTGACGATTGATGCATTTATGTAATTTTTTTTCTATACTCAAGAAAACAGGATTTATTGACACTTAAAAGTAACTAGGTGTGAATTCTGTCCATTTCATAAACACTTCGCTTCCAAGGAAGCAAGATACAGTGGCGCCCAATGGATTTCTAGCAGGGGGGGCCAGAGCCGTTTCCAGGATACCA
The DNA here is from genome assembly GCA_037103525.1 of Ganaspis brasiliensis. Taxonomy (NCBI): domain Eukaryota; kingdom Metazoa; phylum Arthropoda; class Insecta; order Hymenoptera; family Figitidae; genus Ganaspis; species Ganaspis brasiliensis. The sequence continues at coordinate 330,081 of JAZKLR010000203.1, read as the reverse complement.
CCCCCCTTTTATGAACCCTAATTTTGACAAGCAAAAAAAAAATAATAAAAGGTTGACATAATAAAGTTATCTGTACTCTCTAAATTTATGTCAGTGAAATTTCACCGATTTGTAGACTAAATTCTATAACTTTTTATTAAATTTTAAACAGTTTTCAATTAACAATTATTCTCCTAAAATTTTACATTTTTTACATTTTTTATTATTATTAAATTTTCTAAATTACCTTGCTCAGTTGTCTAATATTCTCAACAGTTTTAGAATTTGTTTTCAATTGTCCAATGTACTCGACAATTTTCGCTTTTTTTCAATTGTCAAATATTCTCAACAATTATCGAATTTTTTTTAATATTGTCAAATATTTTCCACTTATCTCAATAACTTTCTTTAATATCAAATTATTGTCGTTATTTTATAATTATTCTTTTTAATTTTCAATTAATTCTTCAATATTTAGTTTTTAGTAATTCGTGTCTTTTTTCAATCAAAAATATTGCTCAAATATTTCAATTCAATTGTTTAATTCTACTACTATTTTCTTCAATTTTCAAATTTATTCTTCAGTTTTTAATTATTTTCTTCTATATTTTAGAATTCACAATTCAGTTTTTCAATTACTTATTTCAATATTTAATTATATTTCTAATTTTTCTTTGAATTATCAATTATTTCCTTCAAATTTCATTGAAAATTTAATTTACGATTATTTTAATGAACTTTTAAATTATTTTCTTCCATTTTCAATTTTTTTTTTTTCAAATTTTAATTCTTTTCTTTAATTTTTAATTAAATTTTTAATAATCAATAATTATTGGCTTTTTTCAATTGCTATTTATTCAATTTTTAATTATATGCTTGAAATTTTTATTCAATTTTTTAGTTTTCAATTAGTTTCTTCTGTATTCAATAATTCTCGCCTTTTTTCAATAAATTTTTTGAACATGAAATTATAATCATTAAGGGGGGAGGGTAAGGTTTTAAAATTTTTTTTTGCATTTTTTTTATTTGAATGCATAATATTTCTAGAGTATTGTTTTAAAATTTCGAGTCCATCGAAGCAAAATTGACAAAGTTATGAATATTTGAGCGTCCGTTGGTCTAGGCTTCAAAATTCATGTTTTTTATTAAATAATCAGCTGCAATTTGTTTATTTTTGAATTTGCAATATTTTCCAATACACTACTTGAAAGAGCGATTTCTAAGCCATAAAAAATGTCTATTGGCAAATTTTTTAAATTGCGTTTTAATGTTTAAAATCAATGCCAAACTTTAAGTATAATTTTTGTACATATGGTCTTTAAATACGTTTTTCTGAAAAACACTTTTTAAAAGTTCGTGTTCACTGCCATTTAAAAACTACATTACCGATTTATTTATAACTTGGTCACTTTCTACATATAAAATATCTCCCCCCAACGGTGAGTTTTAAATTTTTTTTTTACATTAAGGGGGTTTTCCACTTACAAAATGGCGGAATTTTTCGTGAAAAATAACAATTTTCACTTCAAATGACCACCAAAAATTTAAAAATGAAAAAAATTATAATCAGGGACCGTTGGGGGAGGATTTGATGATACTTTGACTAAATTTTAAAGGTTTTTGATTTTAAATAATTTTTAGCTGACTAAAACTTAACCTTAACTTTTAATTACATTTTTCAATTTTCAGTGATTTCCTTTAATTTCAAATTATTTGCTTCAATATTCAATAATTCTTGGTTTTATTCAATTTCATTTAAATTTGAATTAAATTGCTTAATTCCATGCATCAATTTTTAATTATTTTCTTTAGTATTCAGTAATTCTCAGTTATTTTTAATTATTTTTCTATTAAAATTGTATAATTGTTCATAAATTTTTTAATTACTTTTAAATTGTGTCCATTATTCTGGCCTTTTTGAATTTTTTACAATATTCAATAAATATTATCATTTGTCAATTATTTCTTCCATATTCAATAATTTTATGTTTTTTACAATTATTTTTTTCAAAAATCCGATATTTTACTATATTTTCAATTATTTTCTGCAATTTCACATAATTTCCTACCATATTTAATCATTTTCGTCATCTTTAATTATTTTCTTAAATTTTTAATTACTTTTTCGATTTTTATTTAATTTTTCAATTTTAAACAATTTTTGGCTTTTTCCAGTTGTTTTATTTAATTATAAAAAATAGTTTTTAAATTGTAATTCAATTGTTTAATTCCACAAATATTTTCTTCAATCCTTATTTATTTTCTTTAAATTCCAATTATAGTATTTTCTTTACTATTAAAAAATTCTCGCCATTTTTCAATCATTTTTTCTGGTATCAATAAGTTTCTTTAATATTAAATGCAATTGTTCAATAATTTTGTCCAATTTTCTAAATAATTCTTCAATTTTTAATTCGGTTCTTTAGTTTTCAAATATTTTCTCTTATATTAAATAATTCTCGCCTTTTTTCAATAACTTTTTTAAATTTTTAATTATAATCTTTAAATTTCAATTACATTTTTCAATTTTCAGTGATTTTTTTTAGTTTTAAAATATTTTCTTCGATTTTCAATCCAATTATTCAATTTACAATTATTTCCCACAATTATTCCTACAATTTCTTAATTTTTTAATTTGAAATTATTTTAGTTTAATATTTATATAGTTTTAAATAACCAACAACAGTGAAAAAATTTTGGCCATTTGGGCGGTGCGTTCATTTTCTTATTTCTAATAGAGTACTCTTGAATTTTTATAAGAACATATTATTAATGATTAAAAATATAATTATTTAATAATTTATGGTTATACGTGAATTTGAAAACCAATATTTCAAAGACATTCTAACTAAAAAACAGCTACAGGATTAAATATTAGGTTTACAATTATATTAAAATCAAATTAACCATAGTTCATATGTACGTAAGTTCATGGGGTGTTTGAATTCCGTACTTTTCTGATTATTTTGTTACGTAAAATTTAATTTTTTATTTATATTTTTTACCATCCTCCTGACACCACCCACCCCTCCACCAGGGGGGGCGGCCACCCCCCTGCTCCAGCCGATTGGGCGCCACTGGCAAGATAATATGCTTCCTCATAGAGGAAGCAACAAGAAATTTTTTTTGGCAAAACACGAGATTTTTCAATAAAAAAAAATTAAAAATTATGAATTAATACATGAGTTTTTAGTCAAATATAAAAGTTATATAGGTCACTCGACTTGTTTTGAGACAAAGAATATGATTTTGTAATTCGTTTGGTTTGATTTTTAGCATGAAAATTTTTTTTGGCAAATCGCAAGATTTTTCGATGAAAAAAAATGAAAAATCATGAATTATTACGTGGGTTTTTAGTCAATTATATACTTTATATAGGTCAATCGATTCGTTTTGAGACAAGGAATATGATTTTGTAATTCGTTTGGTTGAATTTTTAAAATGAAAAAAAAAATTTTTTAAAAAAAATTTCCAAAAACGAGATTTTTTTATGAAAAAAACTGAAAAATCATGATTTTTTACGTGAGTTTTTGGTCAATTATATACTTTATATAGGTCAATCGATTCGTTTTGAAACAAGGAATATGATTTTTTCATTTATTTGTCTGAATTTTTAGCATGAAAAAATTTTTTGCCAAAAAACGATATTTTTCGATGAAAAAAGGTGCTCAAAAAAATTTGATTGGGTATTTTTAAAAATCCCTGTGTCCAAATTAAGATATTTGTGAGCTTCATATGTCATCCAATTTTTATTAAAAACCGTTGAAGCGTTCTCGAGATATCCTGGCGACAAAAAGTTTACCACATACACACACCCACATCCGGACATTTTCTCAGGAATGAAAATTTAAAAGCTTTTCAGATGAAACTGAGTCGATTTACACTATTTTTGGAAAATCGAAAATCTTAGCGATCACAACGCTTCCTCTATGAGGAAGCAAAATGAAGTAAATTTAAAAAAAGTATTTTTTTGTTTGTGTACATGTGAATAATTTTTATTTACGCAATAATTACAAATAAATACACTTATACATATGCAAAGTTATTATTATTAAAATTGTTATTATTAATTAACATTTGTTTATTTGTTTTTGGATCAAACCACCGAAAATCATCTGAAAGTGGCTCATGACATATTGTTTAAAAAATCTAGTTTTAATATTATGTAAAAGTAGACGAATTTTTCAGTTATTTGATCTTAATATTATACAATAAATTTTATGGTTATGCCCTAGATCTTGAGACTAAAATATAGAATTTTATTTTATTTCCCATATTTAATTTGTTTATAATATAATAGTTTTTCAAAATATTTTATATTATTAACAAATTAAATATTGGAGTTAAGGTAGAATTCTATATTTTAGTCTCAGGATCTGGGACATGGCCTTTTAATCAAATTTAGAAGATCTACACAGAGATTTTGTACCCTTAAATTTGGCTTTTTTAAAAAACATTATTATTATTGGAAATATTATTACTTATCAAAAACATAAATAAATTTATTCTACATGTAGTAATAATAGAATTATTGTGAAATTATTTTATTTTAACATAATATTTAAAATCGAAAACCTTTTCCTTGAAAAACATTGTAAAAAAGACCCAATGTAAAACTTCAAAAATTTTACATATGGGCGATTTCATATCAAATTTACAGTCCACATTTTAAAATCGATTAAATGTGTTTTTATTTGTTCCTTATAAGAAAAAACTAGTTATATATTCTTTTTATTTTTATATAAGTGGACAAATTGTCGGGTTATAAATTTTTAAAATTTTAGGTTTTTAAAAGAAGACCTATTTTTAATCACATATAACTCTGAACCTATTAAATTTAGAAGAATTTTGCCAATGCATAAAAAAGTACGTTTCTCTTCAACTTTTAAATAGTGTTTACAAAAAAGAAAAAAAAATTTTTTTTTATTAAAAAAAAAAACATTTTTTCAGAAACAAATAAATTTTTTTTTACATTTGGACCCACTTAAAACATTACTTTTCTTTATTTATACATACCTCGAAATGTTGAGAACATTTTACGAAAAGATTTGGGATGGCATCATGAGTATTATGAGTGGAAATTAATTTTTAAACTCAACCTGTTATTTTCACGTGCTATACTGCGGCTGTGTAAACTACAAAAACTGTTTAAACTTTTTGAATATAGCTGCATGGCTTCTATTTTTTAATGACAAATTGAATTCAAATAACTAAAACATGTAAAGTACAGCACGTGGATATAACAAGTTCAGTTTGAAAATTAATTTCAACTCATAATACTCATAATTACATCTCGAGTCTTTTCGTAAAATGTTGTTAACATTTCGAGGCATGTATAAATAAAATAAAATAATTTTTTGACAAGGTCAAAATTTAAAAAGAAATTAATTTATTTCTAAAAAAATGTTTTTTTTAATTAAAGAAATATTAACTTTTTTTTTTTTAAACAGTATTTAAAAATTGAAGAGAAACCTAACTTTTCATGTATTGGCACAATTTGTATAAATTCAGTAGGTTCAGAGTTATATGTGATTAAAAATAGGTCTACTTTGAAAAGCCTAGAATTTTGAAAATTTATAACTCGAAAATTTGTCCACTTATATAAGAATAAGAATATATAGCTAATATTTTCTCATAAGGAACAAATAAAAATTAAAATTAATCGATCTTTTAAAATGTGGACTGTAAATTTGATATGGAATCGCCCATTTACATATCAAAGAGAGCTAAGATATTATTCTTTAAACTTGAAAAAAATTTTAATTTATTATATCAAAATATAAGGAAAATACCATTGTGTAATTTTAATAGCAGTTTTTATATTATATAAAACATATCTGGGTCAGTCTTTGCCAAGCGGATCGGCTAAAATTAATTATAAAAATTCTGTTTCTAATGAGACATCATTTTTGTTATCCTTAAACTATGTAAATTAGGCACTAAAATTATTAGAACAAAACAAATTTTTTTTTCGAAGTTATTAGTGATTAAAATTTTTAATAGTGCAAAATGATTCACTACTTATGCAAAAAAAATTTTGAATGCCGAAAAAAAAATTTAATATCATTGTTCCTAATCGCGGACCATTTTTTTTCTTAACGGTTTTATTTTCAAAAAAGTGTGAAGAATACAACAATATTTTAAAATTTGACGTAATGCACTTAGAAAGCTGTTTTTTATTAACATTTAATAAATAAATAATTTAAAAGACGATAAAAATTAAAAAATTCTTAAAAACAAAAAATCTTTTTAAAAACTACGTTTCAAGACAATTAAAATGCTTTTTTAACTTTTAAAAACGGTTAAGAAGATCTCGAGAAAAATATGTTTTTATTTTACACTATTAAAAATTTCAATCACTAATAACATCGAAAAAAAAAATTTTTTTTGTTCTAATAATTTTAGAGCCTAATTCACATAGTTTAAGGATAACAAAAATTATGTCTCATTAGAAATAGAATTTTTATAATTTTAGCCGATCCGCTTGGTGAAGCCTGACCCATCTGCAAAACTTTTAACATTTTGGAGCATCCATAAAAGTGTTATAAAGTTTTTTTTTAATAATAATTCTATTATTTTTACAGATAGAATAAATTAATTTATGCTTCTGGTAATAAGAAATGATATTAGCCCATAAGTAATATATTTGCTGAACAATAACGTTTTTTAAAAAATGCTCAATTCAAGGAGGTTCTCTGCATTTACATAACCTCAAACTGGAAAGTCGTTTTTCACCCCAAATAAAAATATTATTCAAATTAATTTCACCAAATTTTAAAAGATCTAGTTGTACATTTTCCAAAAAAAAATTAGGTTGAGTTAAAATTTGTTGTTAAATAACAATTATTTAACATTTTATGTTTTTTCTTTAAATATAATTAACAACTGCAACTTTCACTCAATTCTGAGAAATAATAGCTCATTTTTCTGGTTCATACATTCTCTAAAATTTTCTTTCCTAAACTTTGTTAAATAACATTCTGTTTAAAAAATACGTAAAGATCAAATTTCAGATGTTTAATAACTTTTAAACAAAATATTATTTAACATAACCTAACAGATAAAATTATAGGAAATGTTTCAACGAGAAAAATTAGCTATCATTTGTTAGAATTGGATGAAAATAGCAGTTGTTCATTGAATTGCAAGAAAAAACATAAATTGTTAAATAACTATTATTTGTCAACAAATCTTAGCGCAAAATAATTTTTTCTGGGAAATGTACAACTGGATTTTTCAAAATTTGATGAAATTAGTTGTAATAATAATTTTATTTGATGGGAAAAGTTTTTTTTTAGTTTGAGGTTATATCAATGAAGAGAACCTCCTTAAGGTTATTAAATCACTTCGTGAACCTCGTACTTTTTATTAATATAATAGTATTCATAAACCATATGTGACTTGGAAAGTTAAAAGGGACCTTACGTCAAAAAAATCGATTTTTTGCTGTTTAGTTCATTCAAAAGAGTGAATTTTTCTCTTTCAGAATCACCTATCAGTAAAAAAATCGATTTTTTGACGTAAGGTCCCTTTTAACTTTTTAAGTCACATGTAACATTCGCTCGATAATGTTATGTTACGTAATATTGAAATGAAATTTTTTGAAAATATGTCAGGAACATTTCATGATTTTCAGTGGTTTGACCCTTTTACAGTTGTTTTTATAACATTGGTTTTAATTTTAAATCTCGAAAATTATAAGCATAGTACGATAAGAAAATAGAAACAAAGTTTTAGTAGATAAAAATTCCTTTTTCATAAGGAAATGCATTTTTTTAAAAAAACAAGAAATATTTTTAATTTTCAGTGTTTTTTAAGATATTTCAATGGCAGGAACACAAGTAAAATTACAAAGTACAACGTTTCAATTTAAAAAATTTGTTTGACATAAGTAAAACTTCGCGAACAGACTGAACACTTGTTTTCAAAACTCATCAAAGTTTCCTCTGTGTTGCACTGCTGGCATAAGGCCAAATGTCCACAGGGGATAAATGCAGTGGAAGGTAATCCTTCATGGCAGGCAGAGCATTCGCCGTGACGAATAATGACTTGAGTATCGGTGTAAATTTGCCTACAAATTGGACAAATGAATCTCGCCGCATCCTCATTAGCTACATTTTGAGCATGGTAGACCTCACAAGAACCAGCGCAAGTCGCCATGTGACCACAGGGTAGAAAGCAATTGGTTGCTTCCGCGGTTTGGCACAAGCAGCACACTCCGATTTCTTGAATTTCTAAACAGAAATTTTTTAATTACTAATTACGAAAAGAAGGTTGCACATTATTTTAGTAAAATACTTTATGCCGTTGAAATAAATTTTTTATTTTAATTTTCATTTAGCACAATTTTTTTGTTTTAATCTTTTTAATATTTTTACATTTGAGCCTCCGGATTCTATAAGGGCACATAAATTTTCAACAGCGGTGTCTTCTTTTCCCCCACCACCTTGAAATTGATTTTTAGGAAACACAATTTTGTAATTCCTATCTTGTAGGAAATTCTCTGGCGCATGTTTTTTCTTCAGATAATGTTTTTTCTATCTCTTACCGTTTTTGAAAAAAATTTAAAAAACTGAATTTTTTTGGAAATCATATTTGATTAAAATTTTCACTTCAACTCGCTCTAAAATGAAAATTTCTTAATATTTTTACATGAAATTTATAGGAGTTATAGTTTGAAGTATTCTTTGGGTGATAGGCTTTTAATAATGCTTAATTATTTAACTGAAAAAAAGTTATTAATTTTTTTATCGCTCATTGTTACATTATTGTTCGATAATCTTCAACTGTTTCGTTTAACGAGGGAATTTTCAGTAAACACAAAGTGTCATATGTCAAAATGTTCATGGATACCCAATAACATGAACAATGAACATTTTGACATATGACACTTTGTGTTTACTGAAAATTCCCTCGTTAAACGAAACAGTTGAAGATTATCGAACAATAATGTAACAATGAGCGATAAAAAAATTAATAACTTTTTTTCAGTTAAATAATTAAGCATTATTAAAAGCCTATCACCCAAAGAATACTTCAAACTATAACTCCTATAAATTTCATGTAAAGATATTAAAAAATTTTCATTTTAGAGCGAGTTGAAGTGAAAATTTTAATCAAATATGATTTCCAAAAAAATTCAGTTTTTAAAATTTTTTTCAAAAACGGTAAGAGATAGAAAAAACATTATCTGAAGAAAAAAGATGCGCCAGAGAATTTCCTACAAGATAGTAATTACAAAATTTTATTTCTCAAAAATCAATTTCAAGGTGGTGGGGGAAAAGCGGACACCGCTGTTGAAAATTTATGTGCCCTTATAGAATCCGGAGGCTCATTTGTCATAAGAAAATTTTTTAATCCAATTACTAGGTACCAGTAGTTTTAAATGCTACGACTATTCAGCTTTTTATGATTTTTAACTAGAGTGCTTTAAAGTTTTATGTAATTGTTTATTTATTAATTCGTTAAAATTATGAGACGCATGAATATGTTCCAATTCCGATTAGTTCGAAATTTCATTTGGCCGAATTCCATTATTCAGAAATTTCTTGTAGCCGAATTCACAGTTCATCGAAATAATGTTTGACAGAATTCAAATATAACTAACCTTTCATATATTAGAATTCATATATACCCGAAGTTTCATTTGAGAGAATTCATATTTTCATCGAATATTTATTTAGTAGAATGTACAGATGAGTGAAGTTTCATTTAATAGAATTCATATCTTATCGAATCTTCATTTAACAGAATTCACAGTTGATCGAAATTTTATTTTATAGAATGTCTGTTTAAAAGAAGAGCATGTTCGAATCTTTATCAAGCAGAAATAGTATTTGATAGAACTCATTTTTCATCGAATATTTATATAATAGAATGTACAGATGAGTGAAGTTTCATTTCATAGAATTCATATTTGATCGAAATTTCATTTAACAGAATTCAAAGTTGATCGAAATTCTATTTTATAGAATCCACACTTAAACGAAGTTTCAGTTGGCCAAATCAGCAAATGTCCGAATAAACATTCGTCAGAAAGATTTTGGCGCGAATTTGAAAATTAGCCAATCAGAAATTATCAACAGAAGTGTAATTGGTTAATTTTCAAATTCGCGCAAAAATCTTTCTGACGAATGTTTATTCGGACATTTGCTGATTCGGCCAAATGAAATTTCGTTAAAGTGTGGATTCTATAAAATAGAATTTCGATTAACTGTGAATTCTGTTAAATGAAATTTCGATCAAATATGAATTCTATTAAATGAAACTTTACTCATCTGTACATTCTATTATATAAATATTCGATGAAAAATGTGTTCTATCAAATAATATTTCGGATTGATAAATATTCGAACATGTAGAATTTCTGTTAAAGATACATTCACTCATTTAAAACTTCTTTTAAACAGACGTTCTATAAAATAGAATTTCGATCAACTGTGACTTCTGTTACATGAAAATTCGATAAAATATGAATTCTATTAAATGAAATTTCACTTATCTGTACATTCTACTAAATAAATATTCGATGAAAAATGAGTTCTATCAAATACTATTTTGGCTTGATAAAGATTCGAACATGTAGAATTTCTGTTAAAGATACATTCACTCATTTAAAACGTCTTTTAAAGAGACATTCTACACGGAAAAAAATGAAATGTCTGCAGTTGGTAACAAATATTTGCGGTTGAATCTAACAAAATTAGTGACCACAGCAAATTTTTTGCTATGACAATGAACAAAGTTTGCTGTGATAAACAATATTAGCCAAATATTTTAAAATTTACTCTCACACCAAACTTTTTTACCCCCACAGCAAATTTGTTCGCTGTCCCTATATTTGCAAACTTATTTTGACGTGACAGCGAATACTTTACTGCCACAGTAAACTTCTTCTATGCGTGTATAAAATAGAATTCTGATCAACTGTGAATTCTGTTAAATGAAAATTCGATGAAAATATGAATTTTCTCAAATGAAACTTCGGGTATATATGAATTCTAATACATGAAAGGTCGGTTATATTTGAATTCTGTCAAACATTATTTCAATGAACTGTGAATTCGGCTACAAGAAATTTCTGAATAATGGAATTCGGCCAAATAAAATTTCGAACTAATCGGAATTATAATCAGCAATTTTAAATTTGAACGGATTTCCAAATAAAGAAAAATTATCGTATAATTTTCTTGCTCATTCATTTCTTGACTTGCTGTGGGTGGTGCAGCTTCCTTCGCTTCTGGAATCGATGCGTGTGGTGCAGTATTAATCGCTTCTCGATTTGGTGGCGGTGCATCGTCGTCATCATTGATATCTCGCATTAGTGTCAATGGTGATGGGATATCGTACATTTCTTCAAGAGGTTGCAGTGGTGTATACTGTTCAGGTACCGATTGTAGTGCAGAGATTGTTGCTTTAACACAGAAAACACCAAAATAAGGGATGGGTAAAGTGTTTATTTTACAAAAACTTTTTTTCAAAAATTGAGGAATATTGTAATATGGATCAATTCCATGTGCATCAAGTGGAGAATTTCTTGACTTGTCAGTGGTTTTAATGAAAGTTTTTAGATTTTTTCTATCATATGAGAAGACAAAAAACCCTAAAACATTGTTGCAAAATTTTTAAAACTTTTTGTAAAAATCGTATTTGAACGTATTTAGGTTCTTTTTAAACTCGAATAACTTTTGTTCTAATTGAGATATCGAGGTCAATGTTCTTAAGTTACACATAAAAGAATGTAGTTTTATAAAAAATATAAATAGGAAGAAATTTTTTTTTAATCCTGAATTATTAAAAAATATTTTTTGAACTCAAATTGTTTCCAAAAATATATCTTCGATTTTCCTTATTTTTTTCCTTATAATTTCTTATATTATAAGTTAATACCCTGTAACTTTATTAGTTTTAACGCAAAAACCTATTTAATTTTGAAAAAGAGTGGAGAGTAATGTATAAAATATGCTAGACGTAATTTTTAAGTGTAAAACAGGTTAGTAATTGATTTGCACGAAAATCTATTTAAATCAGTGCTGATGAAAATCGTCATTATTTTTAAAAAATCAAAAATTGATTTTTTTGTAAATATATAAAATCAGTACACTTAAACCTTCGCATAATGATCTTTTATATAACAAGATTCCCGGTTAACGAGCCCACATATTCTTTGCTTAACAAGAAAAATGTCCCCTCCGTCATCCCCACAACCCACTATGAAACGCGCGAAAATTTGAAAAAATAATATTGAATTTAATTTTAGTTTTGTAATCAATTTTAATTTTTCATACATAAAGAACTTGATTCTTGTAAATTGTGTATTTTGATTTTTATAGTAAAAAAAAAATTTCAATAAAATAAAACTTTACAAATAACAAAAATATATAAAAATTTGAAAATCTATTTGGGTGATTCCACTGACTTTTGTCTGAGAAATGTTGCTGGCATATCTCAAAACTAAATTTATTTTATATATAAATCATTATTAAACACCGTAAAATTAATATTTAATGAAGATTTTGTTAAATACTGTTTTAGTTATTCAAAAATTGTAATTAAAGACGACAAAGTAAGGTTAAAGTCGCGTCTTTAATCCGTATTTCAAACTTTTTATAATTGATAGAGTAGTGGGCCCCAAGGTGCACAGGGCTCCAAGATGGACATTTCGTATACAATTTTTGTTTAAGGTGACAGCGTCTTATGTTTTTTGTCATTTTTGTTGATTGTATAGACGAAGTTTTTGATGCACATTTAAAGAAAAAAAAAATTGTTTTTCTTCTACACGTACCACGTGATTTTGTGTCTGAAAAAACTTTGTTACAGTTTTTTCATAAGTTGGTAAAGTTATTTACAATTATGATTGAGAATAAGTACTTAACGTTATAATATTATTTATTTACTACCAAAATATAACACGCACTAGCGCACGATTAGTTTTCCATACATTTTAGAAAATAAACTATAATTATAAATAAAATAAATCGATGAATACTATTTATTCAATAAGGAGGGCTGCCAGTGGACTTACAGATTGAAAAAAGTGAAAATAAGAATTTTTAATTTACAAAAGGGAGTAAATAATGAGTTTTTAAATAATAACAATGGTGATTAAATAGTAAGTTTTAAAATAAACAAAGTGAATAATAAATATAGAGTTTGATATTACTTATATTAAATTAGGGGCCGCCAGCAGGAAAAGCCATTCAAATTTGAAAAAAAAAAACAATTCGAAAATCGCAAAAATAATTTAAATATGTAAAAAATAATTAAATAATGACAAAAATAATTTAATTCGGAAAAAAAATTGTAAATGAAAAAACTAATTGAAAAATTGATTAAAAATCAAAAAATTATGACAAAAATTGATACAAAATAATGGGAATTTGAAGTAAAGAATTAAAAAAGTTTAAAAAATAATTAAAGTTACAAAAAATAATTAAAGAATGACAAAAATAATTAAAAATTGAAAGAAAAGTTTGAGACTGATGTAAAAAAATTAGGTTTTCGAACAATAATTGAGGTGTTAAAGAAAATAAGTAAAATGCGAGGTAAAATGTAAAGAAACTAATTGAATAATGACATAAATAATTATAAAAGCTGGTGTAAAAATTACACTTTTTAGACAATAGTTGAATAGTTAAAAAAATTAAAAAATAATAGAATTTTCAAGAAAATAATTAAAACTTGATAACAATACTTAAAAAGTATCAAAAAATTTTATATGTGTAGAAAATAGTTAAATAATGACAAAAATAACTGAAATTTAGAAAACTAGGTGTGAATTCTGTCCATTTCATGGACACTTCGCTTCCAAGGAAGCAAGATAATTTGCTTCCTCATAGAGGAAGCAATAAATTTATTTATAATATAAAAAATAATAATTTAATTAATTTAATTTAATTTAATTTTTTCCACTATACTACATTTTTGTTGAATGAAAATGAATGGACAATGAAAAAATTTAAGAAATTATAACAAATCAATGAAATTTATTATTTTTTTGAGAAAAAAAAGCAATAATGTTCTAAAAAATTAAAGGTAAGTTACTTAATTTTGAATAGCATATTCCTTTTTTAAAATAGAATATTTTTTTTTAAAGAGGAAATGTGGTCAAAAAATAATAATTGTTATAAATTTTTTGGCAAAAAAAGAGATTTTTCGATGAAAAAAATGAAAAATCATGAATTATTACGTGGGTTTTTAGTCAATTATATTTAGACAATTCGTTTTGAGACAAGGAATATGATTCTTTTAATTCATTTTTCTGAATTCTTAGCAAGAAATTTTTTTTTGGCAAAACACGAGATTTTTCAATAAAAAAAATTAAAAATTATGAATTAATACGTGAGTTTTTAGTCAAATATAAAAGTTATATAGGTCACTCGATTTGTTTTGAGACAAGGAATATGATTTTGTAATTCGTTTGGTTGGATTTTTACCAGGAAGTTTTTTTTCGGCAAATCGCGAGATTTTTCGATGAAAAAAAAAAAAATCATGAATTGTGACGTGGGTTTTTAGTCAATTATATACTTTCTATAGGTCAATCGATTTGTTTTGAGACAAGGAATATGATTTTGTAATTCGTTTGGTTGAATTTTTAGCATGAAAAAAATTTCCAAAAACGAGATTTTTTTATGAAAAAAACTGAAAAATCATGATTTTTTACGTGAGTTTTTGGTCAATTATATACTTTATATAGGTCAATCGATTCGTTTTGAAACAAGGAATATGATTTTTTCATTCATTTGTCTGAATTTTTAGCATGAAAAAATTTTTTGCCAAAAAACGATATTTTTCGATGAAAAAAGGTGCTCAAAAAAATTTGATTGGGTATTTTTAAAAATCTCTGTGTCCAAATTCAGATATTTGTGAGCTTCATATGTCATCCAAATTTTATTAAAATCCGTTGAAGCGTTCTCGAGATATCCTGGCGACAAAAAATTTACCACTACTTTTGGAAAATCGAAAATCTTAACGATCACAACGCTTCCTCTATGTGGAAGCAAAAATTAATGAAAAATGAGAAATACATTCAAAAATAAAGTGAAAAAATAAAAAATTTAATACATTAATTGATAAATTGTATAAAATAATTGAAAAATTAACGATATAATTAAAATGTGAAGAAACTAATAATTGAATAATGACATGAATAATTGAAAACTAATCTTCAAATGTTAATGAATTCATGACAATAATATTGATTGAAGAAAAGGACATTTGAAGAAAATAATTCCAAAATGTCAAAAATATTTGAATGTTTACAAAAATATTTGTAATTTGAAAAAATAATTGGGAAATGACCAAAAATTATTGATAACTTGAAAAAAGTTAAAAATTTGAAGAAAATACTTGACAACTTGACAAAACAATTGAGATATTAAAATACATAATTCAAAACTGGAGTAAAAATTTAAAAATTATAGACAATAATAATTGTAAAGTTAAAAAAAATATTATAAGTTTGAAGAAAATAACTGAAGGTTGAAGAAATTAATGAAGGTTTTAAGACAATAATTGAAATTTGACAAGAATAATTCAAAAATGTCAAAAAAATTCAAATATTGAAAAAAATAATTAAAGTTTGAAGAAAATAATTGACAAATAACGAAAGTGAATTGAACTTATGTAGAAAATTTAGATATTTTTGACAAAAATTTGGAGATTTAAGAACACAATTAAAATTTAAACAAAAATAATTAAAAAGTTTAAAAAAAGAATTGAAATTACAAGAAAATAATTGAACAATAACAAAAATAATTGTATTTTGAAAAAAAAAATTGATAACTGGTGCATAAACTTAAAAAATGTAAAGACGGTACTTGAAAAATTGCAAAACAATTGAAATTTTAAGAAACTGATTGAATAATGACATAATTAATTAAGAGCCGGTTTATAAATAAAAAATTTATAGAGAATAATTGAAATTTGAAGAAAATAATTGAAATTTGTTGAAATCATTTGAAAAAAATTTACAAATTTAATAAACTCAAGAAAATAATAAAAATAATGCAGAAAATGATTGAAATTTGTAGAAAATAATTGAAAAATAATATAATAAATTGAAAAATTTATGGCAATAAAAAGCATTAAAATTATTTATTTATTTTTTTTTATTTATGTACGGGCAAAATCCCATTACAATATAAAATTTAAAAATTTATTTTCAGTAACAATAACATTAAAATTTGATTACTATATTAAATATTAATAGGTTGCATTCTATAATTTGAATAAATCAATAATTGAAATTTGTAGAAAATAATTCTAAAATTGTAAAAATAATAGAAATATGGAGAAAATAATCGTAAAATAACAAAACTACTTAAATAACGATAAAAGTAATTAAAATTTGAAGAAAATTATTGAAAATTAACAAAAGTAGAATAGAAACTGGTGTTAAAAATTTAAATATTCCTGGCAATAATTTAAAGATAGAAAGAAATAATTAAAATGTTGAGAAAATAATTGAAAAATGACAAAAGTAAATGAAAACTTGTGTAATAAATTTAAATATTCATGACAATAATTTAAAGACTGAAGAGAATAATTGATATTTGAAAAAATTAAATTCAGAATCGCAAAAATACTTGAAAATTGACAATAGCACTTCAGAATTGACAAAAGTACTGTAAAAATGACAAAAAATAATTGAAAAGAGGTGTAGAAATTACGTTTTTGTAAAGTGTAATTAAAAAATTGACGAAGTAATTGGAATATGAATAAACTAATTGATTTATAGGGTATATTTTTAATAAAGTCAACCTTCTATTCCGCGGACAGCAATTTGACGTGTCCGCGAAAGAGAAGGTCATTAAAATGCTATTAGTGGCCCTGAATTCAATGGTACGCACACAGTCATAACTCTCATCGATATAGACCGTTCTACGCTTCCCTACTGAGTTACCGCCCATTAGAAGTCCGCGGAATGTAAGGTTGACTGTAATATTAAATTAATATTAGAACCCCCCCCCCCCCGCAGCTGGAATAGACATTTTACTAAAAAAGGGAAAAAAGTGTTTTTTTTTTAAAGTCAGTAATAGTGTGCAATTTTTCAAAAAAGTCAGTAAAAGTAAAAAAGTGTGTTACTGGCAGCCCTGCAATAAGAAGAAATAAATAAGTATTTAGGGATTCTAAATATTACTTCATTCAAACCCATACAACACCTAAGTTTGCTACAACTTTGCCGCAATCTTTGTGGAAGTTTCCAAACTTGCAGCAAACTTGATGAAAGTTTCGGAATTTAAAAAATGGTTAAAATTGTTACAGAATAATTAAAACTGTATTTAATTTTTTCCAATAAAGTAAAATAACGTCTTTTGAATTTTTAATAAATTCGACTATTCGACAGTTCAAATTAGTCTAAATTATTATTAAAATTCATATAAGTGTGTAATATATAAATTATTGTTAGTCATAATCAATATCTCCTCACTAAGACTATGTTATCTGCATATTTTGTCTGCAAACTAAAACAATTTTAAAATTTCTTGATAAAGAGAATCAAAATTAATGGAAAAAATGGCAAGGACTAACTTTACTTTGAATTTTAAAACGTTGGCAGAAAAAGATGAATAAATATAAAAATTAACCAACTTCTCTTCAAGTTTTAAAACGTGGACAGAAAAAAAGTAATAAATATAAATAGTAACTAACTTCAGGAGTTTACAGAGATTATTATTTTCAATTATTTATTTATAGCATAATGTTCTAAAATGATTTTACTAATATTTTGTTTCTATACAATTTTTTACTGTGGATAAAAGAATGGTGTCATGTACCCTAAGATGGACAGGCGCCAAATCTCAATGTATTTATTTTCATATTTTCGATTTTACACTTTTTTCAATATTTTTTTTTAGCCAATTAATTAAATTTTGTTATTTCCACTATAAAATGTGATGTTATCGTTAGAGAAATTGATATATCGATATTTTTCGATATCTTATTACTTTTTACTGTTAAACTATTAAATTGAAGTTTTTAGAAATTTTATTCCTTGATAAATACAGTAAAATAATCAAAAATTAGTTTAAGAATTGTTAAACGACATTTATTTTTTATTTACTACATTTTTGAGACAGTTTTAAGAAGGCATCCATCTTGAGGACACTTTTTTTTAGATCGAAAAGTTTAACAATTAAAAAAAATGCTTTGAAAAATGTTTATGTTAAAAATAAAATTTTATCTCTGTGGCCATAAATTATTACCTTATATATTGTACTTTCATCTGGTATAAAACATTAATATATTTTATTCGGTTTGGATTCTAGAGCAATAAATTGAAAGGGTGTCCATCGTGGGTTCCTCTCCCCTAAATATAGACTTAAATAAAATTTGGTTAAAAAAGAATGTTAATATATATTCTAAATATTTGTTTTTAACATTTTATTTTGTGTATAAAGCTTATTTATAATAAGAAAAATCGATTTAAAATTGATCTAAAAACTGTAAATTTTCGTCATATTTAACAGCAATTTTTTTATAAAAATATTTATAAAAAACTTGGATTCTTACGTGGATTGAAAATCAATACCTTAACTTTTCTTATCCAGAAAGAATGACATAAAAAAATTATTTTAATTATTACAAAATTTAATTTTAAAAATGTAAATTCATAAAAAATAGGTACCATATTTCTACACATAATATATTTTTTCTGAAAACTTTTAAAAGATTCAAACTTTGCACATATTTAAGTTTGTACAAAAAATACACTATATTCAAATTTCAGGAAGGTATTTTGCTTAATTTCTGAAATATTTAGGTTTAAAATTTATTGCAGAAGAGGTTAATTTTAAAAATTTTGGTAAATCTGTGAAGTTGGTTGAGTTTGAAATAGTCAATTTTAAATCAATATTATTTAAAGTTATTTTCATAATTAACATTAATTAGCAGGTAGTTATAAAAGAAATATAATTTTTATGAATCATTACAATATTTGCATAGAAATAATTATTAATATATGTATAAGTAAGTGCAAAATAATGGGAAAAATAATTTAAATAACGATCGATATGCTACTTGCAAATATTACTAAGACCTTATGGATTTTTTGTATACTAAATGAATATTTCTATGCAATTATTAATTATAATATGTAAAAATTATATTTATTTTGTAACTAACATGCTAATTAATGTTAATTATAAAAATAACTTTAAATAATATCGATTATTTCAAACTCAAACAACTTCACAGATTTACCAAAATTTTTAAAATTAACCTCTTCTGCAATAAATTTTAAACTTAAATATTTCAGAAATTAAGCAAAATACCTTCCTGAAATTTGAATATAGTGTATTTTTTGTACAAACTTAAATATGTGCAAAGTTTGAATCTTTTAAAAGTTTTCAGAAAAAATATATTATGTGTAGAAATATGGTACCTATTTTTTATGAATTTACATTTTTAAAATTGAATTTTGTAATAATTAAAATATTTTTTTGAAGTCATTTTTCCTGGATAAGAAAAGTTAATGTGTTGATTTTCAATTCACGTAAGTATCCAACTTTTCTATTAAATATTTTTATAAAAAATATGCTGTTAAATATGACGAAAATTTACAGTTTTTAGATCAACTTTAAATCGACTTTTCTTGTAATAATTAAGCTTCATACACAAAATAAATTAACAAAAAAAAATTTTTAGAATATACATTAGTATTCCTTTTTAAACTGTAATTTTAAAATATAATCGCAATTAATTATTAAAAATTTTTAGATCGTATTTTACATCTCAAGAACTATTGAAACTTTATCATATTAACATTTAGGGTGGTGGGGGCAAGACGGGGTACCTAAGGTTTGAAGCTCAATAAACCTAATATTATCGATTCAAAAATATTTTATTTATTATAATAATAATCTTTAGCAATCAGTCTTTCATGAAAAAGTCTTATTTGGAACATTTTTTACTTAATTAAATATAGAATTGAGAATAAGTAAAAAAATTCAAATTTTACAAAACGTGGGGGTAAGACGGGGTACCCCCTGGGGGCAAGATGGGGTAGTATAAAAATCGACCTATTTTTGTCTACAAATTTCGCAAGCACCTTTATTGATTTTATAAAATAAACAAAAAAACCAGTTTAATGCGTAATTTTAATTCTCCCATGTAAAATTAAGTTACAAACCTAACCTCAAAAAACAACAACTTTTATAATAAAAATAAACAAGGGGTTGCCTGGTCATGTATTGGAAATATATTATTTACGTAAAAAAACGTTATAAATATTGTGTAAAATCACCAAAAGAAGATTTTTTTTTCATAAAATAAAAAAATGATTGGTTTTCAGTACCTTATCCTGCCCTCACTTCCTATACCTCGTCTTGCCCCCACATACGGAATTTCATTACAAAATTAATTTATAAAAGTTAAGTTTCGAAACGGAAATAAACAATAATCATTGTTAAACATGAAAAAAATTATATAGTATATAAAATGTTGTTATTAAAATAACAAACATGTTCTAAATAAAATGCAAAAATGACAAGAAAATCGTCAAAAAAAGTTTTTTTCATGTAACAAATAAAAAACTCAGTTTCATCAATCAATGACTTGGCCAATCAAAAACTATTGTAACGGTGCTATGTTATGCAAAAAATGATCATGATTGGTTAATTAGTTTCTTAATTAAGGCAGGTACCCCGTCTTGCCCCCAACCCCGTCTTGCCCCAACCTCCCCTATCACATGTTAAATGTAGTTTGGTTAAGTATATTTCTTTTACATTAATATTTATAATATATACATATGTTTTTGTTAATTCTTTTTTAAATGCAGACTTATAAACTCATTTTTTTACAACCTATAATTTTTTATAAGATATTTTAAATATTAAATGAATAAAATATATATAAAGTAAATGTTTAACAACTTTGTACAAAATGTAAAAATATTTTAACTTTTCTATTGCGGGATTTACGTATCGAAAAGTAGGGATACCCCTCTAGGCATGTGTCGTTCATAATAGGGAGAATTGAGAGTCCCGAGTTTATAGTTATGCGGAGGTTTAAATGTACTGTACCTATATAAAATTTTTAAATTTTTATTTGTAATTTCCCTGGCAATTAGGCGAAAATTGAAGGAAAATCGAATTCGCTCCCCGTTCGCTCCCCGTTCGATTTTCGCTCAATCCAACGCAAAACAACAATATAAAATGACTTAAAAGTTATTGCAAATGAATAATGGATGCCTCCTCTATTAGTTTGCACTTGCACAATCTTCAAAAATTGGCAAATTAATAATAAAAATAGTGAAAATAAGTAAGTTGTTTAAGCCAACTAACCTGCAAAGATTGACAACCAATCAGAGGAGGTCACGTGCTTTTCCGCACGAAAATCAAATTACTCTTGTTCACTTAAAGAATATATAAGAACAAAAATCAAAAGTTTAAATAAAAATGATCAATTATTTATTTATTATCACTATTGAAAGAATAATTATTTCATTTCTTGAAAACGAAATGTTACAATTAAATAAATTAAATTAAAAATTTAACTAATAAAATCCACAAAAAAATAAAATTAAAATATTTATCTACCACAAAATTAACAATTAAAAAAAATAAACTTCAATTAAACAAAAAATAAAATTGAGATATTAAGATAATAAAAATTAAAATGTACGACAGGTAGTAGCAGATAGGGGCACAAAAATAAATTTGCACGAAAAAATCTAATAAAGATCTAAAATAGTTGTTCATACACAGAAATATACAATTTAATTATTTAAATTAATAACAAAAATTACCAAACGCTGAAAACCACCCTAAATAATAGCACTCGGAAAAAATTAAAAAGAAAAATATCAATTTGCGCAAAAAATTCTAAAAAATATCTAAAATCGAAAAACATACTCTGAAATATTAATTTTGTCCGTACTTTCTTTTATAATTATGCCTCACCAGAAAAATTTGGCAAAATACACTAAAAAATTTTCAGACAAATATCAATTATTTTCCATATTTCTAGATCTAATTTTAAACTATTTTATCTAGTAACGAACAAAATTGAACAAAAATTGAAAAACTGCGCGTTACTTTCAACTAGTCAAAAAATGAAAATTTAATCAATTTTTGCCTCGCCAGAAAAATTTGGCAAAATACACAAAAAAATTTTAAGACAAATATTAATTATTTTCCATATTTCTAGATCTAATTTCAAACTTTTTTATCTACATCTGAACAAAAATAAACAAGAATTAAAAAACTGCGCGTTACTTTCAAATCGTGAAAAAATGAAAATTTAATCAATTTTTGCCTCGCCAGAAAAATTTAACAAAATACTCAAAAAAATTTTCAGACAAATATCAATTATTTTTCATATTTCTAGATCTAATTTCCAACTTTTTTATCTACAACCGAACAAAATTGAACAAAAATTGAAAAACTGCGCGTTACTTCCAAATCGTAAAAAAATGAAAATTTAATCAATTTTTGCCTCGACAGAAAAATTTGGCAAAATACACAAAAAAATTTTGAGAAAAATATTAATTATTTTCCATATTTCTAAATCTAATATTAAAATTTTTTATCTACAACCGAACAAAATTAAACAAAAATTGAAAAACTGCGCGTTACTTACAAATCGTGAAAAAATGAAAATTTTATCAATTTTTGACTCGCCAGAAAAATTTGGCAAAATACACAAAAAAATTTTCAGACAAATATCAATTATTTTCCATATATCTAGATCTAATTTCAAACTTTTTTGTCTCCAACCAAACAAAATTGAACAAAAATTGAAAAACTGCGCGTTACTTTCAACTAGTCAAAAAATGAAAATTCAATCAATTTTTGCCTCGTCAGAAAAATTTGGCAAAATACACAAAAAAATTTTGAGACAAATATTAATTATTTTCCATATTTCTAGATCTAATTACAAACTTTTTTATCTATAACCGAACATAATTGAACAAAAATTGAAGAACTGCGCGTTACTTTAAAATCGTAAAAAAATGTAAATTTAATCAATTTTTGCCTCGCCAGAAAAATTTGGCAATAAACAAAAAAATTTTGAGACAAATATTAATGATTTTCCATACTTCTAGATATAATTACAAACTTTTTTTATCTATAACTGAACAAAATTGAACAAAAATTAAAGAACTGCGCGTTACTTTCAACTTGTCAAGAAATAAAAATTCAATCAATTTTTCCTTGCCAGAAAAATTTGCCAAAATACACAAAAAAATTTTGAGACAAATATTAATTATTTTCCATATTTCTAGATCTAATTACAAACTTTTTTATCTATAACCGAACAAAATTGAACAAAAATTGAAAAACTGCGCGTTACTTTCAACTTGTCAAAAAATGAAAATTCAATCAATTTTTGCCTCGCCAGAAAAATTTGGCAAAATTCACAAAAAAATTTTGAGACAAATATTAATTATTTTTCATATTTCTAGATCTAATTACAAACTTTATCTATAACCGAACAAAATTGAACAAAAATTGAAAAACTGCGCGTTACTTTCAACTTGTCAAAAAATAAAAATTCAATCAATTTTTGCCTCGCCAGAAAAATTTGGCAAAATACACAAAAAAATTTTAAGACAAATATTAATTATTTTTTATATTTCTAGATCTAATTTCAAACTTTTTCATTTATAACCGAACAGAATTGAACAAAAATTGAAAAACTGCGCGTTACTTCCAAATCGTAAAAAACTGAAAAAATAAAAAAATTTTTGCCTCAACAGAAAAATTTGGCAAAATACACAAAAAAATTTTGAGACAAATATTAATTATTTTCCATAATTCTAGATCTAATTTTAAACTTGTTTATCTACAACCGAACAAAATTAAACAAAAATTGAAAAACTGCGCGTTACTTACAAATCGTGAAAAAATGAAAATTTTATCAATTTATGCCTCGCCAGAAAAATTTGGCAAAATACACAAAAACATTTTCAGACAAATATCAATTATTTTTTATATTTCTAGATCCAATTTCAAACTTTTTTGTCTACAACCGAACAAAATTGAACAAAAATTGAAAAACTGCGCGTTACTTTAAAATCGTAAAAAAATGTAAATTTAATCAATTTTTGCCTCGCCAGAAAAATTTGGCAAAATACACAAAAAAATTTTGAGACAAATATTAATGATTTTCCATATTTCTAGCTATAATTACAAACTTTTTTATCTATAACTGAAAAAAATTGAACAAAAATTAAAGAACTGCGCGTTACTTTCAACTTGTCAAGATATAAAAATTCAATCAATTTTTCCTCGCCAGAAAAATTTGCCAAAATACACAAAAAAATTTTGAGACAAATATTAATTATTTTCCATATTTCTAGATCTAATTACAAACTTTTTTATCTATAACCGAACAAAATTGAACAAAAATTGAAGAACTACGCGTTATTTTCAACATGTCAAAAAATAAAAATTCAATCAATTTTTCCTCGCCAGAAAAATTTGCCAAAATACACAAAAAAATTTCGAGACAAATATTAATTATTTTCCATATTTCTAGATCTAATTACAAACTTTTTTATCTATAACCAAACAAAATTGAACAAAAATTGAAAAACTGCGCGTTACTTTCAACTTGTCAAAAAATAAAAATTCAATCAATTTTTGCCTCGCCAGAAAAATTTGGCAAAATACACAAAAAAATTTTGAGACAAATATTAATTATTTTTTATATTTCTAGATCTAATTTCAAACTTTTTCATTTATAACCGAACAGAATTGAACAAAAATTGAAAAACTGCGCGTTACTTCCAAATCGTGAAAAAATGAAAATTTAATCACAATTTGCCCCGCCAGAAAAATTTAACAAAATACTCAAAAAAATTTTCAGACAAATATCAATTATTTTTCATATTTCGAGATCTAATTTCCAACTTTTTTATCTACAACCGAACAAAATTGAACAAAAATTGAAAAACTGCGCGTTACTTCCAAATCGTGAAAAAATGAAAATTTATTCAATTTTTGCCTCGACAGAAAAATTTGGCAAAATACACAAAAAAATTTTCAGACAAATATCAATTATTTTTTATATTTCTAGATCTAATTTCAAACTTTTTCATTTATTACTGAACATAATAGAACAAAAATTAAAGAATTGCGCGTTACTTTCAAATCGTGAGAAAATGTAAATTTAATCAATTTTTGCCTCACCAAAAAAATTTGGCAAAATACACAAAAAAATTTTGAGACAAATATTAATTATTTTCCATATTTCTAGATCTAATTTTAAACTTGTTTATCTACAACCGAACAAAATTAAACAAAAATTGAAAAACTGCGCGTTACTTATAAATCGTGAAAAAATGAAAATTTTATCAATTTATGCCTCGCCAGAAAAATTTGGCAAAATACACAAAAACATTTTCAGACAAATATCAATTATTTTTTATATTTCTTGATCTAATTTCAAACTTTTTTGTCTACAACCGAACAAAATTGAGCAAAAATTGAGAAACTGCGCGCTACTTTCAACTAGTCAAAAAATGAAAATTCAATCAATTTTTGCCTCGTCAGAAAAATTTGGCAAAATACACAAAAAAATTTTGAGACAAATATTAATTATTTTCCATATTTCTAGATCTAATTACAAACTTTTTTATCTATAACCGAACAAAATTGAACAAAAATTGAAGAACTGCGCGTTCCTTTACAATCGTAAAAAAATGTAAATTTAATCAATTTTTGCCTCGCCAGAAAAATTTGGCAAAATACACAAAAAAATTTTGAGACAAATATTAATTATTTTCCATATTTCTAGATCTAATTACAAACTTTTTTATCTATAACCGAACAAAATTGAACAAAAATTGAAGAACTACGCGTTATTTTCAACATGTCAAAAAATAAAAATTCAATCAATTTTTCCTCGCCAGAAAAATTTGCCAAAATACACAAAAAAATTTTGAGACAAATATTAATTATTTTCCATGTTTCTAGATCTAATTACAAACTTTTTTATCTATAACCGAACAAAATTGAACAAAAATTGAAGAACTGCGCTTTACTTTAAAATCGTGAAAAAATGTAAAATTAATCAATTTATGCCTTGCAAGAAAAATTTGGCAAAATACACAAAAAAATTTTGAGACAAATATTAATTATTTTGCATGTTTCTAGATCTAATTTCAAACTTTTTTATCTTCAACCAAACAAAATTAAACAAGAATTAAAAAACTGCGCGTTACTTTCATATCGTGAAAAAATGAAAATTTAATCAATTTTTGCCACGCCAGAAAAATTTAACTAAATACTCAAAAAAATTTTCAGACAAATATCAATTATTTTTCATATTTCTTGATCTAATTTCCAACTTTTTTATCTACAACCGAACAAAATTGAACAAAAATTGAAAAACTGCGCGTTACTTCCAAATCGTGAAAAAATGAAAATTTATTCAATTTTTGCCTCGCCAGAAAAATTTGGCAAAATACACAAAAAAATTTTCAGACAAATATTAATTATTTTTTATATTTCTAGATCTAATTTCAAACTTTTTCATTTATTACCGAACAAAATTGAAGAAAAATTGAAAAACTGCGCGTTACTTTCAACTAGTCAAAAAATGAAAATTCAATCAATTTTTGCCTCGTCAGAAAAATTTGGCGAAATACACAAAAAAATTTTGAGACAAATATTAATTATTTTCCATATTTCTAGATCTAATTTCAAACTTTTTCATTTATAACCGAACAGAATTGAACAAAAATTGAAAAACTGCGCGTTACTTCCAAATCGTGAAAAAATGAAAATTTTATCACAATTTGCCCCGCCAGAAAAATTTAACAAAATACTCAAAAAAATTTTCAGACAAATATCAATTATTTTTCATATTTCGAGATCTAATTTCCAACTTTTTTATCTACATCCGAACAAAATTGAACAAAATTTGAAAAACTGCGCGTTACTTCCAAATCGTGAAAAAATGAAAATTTATTCAATTTTTGCCTCGCCAGAAAAATTTGGCAAAATACACAAAAAAATTTTCAGACAAATATTAATTATTTTTTATATTTCTAGATCTAATTTCAAACTTTTTCATTTATTACTGAACATAATTGAACAAAAATTAAAGAATTGCGCGTTACTTTCAAATCGTGAGAAAATGTAAATTTAATCAATTTTTGCCTCACCAGAAAAATTTGGCAAAATACACAAAAAAATTTTGAGACAAATATTAATTATTTTCCATATTTCTAGATCTAATTTTAAACTTGTTTATCTACAACCGAACAAAATTAAACAAAAATTGAAAAACTGCGCGTTACTTATAAATCGTGAAAAAATGAAAATTTTATCAATTTATGCCTCGCCAGAAAAATTTGGCAAAATACACAAAAACATTTTCAGACAAATATCAATTATTTTTTATATTTCTTGATCTAATTTCAAACTTTTTTGTCTACAACCGAACAAAATTGAGCAAAAATTGAGAAACTGCGCGCTACTTTCAACTAGTCAAAAAATGAAAATTCAATCAATTTTTGCCTCGTCAGAAAAATTTGGCAAAATACACAAAAAAATTTTGAGACAAATATTAATTATTTTCCATATTTCTAGATCTAATTACAAACTTTTTTATCTATAACCGAACAAAATTGAACAAAAATTGAAGAACTGCGCTTTACTTTAAAATCGTGAAAAAATGTAAAATTAATCAATTTATGCCTTGCAAGAAAAATTTGGCTAAATACACAAAAAAATTTTGAGACAAATATTAATTATTTTCCATGTTTCTAGATCTAATTTCAAACTTTTTTATCTTCAACCAAACAAAATTAAACAAGAATTAAAAAACTGCGCGTTACTTTCATATCGTGAAAAAATGAAAATTTAATCAATTTTTGCCACGCCAGAAAAATTTAACTAAATACTCAAAAAAATTTTCAGACAAATATCAATTATTTTTCATATTTCTTGATCTAATTTCCAACTTTTTTATCTACAACCGAACAAAATTGAACAAAAATTGAAAAACTGCGCGTTACTTCCAAATCGTGAAAAAATGAAAATTTATTCAATTTTTGCCTCGCCAGAAAAATTTGGCAAAATACACAAAAAAATTTTCAGACAAATATTAATTATTTTTTATATTTCTAGATCTAATTTCAAACTTTTTCATTTATTACCGAACAAAATTGAAGAAAAATTGAAAAACTGCGCGTTACTTTCAACTAGTCAAAAAATGAAAATTCAATCAATTTTTGCCTCGTCAGAAAAATTTGGCAAAATACACAAAAAAATTTTGAGACAAATATTAATTATTTTCCATATTTCTAGATCTAATTTTAAACTTTTTTATCTATAACCGAACAGAATTGAACAAAAATTAAAAAACTGCGCGTTACTTTCAACTTGTCAAAAAATGAAAATTCAATCAATTTTTGCCTCGCCAGAAAAATTTGGCAAAATACACAAAAAAATTTTGTGACAAATATGAATTATTTTCCATATTTCTAGATCTAATTACAAACTTTCTTATCTATAACCGAACAAAATTGAACAAAAATTGAAAAACTGCGCGTTACTTCCAAATCGTAAAAAAATGAAAATTTAATCAATTTTTGCCTCGACAGAAAAATTTGGCAAAATACACAAAAAAATTTTCAGACAAATATCAATTATTTTCCAAATTTCTAGATCTAATTTTAAACTTGTTTATCTACAACCGAACAAAATTAAACAAAAATTAAAAAACTGCGCGTTACTTACAAATCGTGAAAAAATGAAAATTTTATCAATTTATGCCTCGCCAGAAAAATTTGGCAAAATACACAAAAACATTTTCAGACAAATATCAATTATTTTTTATATTTCTTGATCTAATTTCAAACTTTTTTGTCTACAACCGAACAAAATAGAACAAAAATTGAAAAACTGCGCGTTACTTTCAACTAGTCAAAAAATGAAAATTCAATCAATTTTTGCCTCGTCAGAAAAATTTGGCAATATACACAAAAAAATTTTGAGACAAATATTAATTATTTTCCATATTTCTAGATCTAATTACAAACTTTTTTATCTATAACCGAACAAAATTGAACAAAAATTGAAGAACTGCGCTTTACTTTAAAATCGTGAAAAAATGTAAAATTAATCAATTTATGCCTTGCAAGAAAAATTTGGCTAAATACACAAAAAAATTTTGAGACAAATATTAATTATTTTCCATGTTTCTAGATCTAATTTCAAACTTTTTTATCTTCAACCAAACAAAATTAAACAAGAATTAAAAAACTGCGCGTTACTTTCATATCGTGAAAAAATGAAAATTTAATCAATTTTTGCCACGCCAGAAAAATTTAACTAAATACTCAAAAAAATTTTCAGACAAATATCAATTATTTTTCATATTTCTTGATCTAATTTCCAACTTTTTTATCTACAACCGAACAAAATTGAACAAAAATTGAAAAACTGCGCGTTACTTCCAAATCGTGAAAAAATGAAAATTTATTCAATTTTTGCCTCGCCAGAAAAATTTGGCAAAATACACAAAAAAATTTTCAGACAAATATTAATTATTTTTTATATTTCTAGATCTAATTTCAAACTTTTTCATTTATTACCGAACAAAATTGAAGAAAAATTGAAAAACTGCGCGTTACTTTCAACTAGTCAAAAAATGAAAATTCAATCAATTTTTGCCTCGTCAGAAAAATTTGGCAAAATACACAAAAAAATTTTGAGACAAATATTAATTATTTTCCATATTTCTAGATCTAATTTTAAACTTTTTTATCTATAACCGAACAGAATTGAACAAAAATTAAAAAACTGCGCGTTACTTTCAACTTGTCAAAAAATGAAAATTCAATCAATTTTTGCCTCGCCAGAAAAATTTGGCAAAATACACAAAAAAATTTTGTGACAAATATGAATTATTTTCCATATTTCTAGATCTAATTACAAACTTTCTTATCTATAACCGAACAAAATTGAACAAAAATTGAAAAACTGCGCGTTACTTCCAAATCGTAAAAAAATGAAAATTTAATCAATTTTTGCCTCGACAGAAAAATTTGGCAAAATACACAAAAAAATTTTCAGACAAATATCAATTATTTTCCAAATTTCTAGATCTAATTTTAAACTTGTTTATCTACAACCGAACAAAATTAAACAAAAATTAAAAAACTGCGCGTTACTTACAAATCGTGAAAAAATGAAAATTTTATCAATTTATGCCTCGCCAGAAAAATTTGGCAAAATACACAAAAACATTTTCAGACAAATATCAATTATTTTTTATATTTCTTGATCTAATTTCAAACTTTTTTGTCTACAACCGAACAAAATAGAACAAAAATTGAAAAACTGCGCGTTACTTTCAACTAGTCAAAAAATGAAAATTCAATCAATTTTTGCCTCGTCAGAAAAATTTGGCAATATACACAAAAAAATTTTGAGACAAATATTAATTATTTTCCATATTTCTAGATCTAATTACAAACTTTTTTATCTATAACTAAACAAAATTAAACAAAAATTAAAGAACTGCGCGTTACTTTCAACTTGTCAAAAAATGAAAATTCAATCAATTTTTGCCTCGCCAGAAAAATTTGGCAAAAGACACAAAAAAATTTTGTGACAAATATGAATTATTTTCCATATTTCTAGATCTAATGACAAACTTTTTTATCTATAATCGAACAAAATTGAACAAAAATTGAAGAACTACGCGTTATTTTCAACATGTCAAAAAATAAAAATTCAATCAATTTTTCCTCGCCAGAAAAATTTGCCAAAATACACAAAAAAATTTTGTGACAAATATGAATTATTTTCCATATTTCTAGATCTAATGACAAACTTGTTTATCTACAACCGAACAAAATTAAACAAAAATTAAAAAACTGCGCGTTACTTACAAATCGTGAAAAAATGAAAATTTTATCAATTTATGCCTCGCCAGAAAAATTTGGCAAAATACACAAAAACATTTTCAGACAAATATCAATTATTTTTTATATTTCTAGATCTAATTTCAAACTTTTTTGTCTACAACCGAACAAAATAGAACAAAAATTGAAAAACTGCGCGTTACTTTCAACTAGTCAAAAAATGAAAATTCAATCAATTTTTGCCTCGTCAGAAAAATTTGGCAAAATACACAAAAAAATTTTGAGACAAATATTAATTATTTTCCATATTTCTAGATCTAATTACAAACTTTTTTATCTATAACTAAACAAAATTCAACAAAAATTAAAGAACTGCGCGTTACTTTCAACTTGTCAAAAAATGAAAATTCAATCAATTTTTGCCTCGCCAGAAAAATTTGGCAAAAGACACAAAAAAATTTTGTGACAAATATTAATTATTTTTTATATTTCTAGATCTAATTTCAAACTTTTTCATTTATTACCGAACATAATTGAACAAAAATTGAAGAATTGCGCGTTACTTCCAAATCGTGAAAAAATGTAAATTTAATCAATTTTTGCCCCGCCAGAAAAATTTAACAAACTACTCAAAAAAATTTTCAGACAAATATCAATTATTTTTCATATTTCTAGATCTAATTTCCAACTTTTTTATCTACAACCGAACAAAAATGAACAAAAATTAAAAAACTGCGCGTTACTTCCAAATCGTGAAAAAATGAAAATTTATTCAATTTTTGCCTCGCCAGAAAAATTTGGCAAAATACACAAAAAAATTTTCAGACAAATATTAATTATTTTTTATATTTCTAGATCTAATTTTAAACTTTTTCATTTATTACCGAACATAATTGAACAAAAATTGAAGAATTGCGCGTTACTTTCAAATCGTGAAAAAATGTAAATTTAATCAATTTTTGCCTCACCAGAAAAATTTGGCAAAATACATAAAAAAATTTTAAGACAAATATTAAATATTTTCCATATTTCTAGATCTAATTTTAAACTTGTTTATCTACAACCGAACAAAATTAAACAAAAATTGAAAAACTGCGCGTTACTTACAAATCGTGAAAAAATGAAAATTTTATCAATTTATTCCTTGCCAGAAAAATTTGGCAAAATACACAAAAACATTTTCAGACAAATATCAATTATTTTTTATATTTCTAGATCTAATTTCAAACTTTTTTGTCTACAACCGAACAAAATTGAACAAAAATTGAAAAACTGCGCGTTACTTTCAACTAGTCAAAAAATGAAAATTCAATCAATTTTTGCCTCGTCAGAAAAATTTTGCAAAATACACAAAAAAATTTTGTGACAAATATGAATTATTTTCTATATTTCTAGATCTAATTACAAACTTTTTTATCTATGACCGAACAAAATTGAACAAAAATTAAAGAACTACGCGTTATTTTCAACATGTCAAAAAATAAAAATGCAATCAATTTTTCCTCGCCAGAAAAATTTGCCAAAATACACAAAAAAATTTTGAGACAAATATTAATTATTTTCCATATTTCTAAATCTAATTACAAACTTTTTTATCTATAACCGAACAAAATTGAACAAAAATTGAAGAACTGCGCTTTACTTTAAAATCGTGAAAAAATGTAAAATTAATCAATTTTTGCCTTGCCAGAAAAATTTGGCAAAATACACAAAAAAATTTTCAGACAAATATCAATTATTTTTCATATTTCTAGATCTAAGTTCCAACCTTTTTATCTACAACCGAACAAAATTGAACAAAAATTGAAAAACTGCGCGTTACTTCCAAATCGTGAAAAAATGAAAATTTATTCAATTTTTGCCTCGCCAGAAAAATTTGGCAAAATACACAAAAAAATTTTCAGACAAATATTAATTATTTTTTATATTTCTAGATCTAATTTCAAACTTTTTCATTTATTACCGAACATAATTGAACAAAAATTGAAGAATTGCGCGTTACTTTCAAATCGTAAAAAAATGTAAATTTAATCAATTTTTGCCTCACCAGAAAAATTTGGCAAAATACACAAAAAAATTTTGAGACAAATATTAAATATTTTCCGTATTTCTAGATCTAATTTTAAACTTGTTTATCTACAACCGAACAAAATTAAACAAAAATTGAAAAACTGCGCGTTACTTACAAATCGTGAAAAAATGAAAATTTTATCAATTTATGCCTCGCCAGAAAAATTTGGCAAAATACACAAAAACATTTTCAGACAAATATCAATTATTTTTTATATTTCTAGATCTAATTTCAAACTTTTTTGTCTACAACCGAACAAAATTGAACAAAAATTGAAAAACTGCGCGTTACTTACAACTAGTCAAAAAATGAAAATTCAATCAATTTTTGCCTCGTCAGAAAAATTTGGCAAAATACACAAAAAAATTTTGAGACAAATATTAATTATTTTCCATATTTCTAGATCTAATTACAAAGTTTTTTATCTATAACTGAACAAAATTGAACAAAAATTAAAGAACTGCGCGTTACTTTCAACTTGTCAAAAAATGAAAATTCAATCAATTTTTGCCTCGCCAGAAAAATTTGGCAAAATACACAAAAAAATTTTGTGACAAATATGAATTATTTTCCATATTTCTAGATCTAATTACAAACTTTTTTATCTATAACTGAACAAAATTGAACAAAAATTGAAGAACTACGCGTTATTTTTAACATGTCAAAAAATAAAAATTCAATCAATTTTTCCTCGCCAGAAAAATTTGGCAAAATACACAAAAAAATTTTGAGACAAATATTAATTATTTTCCAAATTTCTAGATCTAATTTTAAACTTGTTTATCTACAACCGAACAAAATTAAACAAAAATTGAAAAACTGCGCGTTACTCACAAATCGTGAAAAAATGAAAATTTTATCAATTTATTCCTCGCCAGAAAAATTTGGCAAAATACACAAAAACATTTTCAGACAAATATCAATTATTTTTTATATTTCTAGATCTAATTTCAAACTTTTTTGTCTACAACCGAACAAAATTGAACAAAAATTGAAAAACTGCGCGTTACTTTCAACTAGTCAAAAAATGAAAATTCAATCAATTTTTGCCTCGTCAGAAAAATTTGGCAAAATACAAAAAAAAATTTTGAGACAAATATTAATTATTTTCCATATTTCTAAATCTAATTACAAACTTTTTTATCTATAACCGAACATAATTGAACAAAAATTGAAGAACTGCGCGTTACTTTAAAATCGTAAAAAAATGTAAATTTAATCAATTTTTGCCTCGCCAGCAAAATTTGGCAAAATACACAAAAAAATTTTGAGACAAATATTAATTATTTTCCATATTTCTAGATCTAATTTCAAACTTTTTTATCTACAACCGCACAAAATTAAACAAGAATTAAAAAACTGCGCGTTACTTTCAAATCGTGAAAAAATGAAAATTTAATCAATTTTTGCCCCGCCAGAAAAATTTAACAAAATACTCAAAAAAATTTTCAGACAAATATCAATTATTTTTCATATTTCTAGATCTAATTTTCAACTTTTTTATCTACAACCGAACAAAATTGAACAAAAATTGAAAAACTGCGCGTTACTTCCAAATCGTGAAAAAATGAAAATTTATTCAATTTTTGCATCGCCAGAAAAATTTGGCAAAATACACAAAAAAAATTTTAGACAAATATTAATTATTTTTTATATTTCTAGATCTAATTTCAAACTTTTTCATTTATTACCGAACATAATTGAACAAAAATTGAAGAACTGCGCGTTACTTTTAAATCGTGAAAAAATGTAAATTTAATCAATTTTTGCCTCACAAGAAAAATTTGGCAAAATACACAAAAAAATTTTGAGACAAATATTAATTATTTTCCATATTTCTAGATCTAATTACAAACTTTTTTATCTATAATCGAACAAAATTGAACAAAAATTAAAGAACTACGCGTTATTTTCAACATGTCAAAAAATAAAAATTCAATCAATTTTTCCTCGCCAGAAAAATTTGCCAAAATACACAAAAAAATTTTGAGACAAATATTAATTATTTTCCTTATTTCTAGATCTAATTACAAACTTTTTTATCTATAACCGAACAAAATTGAACAAAAATTGAAAAACTGCGCGTTACTTTCAACTTGTCAAAAAATGAAAATTTAATCAATTTTTGCCTCGCCAGAAAAATTTGGCAAAATTCACAAAAAAATTTTGAGACAAATATTAATTATTTTCCATATTTCTAGATCTAATTACAAACTTTTTTATCTATAACCGAACAAAATTGAACAAAAATTGAAGAACTGCGCTTTACTTTAAAATCGTGAAAAAATGTAAAATTAATCAATTTTTGCCTTGCCCGAAAAATTTGGCAAAATACACAAAAAAATTTTCAGACAAATATCAATTATTTTTCATATTTCTAGATCTAATTTTCAACCTTTTTATCTACAACCGAACAAAATTGAACAAAAATTGAAAAACTGCGCGTTACTTCCAAATCGTGAAAAAATGAAAATTTATTCAATTTTTGCCTCGCCAGAAAAATTTGGCAAATTACACAAAAATATTGTGAGACAAATATTAATTATTTTCCTTATTTCTAGATCTAATTACAAACTTTTTTATCTATAACCAAACAAAATTGAACAAAAATTGAAAAACTGCGCGTTACTTTCAACTTGGCAAAAAATGAAAATTTAATCAATTTTTGCCTCGCCAGAAAAATTTGGCAAAATTCACAAAAAAATTTTGAGACAAATATTAATTATTTTCCATATTTCAAGATCTAATTACAAACTTTTTTATCTATAACCGAACATAATTGAACAAAAATTGAAGAACTGCGCGTTACTTTAAAATCGTAAAAAAATGTAAATTTAATCAATTTTTGCCTTGCCAGAAAAATTTGGCAAAATACACAAAAAAATTTTGAGACAAATATTAATTATTTTCCATATTTCTAGATCTAATTTTAAACTTTTTTATCTTCAACTAAACAAAATTGAACAAAAATTGAAGAACTACGCGTTATTTTCAACATGTCAAAAAATAAAAATTCAATCCATTTTTCCTCGCCAGAGAAATTTGCCAAAATACACAAAAAAATTTTGAGACAAATATTAATTATTTTCCATATTTCTAGATCTAATTACAAACTTTTTTATCTATAAACGAACAAAATTGAACAAAATTGAAAAAATGTGCTTTACTTTAAAATCGTGAAAAAATGTAAATTTAATCAATTTTTGCCTCACCAGAAAAATTTGGCAAAATACACAAAAAAATTTTGAGACAAATATTAATTATTTTTCATATTTCTAGATCTAATTACAAAGTTTTTTATCTATAACTGAACAAAATTGAACAAAAATTAAAGAACTGCGCGTTACTTTCAACTAGTCAAAAAATAAAAATTCAATCAATTTTTGCCTCGTCAGAAAAATTTGGCAAAATACACAAAAAAATTTTGTAACAAATATGAATTATTTTCCATATTTCTAGATCTAATTACAAACTTTTTTATCTATAACCGAACAAAAATGAACAAAAATTGAAAAACTGCGCGTTACTTACAAATCGTGAAAAAATGAAAATTTTATCAATTTATGCCTCGCCAGAAAAATTTGGCAAAATACACAAAAACATTTTCAGACAAATATCAATTATTTTCCATATTTCTAGATCTAATTACAAACTTTTTTATCTATAACTGAACAAAATTGAACAAAAATTAAAGAACTGCGCGTTACTTTCAACTTGTCAAAAAATGAAAATTCAATCAATTTTTGCCTCGCCAGAAAAATTTGGCAAAATACACAAAAAAATTTTGTGACAAATATGAATTATTTTCCATATTTCTAGATCTAATTACAAACTTTTTTATCTATAACCGAACAAAATTGAACAAAAATTGAAGAACTACGCGTTATTTTCAACATGTCAAAAAATAAAAATTCAATCAATTTTTCCTCGCCAGAAAAATTTGCCAAAATACACAAAAAAATTTTGAGACAAATATTAATTATTTTTCATATTTCTAAATCTAATTTCAAACTTTTTTGTCTACAACCGAACAGAATTGAACCAAAATTGAAAAACTGCGCGTTACTTTTAACTAGTCAAAAAATAAAAATTCAATCAATTTTTGCCTCGCCAGAAAAATTTGGCAAAATACACAAAAAAATTTTGTGACAAATATGAATTATTTTCCATATTTCTAGATCTAATTACAAACTTTTTTATCTATAACCGAACAAAATTGAACAAAAATTGAAGAACTACGCGTTATTTTCAACATGTCAAAAAAATAAAAATTCAATCAATTTTTCCTCGCCAGAAAAATTTGCCAAAATACACAAAAAAATTTTGAGACAAATATTAATTATTTTCCATATTTCTAAATCTAATTTCAAACTTTTTTATCTATAACCGAACAAAATTGAACAAAAATTGAAAAACTGCGCGTTACTTCCAAATCGTAAAAAAATGAAAATTTAATCAATTTTTGCCTCGACAGAAAAATTTGGCAAAACACACAAAAAAATTTTCAGGCAAATATCAATTATTTTCCAAATTTCTAGATCTAATTTTTAACTTGTTTATCTACAACTGAACAAAATTAAACAAAAATTAAAAAACTGCGCGTTACTTACAAATCGTGAAAAAATGAAAATTTTATCAATTTATGCCTCGCCAGAAAAATTTGGCAAAATACACAAAAACATTTTCAGACAAATATGAATTATTTTTTATATTTCTAGATCTAATTTCAAACTTTTTTGTCTACAACCGAACAAAATAGAACAAAAATTGAAAAACTGCGCGTTACTTTCAACTAGTCAAAAAATGAAAATTCAATCAATTTTTGCCTCGCCAGAAAAATTTGGCAAAATACACAAAAACATTTTCAGACAAATATGAATTATTTTTTATATTTCTAGATCTAATTTCAAACTTTTTTGTCTACAACCGAACAAAATAGAACAAAAATTGAAAAACTGCGCGTTACTTTCAACTTGTCAAAAAATGAAAATTCAATCAATTTTTGCCTCGCCAGAAAAATTTGGAAAAATACACAAAAAAATTTTGTGACAAATATGAATTATTTTCCATATTTCTAGATCTAATTTTCAACTTTTTTATCTACAACCGAACAAAATTGAACAAAAATTAAAAAACTGCGCGTTACTTCCAAATCGTGAAAAAATGAAAATTTATTCAATTTTTGCCTCGCCAGAAATATTTAGCAAAATACACAAAAAAATTTTCAGACAAATATTAATTATTTTTTATATTTCTAGATCTAATTTCAAACTTTTTCATTTATTATTGAACATAATTGAACAAAAATTGAAGAATTGCGCGTTACTTTCAAATCGTGAAAAAATGTAAATTTAATCAATTTTTGCCTCACCAGAAAAATTTGGCAAAATACACAAAAAAATTTTGAGACAAATATTAAAATTTTCCATATTTCTAGATCTAATTTTAAACTTGTTTATCTACAACCGAACAAAATTAAACAAAAATTGAAAAACTGCGCGTTACTTACAAATCGTGAAAAAATGAAAATTTTATCAATTTATGCCTCGCCAGAAAAATTTGGCAAAATACACAAAAACATTTTCAGACAAATATCAATCATTTTTTATATTTCTGGATCTAATTTCAAACTTTTTTGTCTACAACCGAACAAAATTGAACAAAAATTGAACAACTGCGCGCTACTTTCAACTAGTCAAAAAATGAAAATTCAATCAATTTTTGCCAAGTCAGAAAAATTTGGCAAAATACACAAAAAAATTTTGAGACAAATATTAATTTTTTTTCATATTTCTAGATCTAATTTTAAACTTTTTTATCTACAACCGCACAAAATTGAACAAAAATTAAAGAACTACGCGTTATTTTCAACATGTCAAAAAATGAAAATTCAATCAATTTTTGCCTCGCCAGAAAAATTTGGCAAAATACACAAAAAAATTTTGAGACAAATATGAATTATTTTCCATATTTCTAGATCTAATTACAAACTTTTTTATCTATAACGGAACAAAATTGAACAAAAATTGAAAAACTGCGCGTTACTTCCAAATCGTAAAAAAATGAAAATTTAATCAATTTTTGCCTCGACAGAAAAATTTGGCAAAATACACAAAAAAATTTTCAGGCAAATATCAATTATTTTCCAAATTTCTAGATCTAATTTTAAACTTGTTTATCTACAACTGAACAAAATTAAACAAAAATTAAAAAACTGCGCGTTACTTACAAATCGTGAAAAAATGAAAATTTTATCAATTTATGCCTCGCCAGAAAACTTTGGCAAAATACACAAAAACATTTTCAGACAAATATGAATTATTTTTTATATTTCTAGATCTAATTTCAAACTTTTTTGTCTACAACCGAACAAAATAGAACAAAAATTGAAAAACTGCGCGTTACTTTCAACTAGTCAAAAAATGAAAATTCAATCAATTTTTGCCTCGCCAGAAAAATTTGGCAAAATACACAAAAACATTTTCAGACAAATATGAATTATTTTTTATATTTCTAGATCTAATTTCAAACTTTTTTGTCTACAACCGAACAAAATAGAACAAAAATTGAAAAACTGCGCGTTACTTTCAACTTGTCAAAAAATGAAAATTCAATCAATTTTTGCCTCGCCAGAAAAATTTGGAAAAATACACAAAAAAATTTTGTGACAAATATGAATTATTTTCCATATTTCTAGATCTAATTTCCAACTTTTTTATCTACAACCGAACAAAATTGAACAAAAATTAAAAAACTGCGCGTTACTTCCAAATCGTGAAAAAATGAAAATTTATTCAATTTTTGCCTCGCCAGAAATATTTGGCAAAATACACAAAAAAATTTTCAGACAAATATTAATTATTTTTTATATTTCTAGATCTAATTTCAAACTTTTTCATTTATTATTGAACATAATTGAACAAAAATTGAAGAATTGCGCGTTACTTTCAAATCGTGAAAAAATGTAAATTTAATCAATTTTTGCCTCACCAGAAAAATTTGGCAAAATACACAAAAACATTTTCAGACAAATATCAATCATTTTTTATATTTCTGAATCTAATTTCAAACTTTTTTGTCTACAACCGAACAAAATTGAACAAAAATTGAACAACTGCGCGCTACTTTCAACTAGTCAAAAAATGAAAATTCAATCAATTTTTGCCAAGTCAGAAAAATTTGGCAAAATACACAAAAAAATTTTGAGACAAATATTAATTTTTTTTCATATTTCTAGATCTAATTACAAACTTTTTTATCTATAACCGAACAAAATTGAACAAAAATTGAAGAACTGCGCGTTACTTTAAAATCGTAAAAAAATGTAAATTTAATCAATTTTTGCCTCGCCAGAAAAATTTGGCAAAATACACAAAAAAATTTTAAGACAAATATTAATTATTTTCCATATTTCTAGATCTAATTTTAAACTTTTTTATCTACAACCGCACAAAATTGAACAAAAATTAAAGAACTACGCGTTATTTTCAACATGTCAAAAAATGAAAATTCAATCAATTTTTGCCTCGCCAGAAAAATTTGGCAAAATACACAAAAAAATTTTGAGACAAATATGAATTATTTTCCATATTTCTAGATCTAATTACAAACTTTTTTATCTATAACGGAACAAAATTGAACAAAAATTGAAAAACTGCGCGTTACTTCCAAATCGTAAAAAAATGAAAATTTAATCAATTTTTGCCTCGACAGAAAAATTTGGCAAAATACACAAAAAAATTTTCAGGCAAATATCAATTATTTTCCAAATTTCTAGATCTAATTTTAAACTTGTTTATCTACAACCGAACAAAATTAAACAAAAATTGAAAAACTGCGCGTTACTTACAAATCGTGAAAAAATGAAAAATTTATCAATTTATGCCTTGCCAGAAAAATTTGGCAAAATACACAAAAACATTTTCAGACAAATATCAATTATTTTTTATATTTCTAGATCTAATTTCAAACTTTTTTGTCTACAACCGAACAAAATAGAACAAAAATTGAAAAACTGCGCGTTACTTTCAACTAGTCAAAAAATGAAAATTCAATCAATTTTTGCCTCGTCAGAAAAATTTGGCAAAATCACAAAAAAATTTTGAGACAAATATTAATTATTTTCCATATTTCTAGATCTAATTACAAACTTTTTTATCTATAACTGAACAAAATTGAACAAAAATTAAAGAACTGCGCGTTACTTTCAACTTGTCAAAAAATGAAAATTCAATCAATTTTTGCCTCGCCAGAAAAAATTGGCAAAAGACACAAAAAAATTTTGTGACAAATATGAATTATTTTCTATATTTCTAGATCTAATTACAAACTTTTTTATCTATGACCGAACAAAATTGAACAAAAATTAAAGAACTACGCGTTATTTTCAACATGTCAAAAAATAAAAATTCAATCAATTTTTCCTCGCCAGAAAAATTTGCCAAAATACACAAAAAAATTTTGAGACAAATATTAATTATTTTCCATATTTCTAAATCTAATTACAAACTTTTTTATCTATAACCGAACAAAATTGAACAAAAATTGAAGAACTGCGCTTTACTTTAAAATCGTGAAAAAATGTAAAATTAATCAATTTTTGCCTTGCCAGAAAAATTTGGCAAAATACACAAAAAAATTTTCAGACAAATATCAATTATTTTTCATATTTCTAGATCTAATTTCCAACCTTTTTATCTACAACCGAACAAAATTGAACAAAATTGAACAAAATTTGCCGCTAGGTGGCCGTATCTTTAACACGTGTTGCAGCGAAACAGTCGATTTTAGTTATTATACTGTTTTTATATTGTTTCTTTTTAATGTATATTGGTGGCACACTGTTCACGTTTTTTATTCTGGATATACCGCTATATTGGTTTTGTCCTAATCAACTCTAAGTTCTTTTTGAGTTGCATTTTTGTATCGTGCGTGGTTTCTAACCTCGAATTACATGTGTCAACCTGTTATCGGAAGTTACTCTAATGAAAATGTCGGGAAATAATATATGCCCTATTTGTAAGAAAGCTGCAACTATTACAGCAATTTACTGCCCTATTTGTAATGCTGCCTACCACCCTAGTTGCAAATCCAAGACCGAAGTTCTCGTAAACGGTGGTTTTGCTAAGTGTTGTGCACCTCGTCCACGCACACCAACGAACACTGATGCAACTGTAGTGATAGATGTTATTCCGCCCTCACCTCAGGATGTCTCCGCTCCATCCTTATCTCTAGCCTCAGGATCCTCTCCATCATGTCCTGACATTAGGCTAATGATCAAAGAAGAATTTACGGAACATTTTGCTTCGTTCTCTGAAATGATAAGTGATTTGTCGACTACAATGACTAATAAGCTGGTTTTATTGTCCACTAAAGTCGACGACAACGAGAACAAAATTGCGGAACTCACTACTAGATTATCAACAATAGAAGGTACTGTGTCCGTTCTTGAGACAAAAATTAATAACATTAATGCCCCTGGTTTGAATGAGGAACAATGTTTGTTGGAACTCGAGGATCGATTGAGAAAAAAGAAAAATATAATTTTATTTGGCATTCCGGAGCATGACAAACTCCCCTCGTCTCATGATAATGTCACTAGTAACTTATACACACAGGTGTCTAGTATGCTTGATGGTGTGGTCCCCCCATCTTTGATCTCTAATATAAAAGTTACTAGAGTGGGCTTATCTTCTCAGATTCCGATGAAACCACGCCTAGTACGACTGACGTTCAACACTCAAAACCAAGCTCACACGTTCCACCGGGAATATTTGTCTGCCAAAAAAATATCAGTGAGGCCGGACATAAAGGCATGTTGGGTGACCTTCGATCGGACTCAACGCCAACTGAAGGAGTTACGCAGAGCAAAGGAAGAGCTGAATCGTCGTCTTCAGACGGGAGAGACGGGGATCAAGATTGCGTTTCGTCGCGGTTGCCCTGTCATTTCTCAAGCAGTAGTAAACACACCAACGAACACAATGGTTTGAATGTGTGCCTTGATCCACGTGCTTCACACTCGTTCTCTCTCAACAGACACATTCGAGTTCCTAATTCTAAAGACTTTAAGTTCTCTATTTATTATCAAAATGTGCGTGGATTGCGAACTAAATTGAATTTGCTGCGCCTTTTTCTACCTTTAGTGTTTTTTGATATTTTTGTTTTCACCGAGACATGGCTTCACAGTGGTATTATGTATCCAGAACTGGGTTTTGCTGATTGTGATATTTTTAGATGTGATAGGAACACTAATACGAGTTCTTGTCTCCTAGGAGGCGGTGTCTTGGTTGCTTCAAGGGAATCACTCAAATGTAATAGAATATTTTCTTCAAACTCTTCTATTGAGCACGTATTTGTAAGTTTTAAATTTTTTTCCAAACATATTATTTTAGGTTCTTTTTATATTCCGCCTAACAGTTCTGTGCAACATTATTACGAGACCTGTCAGATTATTGAAGAAATTTATAGTAGATTTCCAACCTCGCAATATATAATTATGGGAGATTTTAATCTATCTTTTGTGAAATGGAGTGTTAATTTGAATAATCTGGACAATTCTCCCACTTTTTCTCCTGGTACTTCTAGAATTAAAATACAAACTTTTGAAATTTTGAGTGATACTCTTGATTATCTGCGGCTGAAACAAGTAAATTCTATTGTAAATTCTCACGGCTCTACCCTGGATCTCGTATTTGTTAATTTTGATAGTTTTGAGTTGCGAGCGGCTAATGATGAGTCACTTCCGGTGGATAATTATCATCCTCCGTTAGCTCTTGATTGTTCAGTCAAGAACACTAATAATATTTCTCGTGAGAACATTCCAAAAAATGTTCGATACGATTATATTAACGCGAACATTGCAGCTATAAATACCTATCTTTATTCTATTAATTGGCTTTCTATATTTTCTTCCCTGCAAGTGAACGATGCGGTTGAAATCTTTTATCACCACTTGTATAACGCAATTAATTTATATACTCCCCTGAGAGTGACTCATCATCCGAGATTCCCACCTTGGTTTAGTGGCGATTTGAGACGATTAGTTCTGGCAAAAAAAATGGCACACTTGAAATATAAAAGCTCTAGAAATTCGTCAGATTATGATACTTTTTCATCTCTGCGAAGTGATTGTAAAGCGTGGACCAAACAGTGCTACGATAATTATGTTTTGCGCGCAGAAACTCGCCTTCAATCGGATCCAAAATACTTCTGGTCATTCATTACTAAAATGCGTAAGGAAAATCGTATACCTCGCTCAATGTTTTTTAATGGCGTAGCTGCTCAAGACGACTTTGAAATTTCACAATTGTTCTCATGCTACTTTGAGTCGGTCTACGATACCTCGAATTATAATACGAGTAAAATTGACGTTGGTTGCAATACTATAGATCTCAATTCTTTCTCTATTACAGAAGAACAGGTTTTTAAAAAAATAATGAATCTGGATTCTAACACTGGCCCAGGTCCCGACGGGATTCCGGTCTCCTTGATAAAGTCTTGTTGCTCGTCACTAATCTTACCACTTTTTTTATTATTTAACATGTCTTTAACGCAATGCGTATTCCCGGCTATATGGAAAACTGCTATCATTGTTCCAATCCATAAGAGAGGCGATAAAAATAATGTAGCTAATTACAGACCGATTTCATTACTTAACGGTTTTTCCAAGGTATTTGAGGGTATTGTGTTTGACAATTTTTATCGCGCCTCTTTGCCTTTGCTAATAGAC
Organism: Ganaspis brasiliensis; assembly: GCA_037103525.1. NCBI lineage: Eukaryota > Metazoa > Arthropoda > Insecta > Hymenoptera > Figitidae > Ganaspis > Ganaspis brasiliensis. Next base: position 285,477 of record JAZKLR010000203.1, on the reverse strand, counting down.
GAGCAGCATGGATTTGTTAAAGGACGATCGATTGTTACTAACTTATCCATTTTTACCGAAGATTTGATTCGGAACCTTGAGAAACGTTTGCAAGTTGACGCTATATATACCGATTTTGAAAAAGCCTTTGACAGAATGAATCACGGTCTACTCCTGGCCAAACTTCGTCTACTTGGTCTAAATCCAGACTTAATTTCTTGGCTCGCTAATTATTTATCGAATAGACCTCAGTTCGTTAAAATTCGTGATTCTTTTTCGAATGAATTTATTGCTCCCTCGGGCGTTCCCCAGGGTTCAAATTTGGGTCCCCTTTTATTTCTTTTGTTTGTAAATGACGTTAAATTTGTTTTTAAATATGTAAAAATTTTGTTATATGCGGATGATCTAAAAATGTTTTATTTAATACGTAGCCTTCTTGACTGTTTTTTAATGCAAACTGACTTGAACCGCTTACACGATTGGAGTGTCGCTAACGGGTTGTCACTGAATGTCGCTAAATGCTCGTGTATATCTTTTACTAGAAAAACAGTGACATTTCGTTATGATTACGGACTCGACGATAGTTTTCTTAATCGTGTCTTTGATATATGTGACCTCGGTATTACCTTTAGCTATAATCTATCTTTTAACACGCATATGTCTAATGTGGTTAACAAGGCTGTCAGAACTCTCGGTTTTATACAAAGAAATTCTTCGAATTTCAAAAACCTGACAACACTAAGGGTTCTGTATTTCTCGCTCGTTCGCTCTATCCTGGAGTATGGTTCTGTGATTTGGTGTCCTTATCATAGTATCCATACTCTCAGGTTTGAGAGAGTACAGAATCGCTTTTTGAGGTTTGCTGCGTTTCAACTTCACATTGGTTTTGACTTGGAGAATCGTGACTATTCTTTATTGCGAACGCAATTAAGAGTACCGGAGTTAAAATCTAGATTTCTTTACAACGATCTTCTGTTCATGTTTAAAACTATAAATGGATTTGTCAAATGTCCTCCGGTTCTGTCATTAATTGATTTTCCTGCCCCTCAGAGATCACTTCGTCACTTATTACCTTTTTACATCTCCTATCACAAAACTAACTTCGGTAAAAATTCTATTTTCAACAGACTTTGCATTGAAGCTAATTATTATAGTGACTCTCTAGACTTTTTTGACGGTAGGATTAATCTTTTTATTCAAACTCTTCGTACTATCATTCTATTTGCAACCAACAGTCGCAGCTAAATTATTATTTATTTTTTTACTACTAATTAATTTTATATCATGTTGTTTATTGATGCGGCCATACTCACACAGAGTTTTAATATGTTTGTTATATCTTTCATTATTTTATTCTTACTTGTTATTTCGTTATCGACTATTGTATTGTATGTATTCTCTTATTATTATCTTCTTTTTTTATCTATAATGGGTTCTTCTACCCGTGCAATGTACAATAAATAAATAAATAAATAAATAAATAAATTGAAAAACTGCGCGTTACTTCCAAATCGTGAAAAAATGAAAATTTATTCAATTTTTGCCTCGCCAGAAAAATTTGGCAAAATACACAAAAAAATTTTCAGACAAATATTAATTATTTTTTATATTTCTAGATCTAATTTCAAACTTTTTCATTTATTACCGAACATAATTGAACAAAAATTGAAGAATTGCGCGTTACTTTCAAATCGTGAAAAAATGTAAATTTAATCAATTTTTGCCTCACCAGAAAAATTTGGCAAAATACACAAAAAAATTTTGAGACAAATATTAAATATTTTCCGTATTTCTAGATCTAATTTTAAACTTGTTTATCTACAACCGAACAAAATTAAACAAAAATTGAAAAACTGCGCGTTACTTACAAATCGTGAAAAAATGAAAATTTTATCAATTTATGCCTCGCCAGAAAAATTTGGCAAAATACACAAAAACATTTTCAGACAAATATCAATTATTTTTTATATTTCTAGATCTAATTTCAAACTTTTTTGTCTACAACCGAACAAAATTGAACAAAAATTGAAAAACTGCGCGTTACTTTCAACATGTGAAAAAATAAAAATTCAATCAATTTTTCCTCGCCAGAAAAATTTGCCAAAATACACAAAAACATTTTCAGGCAAATATCAATTATTTTTTATATTTCTAGATCTAATTTTAAACTTTTTTGTCTACAACCGAACAAAATTGAACAAAAATTGAAAAACTGCGCGTTACTTTCAACTAGTCAAAAAATGAAAATTCAATCAATTTTTGCCTCGTCAGCAAAATTTGGCAAAATACACAAAAAAATTTTGAGACAAATATTAATTATTTTCCATATTTCTAGATCTAATTTCAAACTTTTTTATCTACAACCGCACAAAATTAAACAAGAATTAAAAAACTGCGCGTTACTTTCAAATCGTGAAAAAATGAAAATTTAATCAATTTTTGCCCCGCCAGAAAAATTTAACAAAATACTCAAAAAAATTTTCAGACAAATATCAATTATTTTTCATATTTCTAGATCTAATTTCCAACTTTTTTATCTACAACCGAACAAAATTGAACAAAAATTGAAAAACTGCGCGTTACTTCCAAATCGTGAAAAAATGAAAATTTATTCAATTTTTGCCTCGCCAGAAAAATTTGGCAAAATACACAAAAAAATTTTCAGACAAATATTAATTATTTTTTATATTTCTAGATCTAATTTCAAACTTCTTCATTTATTACCGAACGAAATTGAACAAAAATTGAAAAACTGCGCGTTCCTTTCAACTTGTCAAAAAATGAAAATTTAATCAATTTTTGCCTCGCCCGAAAAATTTGGCAAAATTCACAAAAAAATTTTGAGACAAATATTAATTATTTTCCAAATTTCTAGATCTAATTACAAACTTTTTTATCTATAATCGAACAAAATTGAACAAAAATTGAAGAACTACGCGTTATTTTCAACATGTCAAAAAATAAAAATTCAATCAATTTTTCCTCGCCAGAAAAATTTGCCAAAATACACAAAAAAATTTTGAGACAAATATTAATTATTTTTCTTATTTCTAGATCTAATTACAAACTTTTTTATCTATAACCGAACAAAATTGAACAAAAATTGAAGAACTACTCGTTATTTTCAACATGTCAAAAAATAAAAATTCAATCAATTTTTCCTCGCCAGAAAAATTTGCCAAAATACACAAAAAAATTTTGAGACAAATATAAATTATTTTCCATATTTCTAGATCTAATTACAAACTTTCTTATCTATAACCGAACAAAATTGAACAAAAATTGAAGAACTGCGCGTTACTTTCAACTTGTCAAAAAATGAAAATTCAATCAATTTTTGCCTTGCCAGAAAAATTTGGCAAAATACTTAAAAAAATTTTGTGACAAATATGAATTATTTTCCATATTTCTAGATCTTATTACAAACTTTTTTATCTACAACTGAACAAAATTAAATAAAAAATAAAGAACTGCGCGTTACTTTCAACTTGTCAAAAAATGAAACTTCAATCAATTTTTGCCACGCCAGAAAAATTTGGCAAAATACACAAAAAAATTTTGTGACAAATATGAATTATTTTCCATATTTTTAGATCTAATTACAAACTTTTTTATCTAGAACTGAACAAAATTGAACAAAAATTAAAGAACTGCGCGTTACTTTCAACTTGTCAAAAAATGAAAATTCAATCAATTTTTGCCTTGCCAGAAAAATTTAGCAAAATACACAAAAAAATTTTGAGACAAATATTAATTATCTTCCATATTTCTAGATCTAATTACAAACTTTTTTATCTATAACTGAACAAAATTGAACAAAAATTAAAGAACTGCGCGTTACTTTCAACTTGTCAAAAAATGAAAATTCAATCAATTTTTGCCTCGGCAGAAAAATTTGGCAAAATACACAAAAAAATTTTGTGACAAATATGAATTATTTTCCATATTTCTAGATCTAATAACAAACTTTTTTATCTATAACCGAACAAAATTGAACAAAAATTGAAGAACTACGCGTTATTTTCAACATGTCAAAAAATAAAAATTCAATCAATTTTTCCTCGCCAGAAAAATTTGCCAAAATACACAAAAAAATTTTGAGACAAATATCAATTATTTTTTATATTTCTAGATCTAATTTCAAACTTTTTTGTCTACAACCGAACAAAATTGAACAAAAATTGAAAAACTGCGCGTTACTTTCAACTAGTCAAAAAATGATAATTCAATCAATTTTTGCCTCGTTAGAAAAATTTGGCAAAATACACAAAAAAATTTTGAGACAAATATTAATTATTTTCCATATTTCTAGATCTAATTACAAAGTTTTTTTATCTATAACTGAACAAAATTGAACAAAAATTAAAGAACTGCGCGTTACTTTCAACTTGTCAAAAAATGAAAATTCAATCAATTTTTGCCACGCCAGAAAAATTTGGCAAAATACACAAAAAAATTTTGTGACAAATATGAATTATTTTTCATATTTTTAGATCTAATTACAAACTTTTTTATCTATAACTGAACAAAATTGAACAAAAATTAAAGAACTGCGCGTTACTTTCAACTTGTCAAAAAATGAAAATTCAATCAATTTTTGCCTTGCCAGAAAAATTTAGCAAAATACACAAAAAAATTTTGAGACAAATATTAATTATTTTCCATATTTCTAGATCTAATTACAAACTTTTTTATCTATAACGGAACAAAATTGAACAAAAATTAAAGAACTGCGCGTTACTTTCAACTTGTCAAAAAATGAAAATTCAATCAATTTTTGCCTCGCCAGAAAAATTTGGCAAAATACACAAAAAAATTTTGTGACAAATATGAATTATTTTCCATATTTCTAGATCTAATAACAAACTTTTTTATCGATAACCGAACAAAATTGAACAAAAATTGAAGAACTACGCGTTATTTTCAACATGTCAAAAAATAAAAATTCAATCAATTTTTCCTCGCCAGAAAAATTTGCCAAAATACACAAAAAAATTTTGAGACTAATATTAATTATTTTCCATATTTCTAGATCTAATTTCAAACTTTTTTGTCTACAACCGAACAAAATGGAACCAAAATTGAAAAACTGCGCGTTACTTTCAACTAGTCCAAAAATAAAAATTCAATCAATTTTTGCCTCGTCAGAAAAATTTGGCAAAATACACAAAAAAATTTTGCGACAAATATTAATTATTTTCCATATTTCTAGATCTAATTTTAAACTTGTTTATCTACAACCAAACAAAATTAAACAAAAATTGAAAAACTGCGCGTTACTTACAAATCGTGAAAAAATGAAAATTTTATCAATTTATGCCTCGCCAGAAAAATTTGGCAAAATACACAAAAACATTTTCAGACAAATATCAATTATTTTTTATATTTCTAGATCTAATTTCAAACTTTTTTGTCTACAACCGAACAAAATTAAACAAAAATTGAAAAACTGCGCGTTACTTTCAACTAGTCAAAAAATGATAATTCAATCAATTTTTGCCTCGTTAGAAAAATTTGGCAAAATACACAAAAAAATTTTGAGACAAATATTAATTATTTTCCATATTTCTAGATCTAATTTTAAACTTTTTTATCTATAACCGAACAGAATTGAACAAAAATTGAAAAACTGCGCGTTACTTCCAAATCGTAAAAAAATGAAAATTTAATCAATTTTTGCCTCGACAGAAAAATTTGGCAAAATACACAAAAAAAATTTCAGACAAATATCAATTATTTTCCATATATCTAGATTTAATTTTAAACTTCTTTATCTACAACCGAACAAAATTAAACAAAAATTGAAAAACTGCGCGTTACTTCGCAATTGTGAAAAAATGAAAATTTAATCAATTTTTGCCTCGCCAGAAAAATTTGGCAAAATACACAAAAAAATTTTGTGACAAATATGAATTATTTTCCATATTTCTAGATCTAATAACAAACTTTTTTATCGATAACCGAACAAAATTGAACAAAAATTGAAGAACTACGCGTTATTTTCAACATGTCAAAAAATAAAAATTCAATCAATTTTTCCTCGCCAGAAAAATTTGCCAAAATACACAAAAAAATTTTGAGACTAATATTAATTATTTTCCATATTTCTAGATCTAATTTCAAACTTTTTTGTCTACAACCGAACAAAATGATACCAAAATTGAAAAACTGCGCGTTACTTTCAACTAGTCAAAAAATAAAAATTCAATCAATTTTTGCCTCGTCAGAAAAATTTGGCAAAATACACAAAAAAATTTTGAGACAAATATTAATTATTTTCCATATTTCTAGATCTAATTTTAAACTTGTTTATCTACAACCAAACAAAATTAAACAAAAATTGAAAAACTGCGCGTTACTTACAAATCGTGAAAAAATGAAAATTTTATCAATTTATGCCTCGCCAGAAAAATTTGGCAAAATACACAAAAACATTTTCAGACAAATATCAATTATTTTTTATATTTCTAGATCTAATTTCAAACTTTTTTGTCTACAACCGAACAAAATTAAACAAAAATTGAAAAACTGCGCGTTACTTTAAACTAGTCAAAAAATGATAATTCAATCAATTTTTGCCTCGTTAGAAAAATTTGGCAAAATACACAAAAAAATTTTGAGACAAATATTAATTATTTTCCATATTTCTAGATCTAATTACAAAGTTTTTTTATCTATAACTGAACAAAATTGAACAAAAATTAATGAACTGCGCGTTACTTTCAACTTGTCAAAAAATGAAAATTCAATCAATTTTTGCCTCGCCAGAAAAATTTGGCAAAATACACAAAAAAATTTTGTGACAAATATGAATTATTTTCCATATTTCTAGATCTAATTACAAACTTTTTTATCTATAACCGAACAAAATTGAACAAAAATTGAAGAACTACGCGTTATTTTCAACATGTCAAAAAATACAAATTCAATCAATTTTTCCTCGCCAGAAAAATTTGCCAAAATACACAAAAAAATTTTGAGACAAATATTAATTATTTTTCATATTTCTAAATCTAATTTCAAACTTTTTTGTCTACAACCGAACAGAATTGAACCAAAATTGAAAAACTGCGCGTTACTTTTAACTAGTCAAAAAATAAAAATTCAATCAATTTTTGCCTCGTCTGAAAAATTTGGCAAACTACACAAAAAAATTTTGAGACAAATATTAATTATTTTCCATATTTCTAGATCTAATTACAAACTTTTTTATCTATAACCGAACAAAATTGAACAAAAATTGAAGAACTGCGCGTTACTTTTATCTTGTCAAAAAATGAAAATTCAATCAATTTTTGCCTTGCCAGAAAAATTTGCCAAAATACACAAAAAAATTTTGAGACTAATATTAATTATTTTCCATATTTCTAGATCTAATTTCAAACTTTTTTGTCTACAACCGAACAAAATGGAACCAAAATTGAAAAACTGCGCGTTACTTTCAACTAGTCAAAAAATAAAAATTCAATAAATTTTTGCCTCGTCAGAAAAATTTGGCAAAATACACAAAAAAATTTTGAGACAAATATTAATTATTTTCCATATTTCTAGATCTAATTTTAAACTTGTTTATCTACAACCAAACAAAATTAAACAAAAATTGAAAAACTGCGCGTTACTTACAAATCGTGAAAAAATGAAAATTTTATCAATTTATGCCTCGCCAGAAAAATTTGGCAAAATACACAAAAACATTTTCAGACAAATATCAATTATTTTTTATATTTCTAGATCTAATTTCAAACTTTTTTGTCTACAACCGAACAAAATTAAACAAAAATTGAAAAACTGCGCGTTACTTTCAACTAGTCAAAAAATGATAATTCAATCAATTTTTGCCTCGTTAGAAAAATTTGGCAAAATACACAAAAAAATTTTGAGACAAATATTAATTATTTTCCATATTTCTAGATCTAATTACAAAGTTTTTTTATCTATAACTGAACAAAATTGAACAAAAATTAATGAACTGCGCGTTACTTTCAACTTGTCAAAAAATGAAAATTCAATCAATTTTTGCCTCGCCAGAAAAATTTGGCAAAATACACAAAAAAATTTTGTGACAAATATGAATTATTTTCCATATTTCTAGATCTAATTACAAACTTTTTTATCTATAACCGAACAAAATTGAACAAAAATTGAAGAACTACGCGTTATTTTCAACATGTCAAAAAATAAAAATTCAATCAATTTTTCCTCGCCAGAAAAATTTGCCAAAATACACAAAAAAATTTTGAGACAAATATTAATTATTTTTCATATTTCTAAATCTAATTTCAAACTTTTTTGTCTACAACCGAACAGAATTGAACCAAAATTGAAAAACTGCGCGTTACTTTTAACTAGTCAAAAAATAAAAATTCAATCAATTTTTGCCTCGTCAGAAAAATTTGGCAAACTACACAAAAAAATTTTGAGACAAATATTAATTATTTTCCATATTTCTAGATCTAATTACAAACTTTTTTATCTATAACCGAACAAAATTGAACAAAAATTGAAGAACTGCGCGTTACTTTTATCTTGTCAAAAAATGAAAATTCAATCAATTTTTGCCTTGCCAGAAAAATTTGGCAAAATACTTAAAAAAATTTTGTGACAAATATAAATTATTTTCCATATTTCTAGATCTAATTACAAACTTTTGTATCTACAACTGAACAAAATTAAATAAAAACTAAAGAACTGCGCGTTACTTTCAACTTGTCAAAAAATGAAAATTCAATCAATTTTTGCCTCGCCAGAAAAATTTAGCAAAATACACAAAAAAATTTTGAGACAAATATTAATCATTTTCCATATTTCTAGATCTAATTACAAACTTTTTTATCTATAACTGAACAAAATTGAACAAAAATTAAAGAACTGCGCGTTACTTTCAACTTGTCAAAAAATGAAAATTCAATCAATTTTTGCCTCGCCAGAAAAATTTGGCAAAATACACAAAAAAAGTTTGTGACAAATATGAATTATTTTTCATATTTCTAGATCTAATTACAAACTTTTTTATCTATAACCGAACAAAATTGAACAAAAATTGAAGAACTACGCGTTATTTTCAACATGTCAAAAAATAAAAATTCAATCAATTTTTCCTCGCCAGAAAAATTTGCCAAAATACACAAAAAAATTTTGAGACAAATATTAATTATTTTCCATATTTCTAAATCTAATTTAAAACTTTTTTGTCTACAACCGAACAAAATTGAACCAAAATTGAAAAACTGCGCGTTACTTTCAACTAGTCAAAAAATAAAAATTCAATCAATTTTTGCCTCGTCAGAAAAATTTGGCAAACTACACAAAAAAATTTTGAGACAAATATTAATTATTTTCCATAATTCTAGATCTAATTACAAACTTTTTTATCTATAACCGAACAAAATTGAACAAAAATTGAAGAACTGCGCGTTACTTTTATCTTGTCAAAAAATGAAAATTCAATCAATTTTTGCCTTGCCAGAAAAATTTGGCAAAATACTTAAAAAAATTTTGTGACAAATATAAATTATTTTCCATATTTCTAGATCTAATTACAAACTTTTGTATCTACAACTGAACAAAATTAAATAAAAACTAAAGAACTGCGCGTTACTTTCAACTTGTCAAAAAATGAAAATTCAATCAATTTTTGCCTCGCCAGAAAAATTTGGCAAAATACACAAAAAAATTTTGTGACAAATATGAATTATTTTCCATATTTCAAGATCTAATAACAAACTATTTTATCTATAACCGAACAAAATTGAACAAAAATTGAAGAACTACGCGTTATTTTCAACATGTCAAAAAATAAAAATTCAATCAATTTTTCCTCGCCAGAAAAATTTGCCAAAATACACAAAAAAATTTTGAGACAAATATAAATTATTTTCCATATTTCTAGATCTAATTACAAACTTTCTTATCTATAACCGAACAAAATTGAACAAAAATTGAAGAACTGCGCGTTACTTTCAACTTGTCAAAAAATGAAAATTCAATCAATTTTTGCCTTGCCAGAAAAATTTGGCAAAATACTTAAAAAAATTTTGTGACAAATATGAATTATTTTCCATATTTCTAGATCTTATTACAAACTTTTTTATCTACAACTGAACAAAATTAAATAAAAAATAAAGAACTGCGCGTTACTTTCAACTTGTCAAAAAATGAAACTTCAATCAATTTTTGCCACGCCAGAAAAATTTGGCAAAATACACAAAAAAATTTTGTGACAAATATGAATTATTTTCCATATTTTTAGATCTAATTACAAACTTTTTTATCTAGAACTGAACAAAATTGAACAAAAATTAAAGAACTGCGCGTTACTTTCAACTTGTCAAAAAATGAAAATTCAATCAATTTTTGCCTTGCCAGAAAAATTTAGCAAAATACACAAAAAAATTTTGAGACAAATATTAATTATCTTCCATATTTCTAGATCTAATTACAAACTTTTTTATCTATAACTGAACAAAATTGAACAAAAATTAAAGAACTGCGCGTTACTTTCAACTTGTCAAAAAATGAAAATTCAATCAATTTTTGCCTCGGCAGAAAAATTTGGCAAAATACACAAAAAAATTTTGTGACAAATATGAATTATTTTCCATATTTCTAGATCTAATAACAAACTTTTTTATCTATAACCGAACAAAATTGAACAAAAATTGAAGAACTACGCGTTATTTTCAACATGTCAAAAAATAAAAATTCAATCAATTTTTCCTCGCCAGAAAAATTTGCCAAAATACACAAAAAAATTTTGAGACAAATATCAATTATTTTTTATATTTCTAGATCTAATTTCAAACTTTTTTGTCTACAACCGAACAAAATTGAACAAAAATTGAAAAACTGCGCGTTACTTTCAACTAGTCAAAAAATGATAATTCAATCAATTTTTGCCTCGTTAGAAAAATTTGGCAAAATACACAAAAAAATTTTGAGACAAATATTAATTATTTTCCATATTTCTAGATCTAATTACAAAGTTTTTTTATCTATAACTGAACAAAATTGAACAAAAATTAAAGAACTGCGCGTTACTTTCAACTTGTCAAAAAATGAAAATTCAATCAATTTTTGCCACGCCAGAAAAATTTGGCAAAATACACAAAAAAATTTTGTGACAAATATGAATTATTTTTCATATTTTTAGATCTAATTACAAACTTTTTTATCTATAACTGAACAAAATTGAACAAAAATTAAAGAACTGCGCGTTACTTTCAACTTGTCAAAAAATGAAAATTCAATCAATTTTTGCCTTGCCAGAAAAATTTGGCAAAATACTTAAAAAAATTTTGTGACAAATATGAATTATTTTCCATATTTCTAGATCTTATTACAAACTTTTTTATCTACAACTGAACAAAATTAAATAAAAAATAAAGAACTGCGCGTTACTTTCAACTTGTCAAAAAATGAAACTTCAATCAATTTTTGCCACGCCAGAAAAATTTGGCAAAATACACAAAAAAATTTTGTGACAAATATGAATTATTTTCCATATTTTTAGATCTAATTACAAACTTTTTTATCTAGAACTGAACAAAATTGAACAAAAATTAAAGAACTGCGCGTTACTTTCAACTTGTCAAAAAATGAAAATTCAATCAATTTTTGCCTTGCCAGAAAAATTTAGCAAAATACACAAAAAAATTTTGAGACAAATATTAATTATCTTCCATATTTCTAGATCTAATTACAAACTTTTTTATCTATAACTGAACAAAATTGAACAAAAATTAAAGAACTGCGCGTTACTTTCAACTTGTCAAAAAATGAAAATTCAATCAATTTTTGCCTCGGCAGAAAAATTTGGCAAAATACACAAAAAAATTTTGTGACAAATATGAATTATTTTCCATATTTCTAGATCTAATAACAAACTTTTTTATCTATAACCGAACAAAATTGAACAAAAATTGAAGAACTACGCGTTATTTTCAACATGTCAAAAAATAAAAATTCAATCAATTTTTCCTCGCCAGAAAAATTTGCCAAAATACACAAAAAAATTTTGAGACAAATATCAATTATTTTTTATATTTCTAGATCTAATTTCAAACTTTTTTGTCTACAACCGAACAAAATTGAACAAAAATTGAAAAACTGCGCGTTACTTTCAACTAGTCAAAAAATGATAATTCAATCAATTTTTGCCTCGTTAGAAAAATTTGGCAAAATACACAAAAAAATTTTGAGACAAATATTAATTATTTTCCATATTTCTAGATCTAATTACAAAGTTTTTTTATCTATAACTGAACAAAATTGAACAAAAATTAAAGAACTGCGCGTTACTTTCAACTTGTCAAAAAATGAAAATTCAATCAATTTTTGCCACGCCAGAAAAATTTGGCAAAATACACAAAAAAATTTTGTGACAAATATGAATTATTTTTCATATTTTTAGATCTAATTACAAACTTTTTTATCTATAACTGAACAAAATTGAACAAAAATTAAAGAACTGCGCGTTACTTTCAACTTGTCAAAAAATGAAAATTCAATCAATTTTTGCCTTGCCAGAAAAATTTAGCAAAATACACAAAAAAATTTTGAGACAAATATTAATTATTTTCCATATTTCTAGATCTAATTACAAACTTTTTTATCTATAACGGAACAAAATTGAACAAAAATTAAAGAACTGCGCGTTACTTTCAACTTGTCAAAAAATGAAAATTCAATCAATTTTTGCCTCGCCAGAAAAATTTGGCAAAATACACAAAAAAATTTTGTGACAAATATGAATTATTTTCCATATTTCTAGATCTAATAACAAACTTTTTTATCGATAACCGAACAAAATTGAACAAAAATTGAAGAACTACGCGTTATTTTCAACATGTCAAAAAATAAAAATTCAATCAATTTTTCCTCGCCAGAAAAATTTGCCAAAATACACAAAAAAATTTTGAGACTAATATTAATTATTTTCCATATTTCTAGATCTAATTTCAAACTTTTTTGTCTACAACCGAACAAAATGGAACCAAAATTGAAAAACTGCGCGTTACTTTCAACTAGTCAAAAAATAAAAATTCAATCAATTTTTGCCTCGTCAGAAAAATTTGGCAAAATACACAAAAAAATTTTGAGACAAATATTAATTATTTTCCATATTTCTAGATCTAATTTTAAACTTGTTTATCTACAACCAAACAAAATTAAACAAAAATTGAAAAACTGCGCGTTACTTACAAATCGTGAAAAAATGAAAATTTTATCAATTTATGCCTCGCCAGAAAAATTTGGCAAAATACACAAAAACATTTTCAGACAAATATCAATTATTTTTTATATTTCTAGATCTAATTTAAAACTTTTTTGTCTACAACCGAACAAAATTAAACAAAAATTGAAAAACTGCGCGTTACTTTCAACTAGTCAAAAAATGATAATTCAATCAATTTTTGCCTCGTTAGAAAAATTTGGCAAAATACACAAAAAAATTTTGAGACAAATATTAATTATTTTCCATATTTCTAGATCTAATTACAAAGTTTTTTTATCTATAACTGAACAAAATTGAACAAAAATTAAAGAACTGCGCGTTACTTTCAACTTGTCAAAAAATGAAAATTCAATCAATTTTTGCCTCGCCAGAAAAATTTGGCAAAATACACAAAAAAATTTTGTGACAAATATGAATTATTTTCCATATTTCTAGATCTAATTACAAACTTTTTTATCTATAACCGAACAAAATTGAACAAAAATTGAAGAACTACGCGTTATTTTCAACATGTCAAAAAATAAAAATTCAATCAATTTTTCCTCGCCAGAAAAATTTGCCAAAATACACAAAAAAATTTTGAGACAAATATTAATTATTTTTCATATTTCTAAATCTAATTTCAAACTTTTTTGTCTACAACCGAACAAAATTGAACCAAAATTGAAAAACTGCGCGTTACTTTTAACTAGTCAAAAAATAAAAATTCAATCAATTTTTCCTCGTCAGAAAAATTTGGCAAACTACACAAAAAAATTTTGAGACAAATATTAATTATTTTCCATATTTCTGGACCTAATTAAAAACTTTTTTATCTATAACCGAACAAAATTGAACAAAAATTAAAGAACTGCGCGTTACTTTCAACTTGTCAAAAAATGAAAATTCAATCAATTTTTCCTCGCCAAAAAAATTTAGCAAAATACACAAAAAAATTTTGAGACAAATATTAATTATTTTCCATATTTCTAAATCTAATTACAAACTTTTTTATCTATAACTAAACAAAATTGAACAAAAATTAAAAAACTGCGAGTTACTTTCAAATCGTGAAAAAATGTAAATTTAATCAATTTTTGCCTCGCCAGAAAAATTTGGCAAAATACACAAAAAAATTTTGAGACAAATATTAATTATTTTCCATATTTCTAGATCTAATTTCAAACTTTTTTATCTACAACCGAACAAAATTAAACAAGAATTAAAAAACTGCGCGTTACTTTCAAATCGTGAAAAAATGAAACTTTAATCAATTTTTGCCTCGCCAGAAAAATTTGGCAAAATACACAAAAAAATTTTGAGACAAATATTAATTATTTTCCATATTTCTAGATCTAATTTTAAACTTTTTTATCTATAACCGAACAGAATTGAACAAAAATTGAAAAACTGCGCGTTACTTCCAAATCGTAAAAAAATGAAAATTTAATCAATTTTTGCCTCGACAGAAAAATTTGGCAAAATACACAAAAAAAATTTCAGACAAATATCAATTATTTTCCATATATCTAGATTTAATTTTAAACTTCTTTATCTACAACCGAACAAAATTAAACAAAAATTGAAAAACTGCGCGTTACTTCGCAATTGTGAAAAAATGAAAATTTAATCAATTTTTGCCTCGCCAGAAAAATTTGGCAAAATACACAAAAAAATTTTGTGACAAATATGAATTATTTTCCATATTTCTAGATCTAATAACAAACTTTTTTATCGATAACCGAACAAAATTGAACAAAAATTGAAGAACTACGCGTTATTTTCAACATGTCAAAAAATAAAAATTCAATCAATTTTTCCTCGCCAGAAAAATTTGCCAAAATACACAAAAAAATTTTGAGACTAATATTAATTATTTTCCATATTTCTAGATCTAATTTCAAACTTTTTTGTCTACAACCGAACAAAATGATACCAAAATTGAAAAACTGCGCGTTACTTTCAACTAGTCAAAAAATAAAAATTCAATCAATTTTTGCCTCGTCAGAAAAATTTGGCAAAATACACAAAAAAATTTTGAGACAAATATTAATTATTTTCCATATTTCTAGATCTAATTTTAAACTTGTTTATCTACAACCAAACAAAATTAAACAAAAATTGAAAAACTGCGCGTTACTTACAAATCGTGAAAAAATGAAAATTTTATCAATTTATGCCTCGCCAGAAAAATTTGGCAAAATACACAAAAACATTTTCAGACAAATATCAATTATTTTTTATATTTCTAGATCTAATTTCAAACTTTTTTGTCTACAACCGAACAAAATTAAACAAAAATTGAAAAACTGCGCGTTACTTTAAACTAGTCAAAAAATGATAATTCAATCAATTTTTGCCTCGTTAGAAAAATTTGGCAAAATACACAAAAAAATTTTGAGACAAATATTAATTATTTTCCATATTTCTAGATCTAATTACAAAGTTTTTTTATCTATAACTGAACAAAATTGAACAAAAATTAATGAACTGCGCGTTACTTTCAACTTGTCAAAAAATGAAAATTCAATCAATTTTTGCCTCGCCAGAAAAATTTGGCAAAATACACAAAAAAATTTTGTGACAAATATGAATTATTTTCCATATTTCTAGATCTAATTACAAACTTTTTTATCTATAACCGAACAAAATTGAACAAAAATTGAAGAACTACGCGTTATTTTCAACATGTCAAAAAATAAAAATTCAATCAATTTTTCCTCGCCAGAAAAATTTGCCAAAATACACAAAAAAATTTTGAGACAAATATTAATTATTTTTCATATTTCTAAATCTAATTTCAAACTTTTTTGTCTACAACCGAACAGAATTGAACCAAAATTGAAAAACTGCGCGTTACTTTTAACTAGTCAAAAAATAAAAATTCAATCAATTTTTGCCTCGTCAGAAAAATTTGGCAAACTACACAAAAAAATTTTGAGACAAATATTAATTATTTTCCATATTTCTAGATCTAATTACAAACTTTTTTATCTATAACCGAACAAAATTGAACAAAAATTGAAGAACTGCGCGTTACTTTTATCTTGTCAAAAAATGAAAATTCAATCAATTTTTGCCTTGCCAGAAAAATTTGCCAAAATACACAAAAAAATTTTGAGACTAATATTAATTATTTTCCATATTTCTAGATCTAATTTCAAACTTTTTTGTCTACAACCGAACAAAATGGAACCAAAATTGAAAAACTGCGCGTTACTTTCAACTAGTCAAAAAATAAAAATTCAATCAATTTTTGCCTCGTCAGAAAAATTTGGCAAAATACACAAAAAAATTTTGAGACAAATATTAATTATTTTCCATATTTCTAGATCTAATTTTAAACTTGTTTATCTACAACCAAACAAAATTAAACAAAAATTGAAAAACTGCGCGTTACTTACAAATCGTGAAAAAATGAAAATTTTATCAATTTATGCCTCGCCAGAAAAATTTGGCAAAATACACAAAAACATTTTCAGACAAATATCAATTATTTTTTATATTTCTAGATCTAATTTCAAACTTTTTTGTCTACAACCGAACAAAATTAAACAAAAATTGAAAAACTGCGCGTTACTTTCAACTAGTCAAAAAATGATAATTCAATCAATTTTTGCCTCGTTAGAAAAATTTGGCAAAATACACAAAAAAATTTTGAGACAAATATTAATTATTTTCCATATTTCTAGATCTAATTACAAAGTTTTTTTATCTATAACTGAACAAAATTGAACAAAAATTAATGAACTGCGTGTTACTTTCAACTTGTCAAAAAATGAAAATTCAATCAATTTTTGCCTCGCCAGAAAAATTTGGCAAAATACACAAAAAAATTTTGTGACAAATATGAATTATTTTCCATATTTCTAGATCTAATTACAAACTTTTTTATCTATAACCGAACAAAATTGAACAAAAATTGAAGAACTACGCGTTATTTTCAACATGTCAAAAAATAAAAATTCAATCAATTTTTCCTCGCCAGAAAAATTTGCCAAAATACACAAAAAAATTTTGAGACAAATATTAATTATTTTTCATATTTCTAAATCTAATTTCAAACTTTTTTGTCTACAACCGAACAGAATTGAACCAAAATTGAAAAACTGCGCGTTACTTTTAACTAGTCAAAAAATAAAAATTCAATCAATTTTTGCCTCGCCAGAAAAATTTAGCAAAATACACAAAAAAATTTTGAGACAAATATTAATCATTTTCCATATTTCTAGATCTAATTACAAACTTTTTTATCTATAACTGAACAAAATTGAACAAAAATTAAAGAACTGCGCGTTACTTTCAACTTGTCAAAAAATGAAAATTCAATCAATTTTTGCCTCGCCAGAAAAATTTGGCAAAATACACAAAAAAAGTTTGTGACAAATATGAATTATTTTTCATATTTCTAGATCTAATTACAAACTTTTTTATCTATAACCGAACAAAATTGAACAAAAATTGAAGAACTACGCGTTATTTTCAACATGTCAAAAAATAAAAATTCAATCAATTTTTCCTCGCCAGAAAAATTTGCCAAAATACACAAAAAAATTTTGAGACGAATATTAATTATTTTCCATATTTCTAAATCTAATTTAAAACTTTTTTGTCTACAACCGAACAAAATTGAACCAAAATTGAAAAACTGCGCGTTACTTTCAACTAGTCAAAAAATAAAAATTCAATCAATTTTTGCCTCGTCAGAAAAATTTGGCAAACTACACAAAAAAATTTTGAGACAAATATTAATTATTTTCCATATTTCTAGATCTAATTACAAACTTTTTTATCTATAACCGAACAAAATTGAACAAAAATTGAAGAACTGCGCGTTACTTTTATCTTGTCAAAAAATGAAAATTCAATCAATTTTTGCCTTGCCAGAAAAATTTGGCAAAATACACAAAAAAATTTTGTGACAAATATGAATTATTTTCCATATTTCTAGATCTAATAACAAACTTTTTTATCTATAACCGAACAAAATTGAACAAAAATTGAAGAACTACGCGTTATTTTCAACATGTCAAAAAATAAAAATTCAATCAATTTTTCCTCGCCAGAAAAATTTGCCAAAATACACAAAAAAATTTTGAGACAAATATCAATTATTTTTTATATTTCTAGATCTAATTTCAAACTTTTTTGTCTACAACCGAACAAAATTGAACAAAAATTGAAAAACTGCGCGTTACTTTCAACTAGTCAAAAAATGATAATTCAATCAATTTTTGCCTCGTTAGAAAAATTTGGCAAAATACACAAAAAAATTTTGAGACAAATATTAATTATTTTCCATATTTCTAGATCTAATTACAAAGTTTTTTTATCTATAACTGAACAAAATTGAACAAAAATTAAAGAACTGCGCGTTACTTTCAACTTGTCAAAAAATGAAAATTCAATCAATTTTTGCCTTGCCAGAAAAATTTAGCAAAATACACAAAAAAATTTTGAGACAAATATTAATTATTTTCCATATTTCTAGATCTAATTACAAACTTTTTTATCTATAACGGAACAAAATTGAACAAAAATTAAAGAACTGCGCGTTACTTTCAACTTGTCAAAAAATGAAAATTCAATCAATTTTTGCCTCGCCAGAAAAATTTGGCAAAATACACAAAAAAATTTTGTGACAAATATGAATTATTTTCCATATTTCTAGATCTAATAACAAACTTTTTTATCGATAACCGAACAAAATTGAACAAAAATTGAAGAACTACGCGTTATTTTCAACATGTCAAAAAATAAAAATTCAATCAATTTTTCCTCGCCAGAAATTTTTGCCAAAATACACAAAAAAATTTTGAGACTAATATTAATTATTTTCCATATTTCTAGATCTAATTTCAAACTTTTTTGTCTACAACCGAACAAAATGGAACCAAAATTGAAAAACTGCGCGTTACTTTCAACTAGTCAAAAAATAAAAATTCAATCAATTTTTGCCTCGTCAGAAAAATTTGGCAAAATACACAAAAAAATTTTGAGACAAATATTAATTATTTTCCATATTTCTAGATCTAATTTTAAACTTGTTTATCTACAACCAAACAAAATTAAACAAAAATTGAAAAACTGCGCGTTACTTACAAATCGTGAAAAAATGAAAATTTTATCAATTTATGCCTCGCCAGAAAAATTTGGCAAAATACACAAAAACATTTTCAGACAAATATCAATTATTTTTTATATTTCTAGATCTAATTTAAAACTTTTTTGTCTACAACCGAACAAAATTAAACAAAAATTGAAAAACTGCGCGTTACTTTCAACTAGTCAAAAAATGATAATTCAATCAATTTTTGCCTCGTTAGAAAAATTTGGCAAAATACACAAAAAAATTTTGAGACAAATATTAATTATTTTCCATATTTCTAGATCTAATTACAAAGTTTTTTTATCTATAACTGAACAAAATTGAACAAAAATTAAAGAACTGCGCGTTACTTTCAACTTGTCAAAAAATGAAAATTCAATCAATTTTTGCCTCGCCAGAAAAATTTGGCAAAATACACAAAAAAATTTTGTGACAAATATGAATTATTTTCCATATTTCTAGATCTAATTACAAACTTTTTTATCTATAACCGAACAAAATTGAACAAAAATTGAAGAACTACGCGTTATTTTCAACATGTCAAAAAATAAAAATTCAATCAATTTTTCCTCGCCAGAAAAATTTGCCAAAATACACAAAAAAATTTTGAGACAAATATTAATTATTTTTCATATTTCTAAATCTAATTTCAAACTTTTTTGTCTACAACCGAACAAAATTGAACCAAAATTGAAAAACTGCGCGTTACTTTTAACTAGTCAAAAAATAAAAATTCAATCAATTTTTGCCTCGTCAGAAAAATTTGGCAAACTACACAAAAAAATTTTGAGACAAATATTAATTATTTTCCATATTTCTAGACCTAATTAAAAACTTTTTTATCTATAACCGAACAAAATTGAACAAAAATTAAAGAACTGCGCGTTACTTTCAACTTGTCAAAAAATGAAAATTCAATCAATTTTTCCTCGCCAAAAAAATTTAGCAAAATACACAAAAAAATTTTGAGACAAATATTAATTATTTTCCATATTTCTAAATCTAATTACAAACTTTTTTATCTATAACTAAACAAAATTGAACAAAAATTAAAAAACTGCGAGTTACTTTCAAATCGTGAAAAAATGTAAATTTAATCAATTTTTGCCTCGCCAGAAAAATTTGGCAAAATACACAAAAAAATTTTGAGACAAATATTAATTATTTTCCATATTTCTAGATCTAATTTCAAACTTTTTTATCTACAACCGAACAAAATTAAACAAGAATTAAAAAACTGCGCGTTACTTTCAAATCGTGAAAAAATGAAACTTTAATCAATTTTTGCCTCGCCAGAAAAATTTGGCAAAATACACAAAAAAATTTTGAGACAAATATTAATTATTTTCCATATTTCTAGATCTAATTTTAAACTTTTTTATCTATAACCGAACAGAATTGAACAAAAATTGAAAAACTGCGCGTTACTTCCAAATCGTAAAAAAATGAAAATTTAATCAATTTTTGCCTCGACAGAAAAATTTGGCAAAATACACAAAAAACATTTCAGGCAAATATCAATTATTTTCCATATATCTAGATTTAATTTTAAACTTCTTTATCTACAACCGAACAAAATTAAACAAAAATTGAAAAACTGCGCGTTACTTCGCAATTGTGAAAAAATGAAAATTTAATCAATTTTTGCCTCGCCAGAAAAATTTGGCAAAATACACAAAAAAATTTTGTGACAAATATGAATTATTTTCCATATTTCTAGATCTAATAACAAACTTTTTTATCGATAACCGAACAAAATTGAACAAAAATTGAAGAACTACGCGTTATTTTCAACATGTCAAAAAATAAAAATTCAATCAATTTTTCCTCGCCAGAAAAATTTGCCAAAATACACAAAAAAATTTTGAGACTAATATTAATTATTTTCCATATTTCTAGATCTAATTTCAAACTTTTTTGTCTACAACCGAACAAAATGATACCAAAATTGAAAAACTGCGCGTTACTTTCAACTAGTCAAAAAATAAAAATTCAATCAATTTTTGCCTCGTCAGAAAAATTTGGCAAAATACACAAAAAAATTTTGAGACAAATATTAATTATTTTCCATATTTCTAGATCTAATTTTAAACTTGTTTATCTACAACCAAACAAAATTAAACAAAAATTGAAAAACTGCGCGTTACTTACAAATCGTGAAAAAATGAAAATTTTATCAATTTATGCCTCGCCAGAAAAATTTGGCAAAATACACAAAAACATTTTCAGACAAATATCAATTATTTTTTATATTTCTAGATCTAATTTCAAACTTTTTTGTCTACAACCGAACAAAATTAAACAAAAATTGAAAAACTGCGCGTTACTTTAAACTAGTCAAAAAATGATAATTCAATCAATTTTTGCCTCGTTAGAAAAATTTGGCAAAATACACAAAAAAATTTTGAGACAAATATTAATTATTTTCCATATTTCTAGATCTAATTACAAAGTTTTTTTATCTATAACTGAACAAAATTGAACAAAAATTAATGAACTGCGCGTTACTTTCAACTTGTCAAAAAATGAAAATTCAATCAATTTTTGCCTCGCCAGAAAAATTTGGCAAAATACACAAAAAAATTTTGTGACAAATATGAATTATTTTCCATATTTCTAGATCTAATTACAAACTTTTTTATCTATAACCGAACAAAATTGAACAAAAATTGAAGAACTACGCGTTATTTTCAACATGTCAAAAAATAAAAATTCAATCAATTTTTCCTCGCCAGAAAAATTTGCCAAAATACACAAAAAAATTTTGAGACAAATATTAATTATTTTTCATATTTCTAAATCTAATTTCAAACTTTTTTGTCTACAACCGAACAGAATTGAACCAAAATTGAAAAACTGCGCGTTACTTTTAACTAGTCAAAAAATAAAAATTCAATCAATTTTTGCCTCGTCAGAAAAATTTGGCAAACTACACAAAAAAATTTTGAGACAAATATTAATTATTTTCCATATTTCTAGATCTAATTACAAACTTTTTTATCTATAACCGAACAAAATTGAACAAAAATTGAAGAACTGCGCGTTACTTTTATCTTGTCAAAAAATGAAAATTCAATCAATTTTTGCCTTGCCAGAAAAATTTGCCAAAATACACAAAAAAATTTTGAGACTAATATTAATTATTTTCCATATTTCTAGATCTAATTTCAAACTTTTTTGTCTACAACCGAACAAAATGGAACCAAAATTGAAAAACTGCGCGTTACTTTCAACTAGTCAAAAAATAAAAATTCAATCAATTTTTGCCTCGTCAGAAAAATTTGGCAAAATACACAAAAAAATTTTGAGACAAATATTAATTATTTTCCATATTTCTAGATCTAATTTTAAACTTGTTTATCTACAACCAAACAAAATTAAACAAAAATTGAAAAACTGCGCGTTACTTACAAATCGTGAAAAAATGAAAATTTTATCAATTTATGCCTCGCCAGAAAAATTTGGCAAAATACACAAAAACATTTTCAGACAAATATCAATTATTTTTTATATTTCTAGATCTAATTTCAAACTTTTTTGTCTACAACCGAACAAAATTAAACAAAAATTGAAAAACTGCGCGTTACTTTCAACTAGTCAAAAAATGATAATTCAATCAATTTTTGCCTCGTTAGAAAAATTTGGCAAAATACACAAAAAAATTTTGAGACAAATATTAATTATTTTCCATATTTCTAGATCTAATTACAAAGTTTTTTTATCTATAACTGAACAAAATTGAACAAAAATTAATGAACTGCGCGTTACTTTCAACTTGTCAAAAAATGAAAATTCAATCAATTTTTGCCTCGCCAGAAAAATTTGGCAAAATACACAAAAAAATTTTGTGACAAATATGAATTATTTTTCATATTTCTAGATCTAATTACAAACTTTTTTATCTATAACCGAACAAAATTGAACAAAAATTGAAGAACTACGCGTTATTTTCAACATGTCAAAAAATAAAAATTCAATCAATTTTTCCTCGCCAGAAAAATTTGCCAAAATACACAAAAAAATTTTGAGACGAATATTAATTATTTTCCATATTTCTAAATCTAATTTAAAACTTTTTTGTCTACAACCGAACAAAATTGAACCAAAATTGAAAAACTGCGCGTTACTTTCAACTAGTCAAAAAATAAAAATTCAATCAATTTTTGCCTTGCCAGAAAAATTTGCCAAAATACACAAAAAAATTTTGAGACTAATATTAATTATTTTCCATATTTCTAGATCTAATTTCAAACTTTTTTGTCTACAACCGAACAAAATGGAACCAAAATTGAAAAACTGCGCGTTACTTTCAACTAGTCAAAAAATAAAAATTCAATCAATTTTTGCCTCGTCAGAAAAATTTGGCAAAATACACAAAAAAATTTTGAGACAAATATTAATTATTTTCCATATTTCTAGATCTAATTTTAAACTTGTTTATCTACAACCAAACAAAATTAAACAAAAATTGAAAAACTGCGCGTTACTTACAAATCGTGAAAAAATGAAAATTTTATCAATTTATGCCTCGCCAGAAAAATTTGGCAAAATACACAAAAACATTTTCAGACAAATATCAATTATTTTTTATATTTCTAGATCTAATTTCAAACTTTTTTGTCTACAACCGAACAAAATTAAACAAAAATTGAAAAACTGCGCGTTACTTTCAACTAGTCAAAAAATGATAATTCAATCAATTTTTGCCTCGTTAGAAAAATTTGGCAAAATACACAAAAAAATTTTGAGACAAATATTAATTATTTTCCATATTTCTAGATCTAATTACAAAGTTTTTTTATCTATAACTGAACAAAATTGAACAAAAATTAATGAACTGCGCGTTACTTTCAACTTGTCAAAAAATGAAAATTCAATCAATTTTTGCCTCGCCAGAAAAATTTGGCAAAATACACAAAAAAATTTTGTGACAAATATGAATTATTTTTCATATTTCTAGATCTAATTACAAACTTTTTTATCTATAACCGAACAAAATTGAACAAAAATTGAAGAACTACGCGTTATTTTCAACATGTCAAAAAATAAAAATTCAATCAATTTTTCCTCGCCAGAAAAATTTGCCAAAATACACAAAAAAATTTTGAGACGAATATTAATTATTTTCCATATTTCTAAATCTAATTTAAAACTTTTTTGTCTACAACCGAACAAAATTGAACCAAAATTGAAAAACTGCGCGTTACTTTCAACTAGTCAAAAAATAAAAATTCAATCAATTTTTGCCTCGTCAGAAAAATTTGGCAAACTACACAAAAAAATTTTGAGACAAATATTAATTATTTTCCATATTTCTAGATCTAATTACAAACTTTTTTATCTATAACCGAACAAAATTGAACAAAAATTGAAGAACTGCGCGTTACTTTTATCTTGTCAAAAAATGAAAATTCAATCAATTTTTGCCTTGCCAGAAAAATTTGGCAAAATACTTAAAAAAATTTTGTGACAAATATAAATTATTTTCCATATTTCTAGATCTAATTACAAACTTTTGTATCTACAACTGAACAAAATTAAATAAAAACTAAAGAACTGCGCGTTACTTTCAACTTGTCAAAAAATGAAAATTCAATCAATTTTTGCCTCGCCAGAAAAATTTGGCAAAATACACAAAAAAATTTTGTGACAAATATGAATTATTTTCCATATTTCAAGATCTAATAACAAACTATTTTATCTATAACCGAACAAAATTGAACAAAAATTGAAGAACTACGCGTTATTTTCAACATGTCAAAAAATAAAAATTCAATCAATTTTTCCTCGCCAGAAAAATTTGCCAAAATACACAAAAAAATTTTGAGACAAATATTAATTATTTTCCATATTTCTAGATCTAATTACAAACTTTTTTATCTATAACCGAACAAAATTGAACAAAAATTGAAGAACTACGCGTTATTTTCAACATGTCAAAAAATAAAAATTCAATCAATTTTTCCTCGCCAGAAAAATTTGCCAAAATACACAAAAAAATGTTGAGACAAATATTAATTATTTTTCATATTTCTAAATCTAATTTCAAACTTTTTTGTCTACAACCGAACAGAATTGAACCAAAATTGAAAAACTGCGCGTTACTTTTAACTAGTCAAAAAATAAAAATTCAATCAATTTTTGCCTCGCCAGAAAAATTTAGCAAAATACACAAAAAAATTTTGAGACAAATATTAATCATTTTCCATATTTCTAGATCTAATTACAAACTTTTTTATCTATAACTGAACAAAATTGAACAAAAATTAAAGAACTGCGCGTTACTTTCAACTTGTCAAAAAATGAAAATTCAATCAATTTTTGCCTCGCCAGAAAAATTTGGCAAAATACACAAAAAAATTTTGTGACAAATATGAATTATTTTCCATATTTCTAGATCTAATTACAAACTTTTTTATCTATAACCGAACAAAATTGAACAAAAATTGAAGAACTACGCGTTATTTTCAACATGTCAAAAAATAAAAATTCAATCAATTTTTCCTCGCCAGAAAAATTTGCCAAAATACACAAAAAAATTTTGAGACAAATATTAATTATTTTTCATATTTCTAAATCTAATTTCAAACTTTTTTGTCTACAACCGAACAGAATTGAACCAAAATTGAAAAACTGCGCGTTACTTTTAACTAGTCAAAAAATAAAAATTCAATCAATTTTTGCCTCGTCAGAAAAATTTGGCAAACTACACAAAAAAATTTTGAGACAAATATTAATTATTTTCCATATTTCTAGATCTAATTACAAACTTTTTTATCTATAACCGAACAAAATTGAACAAAAATTGAAGAACTGCGCGTTACTTTTATCTTGTCAAAAAATGAAAATTCAATCAATTTTTGCCTTGCCAGAAAAATTTGCCAAAATACACAAAAAAATTTTGAGACTAATATTAATTATTTTCCATATTTCTAGATCTAATTTCAAACTTTTTTGTCTACAACCGAACAAAATGGAACCAAAATTGAAAAACTGCGCGTTACTTTCAACTAGTCAAAAAATAAAAATTCAATCAATTTTTGCCTCGTCAGAAAAATTTGGCAAAATACACAAAAAAATTTTGAGACAAATATTAATTATTTTCCATATTTCTAGATCTAATTTTAAACTTGTTTATCTACAACCAAACAAAATTAAACAAAAATTGAAAAACTGCGCGTTACTTACAAATCGTGAAAAAATGAAAATTTTATCAATTTATGCCTCGCCAGAAAAATTTGGCAAAATACACAAAAACATTTTCAGACAAATATCAATTATTTTTTATATTTCTAGATCTAATTTCAAACTTTTTTGTCTACAACCGAACAAAATTAAACAAAAATTGAAAAACTGCGCGTTACTTTCAACTAGTCAAAAAATGATAATTCAATCAATTTTTGCCTCGTTAGAAAAATTTGGCAAAATACACAAAAAAATTTTGAGACAAATATTAATTATTTTCCATATTTCTAGATCTAATTACAAAGTTTTTTTATCCATAACTGAACAAAATTGAACAAAAATTAATGAACTGCGCGTTACTTTCAACTTGTCAAAAAATGAAAATTCAATCAATTTTTGCCTCGCCAGAAAAATTTGGCAAAATACACAAAAAAATTTTGTGACAAATATGAATTATTTTCCATATTTCTAGATCTAATTACAAACTTTTTTATCTATAACCGAACAAAATTGAACAAAAATTGAAGAACTACGCGTTATTTTCAACATGTCAAAAAATAAAAATTCAATCAATTTTTCCTCGCCAGAAAAATTTGCCAAAATACACAAAAAAATTTTGAGACAAATATTAATTATTTTTCATATTTCTAAATCTAATTTCAAACTTTTTTGTCTACAACCGAACAGAATTGAACCAAAATTGAAAAACTGCGCGTTACTTTTAACTAGTCAAAAAATAAAAATTCAATCAATTTTTGCCTCGCCAGAAAAATTTAGCAAAATACACAAAAAAATTTTGAGACAAATATTAATCATTTTCCATATTTCTAGATCTAATTACAAACTTTTTTATCTATAACTGAACAAAATTGAACAAAAATTAAAGAACTGCGCGTTACTTTCAACTTGTCAAAAAATGAAAATTCAATCAATTTTTGCCTCGCCAGAAAAATTTGGCAAAATACACAAAAAAAGTTTGTGACAAATATGAATTATTTTTCATATTTCTAGATCTAATTACAAACTTTTTTATCTATAACCGAACAAAATTGAACAAAAATTGAAGAACTACGCGTTATTTTCAACATGTCAAAAAATAAAAATTCAATCAATTTTTCCTCGCCAGAAAAATTTGCCAAAATACACAAAAAAATTTTGAGACGAATATTAATTATTTTCCATATTTCTAAATCTAATTTAAAACTTTTTTGTCTACAACCGAACAAAATTGAACCAAAATTGAAAAACTGCGCGTTACTTTCAACTAGTCAAAAAATAAAAATTCAATCAATTTTTGCCTCGTCAGAAAAATTTGGCAAACTACACAAAAAAATTTTGAGACAAATATTAATTATTTTCCATATTTCTAGATCTAATTACAAACTTTTTTATCTATAACCGAACAAAATTGAACAAAAATTGAAGAACTGCGCGTTACTTTTATCTTGTCAAAAAATGAAAATTCAATCAATTTTTGCCTTGCCAGAAAAATTTGGCAAAATACTTAAAAAAATTTTGTGACAAATATAAATTATTTTCCATATTTCTAGATCTAATTACAAACTTTTGTATCTACAACTGAACAAAATTAAATAAAAACTAAAGAACTGCGCGTTACTTTCAACTTGTCAAAAAATGAAAATTCAATCAATTTTTGCCTCGCCAGAAAAATTTGGCAAAATACACAAAAAAATTTTGTGACAAATATGAATTATTTTCCATATTTCAAGATCTAATAACAAACTATTTTATCTATAACCGAACAAAATTGAACAAAAATTGAAGAACTACGCGTTATTTTCAACATGTCAAAAAATAAAAATTCAATCAATTTTTCCTCGCCAGAAAAATTTGCCAAAATACACAAAAAAATTTTGAGACAAATATTAATTATTTTCCATATTTCTAGATCTAATTACAAACTTTTTTATCTATAACCGAACAAAATTGAACAAAAATTGAAGAACTACGCGTTATTTTCAACATGTCAAAAAATAAAAATTCAATCAATTTTTCCTCGCCAGAAAAATTTGCCAAAATACACAAAAAAATTTTGAGACAAATATTAATTATTTTTCATATTTCTAAATCTAATTTCAAACTTTTTTGTCTACAACCGAACAGAATTGAACCAAAATTGAAAAACTGCGCGTTACTTTTAACTAGTCAAAAAATAAAAATTCAATCAATTTTTGCCTCGCCAGAAAAATTTAGCAAAATACACAAAAAAATTTTGAGACAAATATTAATCATTTTCCATATTTCTAGATCTAATTACAAACTTTTTTATCTATAACTGAACAAAATTGAACAAAAATTAAAGAACTGCGCGTTACTTTCAACTTGTCAAAAAATGAAAATTCAATCAATTTTTGCCTCGCCAGAAAAATTTGGCAAAATACACAAAAAAAGTTTGTGACAAATATGAATTATTTTTCATATTTCTAGATCTAATTACAAACTTTTTTATCTATAACCGAACAAAATTGAACAAAAATTGAAGAACTACGCGTTATTTTCAACATGTCAAAAAATAAAAATTCAATCAATTTTTCCTCGCCAGAAAAATTTGCCAAAATACACAAAAAAATTTTGAGACGAATATTAATTATTTTCCATATTTCTAAATCTAATTTAAAACTTTTTTGTCTACAACCGAACAAAATTGAACCAAAATTGAAAAACTGCGCGTTACTTTCAACTAGTCAAAAAATAAAAATTCAATCAATTTTTGCCTCGTCAGAAAAATTTGGCAAACTACACAAAAAAATTTTGAGACAAATATTAATTATTTTCCATATTTCTAGATCTAATTACAAACTTTTTTATCTATAACCGAACAAAATTGAACAAAAATTGAAGAACTGCGCGTTACTTTTATCTTGTCAAAAAATGAAAATTCAATCAATTTTTGCCTTGCCAGAAAAATTTGGCAAAATACTTAAAAAAATTTTGTGACAAATATAAATTATTTTCCATATTTCTAGATCTAATTACAAACTTTTGTATCTACAACTGAACAAAATTAAATAAAAACTAAAGAACTGCGCGTTACTTTCAACTTGTCAAAAAATGAAAATTCAATCAATTTTTGCCTCGCCAGAAAAATTTGGCAAAATACACAAAAAAATTTTGTGACAAATATGAATTATTTTCCATATTTCAAGATCTAATAACAAACTATTTTATCTATAACCGAACAAAATTGAACAAAAATTGAAGAACTACGCGTTATTTTCAACATGTCAAAAAATAAAAATTCAATCAATTTTTCCTCGCCAGAAAAATTTGCCAAAATACACAAAAAAATTTTGAGACAAATATTAATTATTTTCCATATTTCTAGATCTAATTACAAACTTTTTTATCTATAACCGAACAAAATTGAACAAAAATTGAAGAACTACGCGTTATTTTCAACATGTCAAAAAATAAAAATTCAATCAATTTTTCCTCGCCAGAAAAATTTGCCAAAATACACAAAAAAATTTTGAGCCAAATATTAATTATTTTTCATATTTCTAAATCTAATTTCAAACTTTTTTGTCTACAACCGAACAGAATTGAACCAAAATTGAAAAACTGCGCGTTACTTTTAACTAGTCAAAAAATAAAAATTCAATCAATTTTTGCCTCGCCAGAAAAATTTAGCAAAATACACAAAAAAATTTTGAGACAAATATTAATCATTTTCCATATTTCTAGATCTAATTACAAACTTTTTTATCTATAACTGAACAAAATTGAACAAAAATTAAAGAACTGCGCGTTACTTTCAACTTGTCAAAAAATGAAAATTCAATCAATTTTTGCCTCGCCAGAAAAATTTGGCAAAATACACAAAAAAATTTTGTGACAAATATGAATTATTTTCCATATTTCTAGATCTAATTACAAACTTTTTTATCTATAACCGAACAAAATTGAACAAAAATTGAAGAACTACGCGTTATTTTCAACATGTCAAAAAATAAAAATTCAATCAATTTTTCCTCGCCAGAAAAATTTGCCAAAATACACAAAAAAATTTTGAGACAAATATTAATTATTTTTCATATTTCTAAAGCTAATTTCAAACTTTTTTGTCTACAACCGAACAGAATTGAACCAAAATTGAAAAACTGCGCGTTACTTTTAACTAGTCAAAAAATAAAAATTCAATCAATTTTTGCCTCGTCAGAAAAATTTGGCAAACTACACAAAAAAATTTTGAGACAAATATTAATTATTTTCCATATTTCTAGATCTAATTACAAACTTTTTTATCTATAACCGAACAAAATTGAACAAAAATTGAAGAACTGCGCGTTACTTTTATCTTGTCAAAAAATGAAAATTCAATCAATTTTTGCCTTGCCAGAAAAATTTGCCAAAATACACAAAAAAATTTTGAGACTAATATTAATTATTTTCCATATTTCTAGATCTAATTTCAAACTTTTTTGTCTACAACCGAACAAAATGGAACCAAAATTGAAAAACTGCGCGTTACTTTCAACTAGTCAAAAAATAAAAATTCAATCAATTTTTGCCTCGTCAGAAAAATTTGGCAAAATACACAAAAAAATTTTGAGACAAATATTAATTATTTTCCATATTTCTAGATCTAATTTTAAACTTGTTTATCTACAACCAAACAAAATTAAACAAAAATTGAAAAACTGCGCGTTACTTACAAATCGTGAAAAAATGAAAATTTTATCAATTTATGCCTCGCCAGAAAAATTTGGCAAAATACACAAAAACATTTTCAGACAAATATCAATTATTTTTTATATTTCTAGATCTAATTTCAAACTTTTTTGTCTACAACCGAACAAAATTAAACAAAAATTGAAAAACTGCGCGTTACTTTCAACTAGTCAAAAAATGATAATTCAATCAATTTTTGCCTCGTTAGAAAAATTTGGCAAAATACACAAAAAAATTTTGAGACAAATATTAATTATTTTCCATATTTCTAGATCTAATTACAAAGTTTTTTTATCTATAACTGAACAAAATTGAACAAAAATTAATGAACTGCGCGTTACTTTCAACTTGTCAAAAAATGAAAATTCAATCAATTTTTGCCTCGCCAGAAAAATTTGGCAAAATACACAAAAAAATTTTGTGACAAATATGAATTATTTTCCATATTTCTAGATCTAATTACAAACTTTTTTATCTATAACCGAACAAAATTGAACAAAAATTGAAGAACTACGCGTTATTTTCAACATGTCAAAAAATAAAAATTCAATCAATTTTTCCTCGCCAGAAAAATTTGCCAAAATACACAAAAAAATTTTGAGACAAATATTAATTATTTTTCATATTTCTAAATCTAATTTCAAACTTTTTTGTCTACAACTGAACAGAATTGAACCAAAATTGAAAAACTGCGCGTTACTTTTAACTAGTCAAAAAATAAAAATTCAATCAATTTTTGCCTCGCCAGAAAAATTTAGCAAAATACACAAAAAAATTTTGAGACAAATATTAATCATTTTCCATATTTCTAGATCTAATTACAAACTTTTTTATCTATAACTGAACAAAATTGAACAAAAATTAAAGAACTGCGCGTTACTTTCAACTTGTCAAAAAATGAAAATTCAATCAATTTTTGCCTCGCCAGAAAAATTTGGCAAAATACACAAAAAAAGTTTGTGACAAATATGAATTATTTTTCATATTTCTAGATCTAATTACAAACTTTTTTATCTATAACCGAACAAAATTGAACAAAAATTGAAGAACTACGCGTTATTTTCAACATGTCAAAAAATGAAAATTCAATCAATTTTTCCTCGCCAAAAAAATTTAGCAAAATACACAAAAAAATTTTGAGACAAATATTAATTATTTTCCATATTTCTAGATCTAATTTTAAACTTTTTTATCTATAACCGAACAGAATTGAACAAAAATTGAAAAACTGCGCGTTACTTCCAAATCGTAAAAAAATGAAAATTTAATCAATTTTTGCCTCGACAGAAAAATTTGGCAAAAAACACAAAAAAAATTTCAGACAAATATCAATTATTTTCCATATATCTAGATTTAATTTTAAACTTCTTTATCTACAACCGAACAAAATTAAACAAAAATTGAAAAACTGCGCGTTACTTCGCAATTGTGAAAAAATGAAAATTTAATCAATTTTTGACAAGTTGAAAGTAACGTGCAGTTTTTCAATTTTTGTTCATTTTTGTTCGGTAAAAAATAAAAAAGTTTGAAATTAGATCTAGAAATATGAAAAATAATTGATATTTTTCTGAAAATGTTTTTGTGTATTTTGACAAATTTTTCTGGCGAGGCAAAAATTGATTAAATTTTCATTTTTTTACGATTTGGAAGTAACGCGCAGTTTTTCAATTTTTGTTCAATTCTGTTCGGTTATAGATAAAACAGTTTAAAATTAGATCTAGAAATATGGAAAATAATTAATATTTGTCTCAAAATTTTTTTGTGTATTTTGCCAAATTTTTCTGGCGAGGCAAAAATTTATTAAAGTTTCCTTTTTTCACGATTTGAAAGTAACGCGCAGTTTTTTAATTCTTGTTTAATTTTGTTCGGTTGTTCATAAAAAAGTTTGAAATTAGATCTAGAAATATGGAAAGTAATTCATATTTGTCACAAAATTTTTTTAAGTATTTTGCCAAATTTTTCTGGCGAGGCAAAAATTTATTAAAGTTTCCTTTTTTCACGATTTGAAAGTAACGCGCAGTTTTTTAATTCTTGTTTAATTTTGTTCGGTTGTTCATAAAAAAGTTTGAAATTAGATCTAGAAATATGGAAAATAATTAATATTTGTCTCAAAATTTTTTTGTGTATTTTGCCAAATTTTTCTGGTGAGGCAAAAATTGATTAAATTAAAATTTTTCACGATTTAAAAGTAACGCGCAGTTCTTCAATTTTTGTTCAATTATGTTCGGTAATAAATGAAAAAGTTTGAAATTAGATCTAGAAATATAAAAAATAATTAATATTTATCTGAAAATTTTTTTGTGAATTTTGCCAAATTTTTCTGGCGAGGCAAAAATTGATTAAATTTACATTTTTTCACGATTTGAAAGTAACGCGCAGTTTTTTCATTCTTGTTTAATTTTGTTCGGTTGTAGATAAAAAAGTTTGAAATTAGATCTAGAAATATGGAAAATAATTAATATTTGCCTCAAAATTTTTTTGTGTATTTTGGCAAATTTTTCTGGCGAGGAAAAATTGATTGAATTTTTATTTTTTGACATGCTGAAAATAACGCGTAGTTCTTTAATTTTTGTTCAATTTTGTTCGGTTATAGATAAAAAAGTTTGTAATTAGATCTAGAAATATGGAAAATAATTATTATTTGTCTCAAAATTTTTTTGTGTACTTTGCCAAATTTTTCTGGCGAGGCAAAAATTGATAAAATTTTCATTTTTTCACGATTTGTAAGTAACGCGCAGTTTTTTAATTTTTGTTCAATTCTGTTCAGTAATAAATGAAAAAGTTTGAAATAAAATCTAGAAATATGAAAAATAATTAATATTTGTGTAAAAATTGTTTTGTGTATTTTGCCAAATTTTTCTGGCGAGGCAAAAATTGATTAAATTTTAATTTTTTCACGATTTGGAAGTAACGCGCAGTTTTTCAATTTTTGTTCAATTCTGTTCGGTTATAGATAAAAAGATATAAAATTAGATCTAGAAATATGGAAAATAATTAATATTTGTCTTAAAATTTTTCTGTGTATTTTGCCAAATTTTTCTGGCGAGGCAAAAATTGATTAAAGTTTCATTTTTGCACGATTTGGAAGTAACGCGCATTTTTTCACTTTTTGTTCAATTTTGTTCGGTTGTATATAAAAAAGTTTGAAATTAAATCTAGAAATATGGAAAATAATTAATATTTGTCTGAAATTTTTTTTGTGTATTTTGCCAAATTATTCTGGCGAGGCAAAAATTGATTAAATTTTCATTTTTTCACGATATGGAAGTAACGCGCAGTTTTTCACTTTTTGTTCAATTTTGTTCGGTTGTAGATAAAAAAGGTTGAAATTAAATCTAGAAATATGGAAAATAATTAATATTTGTCTGAAAATTTTTTTGTGTATTTTGCCAAATTCTTCTGGCGAGGCAAAAATTGATTAAATTTATATTTTTTCACGATTTGAAAGTAACGCGCAGTCTTTCAATTTTTGTTTAATTTTGATGGGTAATAAATAAAAAAGTTTGAAATTAGATCTAGAAATATGAAAAATAATTGATATTTGTCTGAAAATTTTATTGTGTATTTTGCCAAATTTTTCTGGCGTGGCACCAATTTATTAAATTTTCATTTTTTCACGATTTGGATGTAACGCGCAGTTTTTTAATTTTTGTTTAATTTTTTTTGGTAATAGATAAAAAAGTTTGAAATTAGATCTAGATATATGGAAAATAATTAATATTTGTCTCAAAATTTTTTTTGTGTATTTTGCCAAATTTTTCTGGAGAGGCAAAAATTGATTAAATTTTCATTTTTTCACGATATGGAAGTAACGTGCAGTTTTTCACTATTAGTTCAATTTTGTTTGGTTGTTAATAAAAAAGTTTGAAATTAAATCTAGAAATATGGAAAATAATTAATATTTGTCTTAAAATTTTTTTATGTATTTTTCAAATTTTCCTGGCGAGGCAAAAATTGATTAAATTTTTTTTTTTCACGATATGGAAGTAACGCGCAGTTTTTCAATTTTTGTTTAAATTTCTTCGGTAATAGATAAAATAGTTTGACAATAGATCTAGAAATATGGAAAATAATTTATATTTGTCTGAAAATTTTTTTGTGTATTTTGCCAAATTTTTCTGGCGAGGCAAAAATTGCTTGAATTTTCATTTTTTGACAAGTTGTAAGTAACGCGCAGTTCTTCAATTTTTGTTCAATTTTGTTCGGTAATAAATGAAAAAGTTTGAAATTAGATATAGAAATATGAAAAATAATTAATATTTGTCTTAAAATTTTTTTATGTATTTTTCAAATTTTTCTGGCGAGGCAAAAATTGATTGAATTTTCATTTTTTGACAAGTTGAAAGTTAAGCGCACTTCTTCAATTTTTGTTCAATTTTGTTCGGTAATAAATGAGAAAGTTTGAAATTAGATCTAGAAATATGAAAAATAATTGATATTTGTCTGAAAATTTTTGTGTGTATTTTGCCAAATTTTTCTGGCGAGGCAAAAATTGATTGAATTTTCATTTTTTGACAAGTTGAAAGTAAAGCGCAGTTCTTCAATTTTTGTTCAATTTTGTTCGGTAATAAATGAGAAAGTTTGAAATTAGATCTAGAAATATGAAAAATAATTGATATTTGTCTGAAAATTTTTGTGTGTATATTGACAAATTTTTCTGGCGAGGCAAAAATTGATTGAATTTTCATTTTTTGACTAGTTGAAAGTAAAGCGCAGTTCTTCAATTTTTGTTCAATTTTGTCCGGTAATAAATGAGAAAGTTTGAAATTAGATCTAGAAATAAGAATAATAGTTGATATTTGTCTGAAAATTTTTGTGTGTATTTTGCCAAATTTTTCTGGCGAGGCAAAAATTAATTAAAATTACATTTTTTCACGATTTGAAAGAAACCCGCAGTTCTTAAATTATTGTTTAATTTTGTTCGGTTATAGATGAAAAAGTTTGAAATTACATCTAAAAATATGGAAAATAATTAATATTTGTTTTAAAATGTTTTTGTGTATTTTGCCAAATTTTTCTAGCGTGGCAAAAATTGATTAAATTTACATTTTTTCACGATTTAAAAGTAACGCGCAGTTCTTCAATTTTTGTTCAATTTTGTTCAATTATAGATAAAAAAGTTGGAAATTAGATCTAGAAATATGGAATATAATTAATATTTGTCTCAACATTTTTTTGTGTATTTTGCCAAATTTTTCTGAAGAGGCAAAAATTGATTAAATTTTCATTTTTTCACGATATGGAAGTAACGTGCAGTTTTTCACTATTTGTTCAATTTTGTTTGGTTGTAGATAAAAAAGTTTGAAATTAAATCTAGAAATATGGAAAATAATTAATATTTGTCTTAAAATTTTTTTATGTATTTTTCAAATTTTCCTGGCGAGGCAAAAATTGATTAAATTTTTTTTTTTCACGATATGGAAGTAACGCGCAGTTTTTCAATTTTTGTTTAAATTTCTTCGGTAATAGATAAAATAGTTTGACAATAGATCTAGAAATATGGAAAATAATTTATATTTGTCTGAAAATTTTTTTGTGTATTTTGCCAAATTTTTCTGGCGAGGCAAAAATTGCTTGAATTTTCATTTTTTGACAAGTTGTAAGTAACGCGCAGTTCTTCAATTTTTGTTCAATTTTGTTCGGTAATAAATGAAAAAGTTTGAAATTAGATATAGAAATATGAAAAATAATTAATATTTGTCTTAAAATTTTTTTATGTATTTTTCAAATTTTTCTGGCGAGGCAAAAATTGATTAAATTTTTATTTTTTCACGATTTGGAAGTAACGCGCAGTTCTTCAATTTTTGTTCAATTTTGTTCAGTTATAGATAAAAAAGTTTGAAATTAGATCTAGAAATATGGAATATAATTAATATTTGTCTCAACATTTTTTTGTGTATTTTGCCAAATTTTTCTGGCGAGGGCAAAAATTGATTGTAGTTTCATTTTTTGACTAGTTGAAAGTAACGGGCAGTTTTTCAATTTTTGTTCAATTTTGTTCGGTAATAAATGAGAAAGTTTGAAATTAGATCTAGAAATAAGAATAATAGTTGATATTTGTCTAAAAATTTTTGTGTGTATTTTGCCAAATTTTTCTGGCGAGGCAAAAATTGATTAAAATTACATTTTTTCACGATTTGAAAGAAACCCGCAGTTCTTAAATTATTGTTTAATTTTGTTCGGTTATAGATGAAAAAGTTTGAAATTACATCTAAAAATATGGAAAATAATTAATATTTGTTTTAAAATTTTTTTGTGTATTTTGCCAAATTTTTCTAGCGTGGCAAAAATTGATTAAATTTACATTTTTTCACGATTTAAAAGTAACGCGCAGTTCTTCAATTTTTGTTCAATTTTGTTCAATTATAGATAAAAAAGTTTGAAATTAGATCTAGAAATATGGAAAATAATTAATTTTTGTCTCAAAATTTTATTTGTGTATTTTGACAAATTTTTCTGGCGAGGCAAAAATTGATTGAATTTTCATTTTTTGACAAGTTGAAAGTAAAGCGCAGTTCTTCAATTTTTGTTCAATTTTGTTCGGTAATAAATGAGAAAGTTTGAAATTAGATCTAGAAATAAGAATAATAGTTGATATTTGTCTGAAAATTTTTGTGTGTATTTTGCCAAATTTTTCTGGCGAGGCAAAAATTTATTAAAATTACATTTTTTCACGATTTGAAAGAAACCCGCAGTTCTTAAATTATTGTTTAATTTTGTTCGGTTATAGATGAAAAAGTTTAAAATTACATCTAAAAATATGGAAAATAATTAATATTTGTTTTAAAATTTTTTTGTGTATTTTGCCAAATTTTTCTAGCGTGGCAAAAATTGATTAAATTTACATTTTTTCACGATTTAAAAGTAACGCGCAGTTCTTCAATTTTTGTTCAATTTTGTTCGGTTATAGATAAAAAAGTTTGAAATTAGATCTAGAAATATGGAAAATAATTAATATTTGTCTCAAAATTTTTTTGTGTGTTTTGCCAAATTTTTCTGGCGAGGCAAAAATTGATTAAATTTTTATTTTTTCACGATATGGAAGTAACGCGCAATTTTTCAATTTTTGTTCAAATTTCTTCTGTAATAGATAAAATAGTTTGACAATAGATCTAGAAATATTGAAAATAATTCATATTTGTCTGAAAATTTTTTTGTGTATTTTGCCAAATTTTTCTGGCGAGGCAAAAATTGCTTGAATTTTCATTTTTTGACAAGTTGTAAGTAACGCGCAGTTCTTCAATTTTTTTTCAATTTTGTTCGGTAATAAGTGAAAAAGTTTGAAATTAGATCTAGAAATATGGAAAATAATTAATATTTGTCTGAAAATTTTTTTGTGTATTTTGCCAAATTTTTCTGGCGAGGCAAAAATTGATTAAATTTTTATTTTTTCACGATATAGAAGTAACGCGCAGTTCTTTAATTTTTGTTCAATTTTCATCGGTAATAAATGAAAAAGTTTGAAATTAGATCTAGAAATATGAAAAATAACTGATATTTGTCTGAAAATTTTTGTGTGTATTTTGCCAAATTTTTCTGGCGAGGCAAAAATTTATTAAAATTACATTTTTTCACGATTTAAAAGAAACCCGCAGTTCTTAAATTATTGTTTACTTTTGTTCGGTTATAGATGAAAAACTTTGAAATTACATCTAAAAATATGGAAAATAATTAATATTTGTTTTAAAATTTTTTTGTGTATTTTGCCAAATTTTTCTAGCGTGGCAAAAATTGATTAAATTTACATTTTTTCACGATTTAAAAGTAACGCGCAGTTCTTCAATTTTTGTTCAATTTTGTTCGGTTATAGATAAAAAAGTTTGAAATTAGATCTAGAAATATGGAAAATAATTAATATTTGTCTCAAAATTTTTTTGTGTGTTTTGCCAAATTTTTCTGGCGAGGCAAAAATTGATTAAATTTTTTTTTTTTCACGATATGGAAGTAACGCGCAATTTTTCAATTTTTGTTCAAATTTCTTCTGTAATAGATAAAATAGTTTGACAATAGATCTAGAAATATTGAAAATAATTCATATTTGTCTGAAAATTTTTTTGTGTATTTTGCCAAATTTTTCTGGCGAGGCAAAAATTGCTTGAATTTTCATTTTTTGACAAGTTGTAAGTAACGCGCAGTTCTTCAATTTTTTTTCAATTTTGTTCGGTAATAAGTGAAAAAGTTTGAAATTAGATCTAGAAATATGGAAAATAATTAATATTTGTCTGAAAATTTTTTTGTGTATTTTGCCAAATTTTTCTGGCGAGGCAAAAATTGATTAAATTTTCATTTTTTCACGATATAGAAGTAACGCGCAGTTCTTTAATTTTTGTTCAATTTTCATCGGTAATAAATGAAAAAGTTTGAAATTAGATCTAGAAATATGAAAAATAACTGATATTTGTCTGAAAATTTTTGTGTGTATTTTGCCAAATTTTTCTGGCGAGGCAAAAATTTATTAAAATTACATTTTTTCACGATTTAAAAGAAACCCGCAGTTCTTAAATTATTGTTTACTTTTGTTCGGTTATAGATGAAAAACTTTGAAATTACATCTAAAAATATGGAAAATAATTAATATTTGTTTTAAAATTTTTTTGTGTATTTTGCCAAATTTTTCTAGCGTGGCAAAAATTGATTAAATTTACATTTTTTCACGATTTAAAAGTAACGCGCAGTTCTTTAATTTTTGTTCAATTTTGTTCGGTAATAAATGAAAAAGTTTGAAATTAGATCTAGAAATATGAAAAATAATTGATATTTGTCTGAAAATTTTGTTGTGTATTTTGCCAAATTTTTCTGGCGAGGCAAAAATTGATTGAATTTTCATTTTTTGACAAGTTGAAAGTAAAGCGCAGTTCTTTAATTTTTGTTCAATTTTGTTCTTTAATAAATTAGAAAGTTTGAAATTAGATCTAGAAATAAGAATAATAGTTGATATTTGTCTGAAAATTTTTGTGTGTATTTTGCCAAATTTTTCTGGCGAGGCAAAAATTGATTGAATTTTCATTTTTTGACTAGTTGAAAGTAATGCGCAGTTCTTCAATTTTTGTTCAATTTTGTTCGGTAATAAATGAGAAAGTTTGAAATTAGATCTAGAAATAAGAAAAATAATTGATATTTGTCTGAAAATTTTTGTGTGTATTTTGCCAAATTTTTCTGGCGAGGCAAAAATTGATTGAATTTTCATTTTTTGACAAGTTGAAAGTAAAGCGCAGTTCTTCAATTTTTGTTCAATTTTGTTCGGTAATAAATGAAAAAGTTTGAAATTAGATCTAGAAATATGAAAAATAATTGATATTTGTCTGAAAATTTTGTTGTGTATTTTGCCAAATTTTTCTGGCGAGGCAAAAATTGATTGAATTTTCATTTTTGACTAGTTAAAAGTAACGCCCAATTCTTTAATTCTTGTTTAATTTTGTTCGGTTGTAGATATAAAAGTTTGAAATTAGATCTAGAAATATGGAATATAATTATCATTTGTCTCAAAATTTTTTTGTGTATTTTGCCAAATTTTTCTGGCTAGGAAAAATTCATTGAATTTTTATTTTTTGACTAGTTGAAAGTAAAGCGCAGTTCTTCAATTTTTGTTCAATTTTGTTTGGTAATAAATGAGAAAGTTTGAAATTAGATCTAGAAATAAGAAAAATAATTGATATTTGTCTGAAAATTTTTGTGTGTATTTTGCCAAATTTTTCTGGCGAGGCAAAAATTGATTGAATTTTCATTTTTTGACAAGTTGAAAGTAAAGCGCACTTCTTCAATTTTTGTTCAATTTTGTTCGGTAATAAATGAGAAAGTTTGAAATTAGATCTAGAAATATGAAAAATAATTGATATTTGTCTGAAAATTTTTGTGTGTATTTTGCCAAATTTTTCTGGCGAGGCAAAAATTGATTGAATTTTCATTTTTTGACAAGTTGAAAGTAAAGCGCAGTTCTTCAATTTTTGTTCAATTTTGTTCGGTAATAAATGAGAAAGTTTGAAATTAGATCTAGAAATATGAAAAATAATTGATATTTGTCTGAAAATTTTTGTGTGTATTTTGACAAATTTTTCTGGCGAGGCAAAAATTGATTGAATTTTCATTTTTTGACTAGTTGAAAGTAAAGCGCAGTTCTTCAATTTTTGTTCAATTTTGTTCGGTAATAAATGAGAAAGTTTGAAATTAGATCTAGAAATAAGAAAAATAATTGATATTTGTCTGAAAATTTTTGTGTGTATTTTGCCAAATTTTTCTGGCGAGGCAAAAATTGATTGAATTTTCATTTTTTGACAAGTTGAAAGTAAAGCGAAGTTCTTCAATTTTTTTTCAATTTTGTTTGGTAATAAATGAGAAAGTTTGAAATTAGATCTAGAAATAAGAATAATAGTTGATATTTGTCTGAAAATTTTTGTGTGTATTTTGCCAAATTTTTCTGGCGAGGCAAAAATTGATTGAATTTTCATTTTTTGACTAGTTGAAAGTAATGCGCAGTTCTTCAATTTTTGTTCAATTTTGTTCGGTAATAAATGAGAAAGTTTGAAATTAGATCTAGAAATAAGAAAAATAATTGATATTTGTCTGAAAATTTTTGTGTGTA
The DNA here is from genome assembly GCA_037103525.1 of Ganaspis brasiliensis. Taxonomy (NCBI): domain Eukaryota; kingdom Metazoa; phylum Arthropoda; class Insecta; order Hymenoptera; family Figitidae; genus Ganaspis; species Ganaspis brasiliensis. The sequence continues at coordinate 243,720 of JAZKLR010000203.1, read as the reverse complement.
TTTTGCCAAATTTTTCTGGCGAGGCAAAAATTGATTGAATTTTCATTTTTTGACAAGTTGAAAGTAAAGCGCAGTTCTTCAATTTTTGTTCAATTTTGTTCGGTAATAAATGAAAAAGTTTGAAATTAGATCTAGAAATATGAAAAATAATTGATATTTGTCTGAAAATTTTGTTGTGTATTTTGCCAAATTTTTCTGGCGAGGCAAAAATTGATTGAATTTTCATTTTTTGAAAAGTTGAAAGTAAAGCGCAGTTCTTCAATTTTTGTTCTATTTTGTTCGGTAATAAATGAGAAAGTTTGAAATTAGATCTAGAAATATGAAAAATAATTTATATTTGTCTGAAAATTTTTGTGTGTATTTTGCCAAATTTTTCTGGCTAGGAAAAATTCATTGAATTTTTATTTTTTGACTAGTTGAAAGTAAAGCGCAGTTCTTCAATTTTTGTTCAATTTTGTTTGGTAATAAATGAGAAAGTTTGAAATTAGATCTAGAAATAAGAAAAATAATTGATATTTGTCTGAAAATTTTTGTGTGTATTTTGCCAAATTTTTCTGGCGAGGCAAAAATTGATTGAATTTTCATTTTTTGACAAGTTGAAAGTAAAGCGCACTTCTTCAATTTTTGTTCAATTTTGTTCGGTAATAAATGAGAAAGTTTGAAATTAGATCTAGAAATATGAAAAATAATTGATATTTGTCTGAAAATTTTTGTGTGTATTTTGCCAAATTTTTCTGGCGAGGCAAAAATTGATTGAATTTTCATTTTTTGACAAGTTGAAAGTAAAGCGCAGTTCTTCAATTTTTGTTCAATTTTGTTCGGTAATAAATGAGAAAGTTTGAAATTAGATCTAGAAATATGAAAAATAATTGATATTTGTCTGAAAATTTTTGTGTGTATTTTGACAAATTTTTCTGGCGAGGCAAAAATTGATTGAATTTTCATTTTTTGACTAGTTGAAAGTAAAGCGCAGTTCTTCAATTTTTGTTCAATTTTGTTCGGTAATAAATGAGAAAGTTTGAAATTAGATCTAGAAATAAGAAAAATAATTGATATTTGTCTCAAAATTTTTTTGTGTGTTTTGCCAAATTTTTCTGGCGAGGGCAAAAATTGATTGAATTTTCATTTTTTGACAAATTGAAAGTAACGCGCAGTTTTTCAATTTTTGTTTAATTTTGATCGGTAATAAATGAAAAAGTTTGAAATTAGATCTAGAAATATGAAAAATAATTGATATTTGTCTGCAAATTTTGTTGTGTATTTTGCCAAATTTTTCTGGCGAGGCAAAAATTGATTGAATTTTCATTTTTGACTAGTTAAAAGTAACGCCCAATTCTTTAATTCTTGTTTAATTTTGTTCGGTTGTAGATATAAAAGTTTGAAATTAGATCTAGAAATATGGAATATAATTAATATTTGTCTCAAAATTTTTTTGTGTATTTTGCCAAATTTTTCTGGCTAGGAAAAATTGATTGAATTTTTATTTTTTGACTAGTTGAAAGTAAAGCGCAGTTCTTCAATTTTTGTTCAATTTTGTTCGGTAATAAATGAGAAAGTTTGAAATTAGATCTAGAAATATGAAAAATAATTGATATTTGTCTGAAAATATTTGTGTGTATTTTGCCAAATTTTTCTGGCGAGGCAAAAATTGATTGAATTTTCATTTTTTGACTAGTTGAAAGTAAAGCGCAGTTCTTCAATTTTTGTTTAATTTTGTTCAGTAATAAATGAGAAAGTTTGAAATTAGATCTAGAAATATGAAAAATAATTGATATTTGTCTGAAAATTTTTGTGTGTATTTTGCCAAATTTTTCTGGCGAGGCAAAAATTGATTGAATTTTCATTTTTTGACAAGTTGAAAGTAAAGCGCAGTTCTTCAATTTTTGTTCAATTTTGTTCGGTAATAAATGAGAAAGTTTGAAATTAGATCTAGAAATAAGAAAAATAATTGATATTTGTCTAAAAATTTTTGTGTGTATTTTGCCAAATTTTTCTGGCGAGGCAAAAATTGATTGAATTTTCATTTTTTGACTAGTTGAAAGTAAAGCGCAGTTCTTCAATTTTTGTTCAATTTTGTTCGGTAATAAATGAGAAAGTTTGAAATTAGATCTAGAAATAAGAAAAATAATTGATATTTGTCTGAAAATTTTTGTGTGTATTTTGCCAAATTTTTCTGGCGAGGCAAAAATTGATTGAATTTTCATTTTTTGACAAGTTGAAAGTAAAGCGAAGTTCTTCAATTTTTTTTCAATTTTGTTTGGTAATAAATGAGAAAGTTTGAAATTAGATCTAGAAATATGAAAAATAATTGATATTTGTCTGAAAATTTTTGTGTGTATTTTGCCAAATTTTTCTGGCGAGTCAAAAATTGATTGAATTTTCATTTTTTGACAAGTTGAAAGTAAAGCGCAGTTCTTCAATTTTTGTTCAATTTTGTTCGGTAATAAATGAGAAAGTTTGAAATTAGATCTAGAAATATGAAAAATAATTGATATTTGTCTGAAAATTTTTGTGTGTATTTTGACAAATTTTTCTGGCGAGGCAAAAATTGATTGAATTTTCATTTTTTGACTAGTTGAAAGTAAAGCGCAGTTCTTCAATTTTTGTTCTATTTTGTTCGGTAATAAATGAGAAAGTTTGAAATTAGATCTAGAAATATGAAAAATAATTTATATTTGTCTGAAAATTTTTGTGTGTATTTTGACAAATTTTTCTGGCAAGGCAAAAATTGATTGAATTTTCATTTTTTGAAAAGTTGAAAGTAAAGCGCAGTTCTTCAATTTTTGTTCTATTTTGTTCGGTAATAAATGAGAAAGTTTGAAATTAGATCTAGAAATATGAAAAATAATTTATATTTGTCTGAAAATTTTTGTGTGTATTTTGCCAAATTTTTCTGGCTAGGAAAAATTCATTGAATTTTTATTTTTTGACTAGTTGAAAGTAAAGCGCAGTTCTTCAATTTTTGTTCAATTTTGTTTGGTAATAAATGAGAAAGTTTGAAATTAGATCTAGAAATAAGAAAAATAATTGATATTTGTCTGAAAATTTTTGTGTGTATTTTGCCAAATTTTTCTGGCGAGGCAAAAATTGATTGAATTTTCATTTTTTGACAAGTTGAAAGTAAAGCGCACTTCTTCAATTTTTGTTCAATTTTGTTCGGTAATAAATGAGAAAGTTTGAAATTAGATCTAGAAATATGAAAAATAATTGATATTTGTCTGAAAATTTTTGTGTGTATTTTGCCAAATTTTTCTGGCGAGGCAAAAATTGATTGAATTTTCATTTTTTGACAAGTTGAAAGTAAAGCGCAGTTCTTCAATTTTTGTTCAATTTTGTTCGGTAATAAATGAGAAAGTTTGAAATTAGATCTAGAAATATGAAAAATAATTGATATTTGTCTGAAAATTTTTGTGTGTATTTTGACAAATTTTTCTGGCGAGGCAAAAATTGATTGAATTTTCATTTTTTGACTAGTTGAAAGTAAAGCGCAGTTCTTCAATTTTTGTTCAATTTTGTTCGGTAATAAATGAGAAAGTTTGAAATTAGATCTAGAAATAAGAAAAATAATTGATATTTGTCTCAAAATTTTTTTGTGTGTTTTGCCAAATTTTTCTGGCGAGGGCAAAAATTGATTGAATTTTCATTTTTTGACAAATTGAAAGTAACGCGCAGTTTTTCAATTTTTGTTTAATTTTGATCGGTAATAAATGAAAAAGTTTGAAATTAGATCTAGAAATATGAAAAATAATTGATATTTGTCTGCAAATTTTGTTGTGTATTTTGCCAAATTTTTCTGGCGAGGCAAAAATTGATTGAATTTTCATTTTTGACTAGTTAAAAGTAACGCCCAATTCTTTAATTCTTGTTTAATTTTGTTCGGTTGTAGATATAAAAGTTTGAAATTAGATCTAGAAATATGGAATATAATTAATATTTGTCTCAAAATTTTTTTGTGTATTTTGCCAAATTTTTCTGGCTAGGAAAAATTGATTGAATTTTTATTTTTTGACTAGTTGAAAGTAAAGCGCAGTTCTTCAATTTTTGTTCAATTTTGTTCGGTAATAAATGAGAAAGTTTGAAATTAGATCTAGAAATAAGAAAAATAATTGATATTTGTCTAAAAATTTTTGTGTGTATTTTGCCAAATTTTTCTGGCGAGGCAAAAATTGATTGAATTTTCATTTTTTGACTAGTTGAAAGTAAAGCGCAGTTCTTCAATTTTTGTTCAATTTTGTTCGGTAATAAATGAGAAAGTTTGAAATTAGATCTAGAAATAAGAAAAATAATTGATATTTGTCTGAAAATTTTTGTGTGTATTTTGCCAAATTTTTCTGGCGAGGCAAAAATTGATTGAATTTTCATTTTTTGACAAGTTGAAAGTAAAGCGAAGTTCTTCAATTTTTTTTCAATTTTGTTTGGTAATAAATGAGAAAGTTTGAAATTAGATCTAGAAATATGAAAAATAATTGATATTTGTCTGAAAATTTTTGTGTGTATTTTGCCAAATTTTTCTGGCGAGTCAAAAATTGATTGAATTTTCATTTTTTGACAAGTTGAAAGTAAAGCGCAGTTCTTCAATTTTTGTTCAATTTTGTTCGGTAATAAATGAGAAAGTTTGAAATTAGATCTAGAAATATGAAAAATAATTGATATTTGTATGAAAATTTTTGTGTGTATTTTGACAAATTTTTCTGGCGAGGCAAAAATTGATTGAATTTTCATTTTTTGACTAGTTGAAAGTAAAGCGCAGTTCTTCAATTTTTGTTCTATTTTGTTCGGTAATAAATGAGAAAGTTTGAAATTAGATCTAGAAATATGAAAAATAATTTATATTTGTCTGAAAATTTTTGTGTGTATTTTGACAAATTTTTCTGGCAAGGCAAAAATTGATTGAATTTTCATTTTTTGAAAAGTTGAAAGTAAAGCGCAGTTCTTCAATTTTTGTTCAATTTTGTTCGGTAATAAATGAGAAAGTTTGAAATTAGATCTAGAAATATGAAAAATAATTGTTATTTGTCTGAAAATTTTTGTGTGTATTTTGACAAATTTTTCTGGCGAGGCAAAAATTGATTGAATTTTCATTTTTTGACTAGTTAAAGTAACGCGCAGTTTTTTAATTTTTGTTCAATTTCGTTCGTTACTAGATAAAATAGTTTAAAATTAGATCTAGAAATATGGAAAATAATTGATATTTGTCTGAAAATTTTTTAGTGTATTTTGCCAAATTCTTTTTCCGAGTTCTATCATTTAGGGTGGTTTTTAGCGTTTGATAATTTTTGTTAGTAATTTAAATAATTAAATTGTATATTTCTGTGTATGATTAACTATTTTAGATCTTTATTAGATTTTTTGTGCAAATTTTTTTTTGTGCCCCTGTCTGCTACTATCTGTCGTACATTTTAATTTTTATTATCTTAATATCTCAATTTTATTTTTTGTATAATTGAGGTTTTTTTTTTTTAATTGTTAATTTTGTGGTAGATAAATATTTTTATTTTTTTATTTTATTAGTTAACTTTTAAATTTAATTTATTTAATTGTAACATTTTGTTTTTAAGAAATGAAATAATTATTCTTTCAATAGTGATAATAAATAAATAATTGATCATTTTTATTTAAACTTTTGATTTTTGTTCTTATATATTCTTTAAGTCAACAAGAGTGATTTGATTTTCGTGCGGTAAAGCACGTGACCCCCTCTAATAGAGGAGGCATCCATTATTCATTTGCAATAACTTTTAAGTCATTTTATATTGTTGTTTTGCGTTGGATTGAGCGAAAATCGAACGGGGAGCGAACGGGGAGCGAATTCGATTTTCCTTCAATTTTCGCCTAATTGCCAGGGTTGCTTATTTTTTAAACTAAGACAATTTAATAAGAAATTATAAAGAATAAAACATTTAATCAAAAGCAAACAAATTATGACGAATAAATGAGAAAATTTCTAAAACATACCCTAATAGTACCAAACCTTTCATCAACGTTGCTGCAACGTTTCCGTGTAACGTTGCAAACGTTACATTGCAACGTTACCGGTCAAGAAAAGTAACGTTGCATATGTCATGGGGCTATGAACGTTGCAAGGGAACGTTGCGGAACGTTACTTTGAAACTTTGAATAACCATTTAAAAATCTTTTAAAATTAATAATGTTGTTATTGTGCGCAGTAGTTTTCTATCGCAATTAGAGCTGCGCAATTGATTTAAGTGACGTTCCTAGCCCCATAACATATGCAACGTTATTTTTCTTGGCTGGTAACGTTGCAATGCAACGTTTGCAACGTTACACGGAAACGTTGCAGCAACGTTGATGAAACGTTTGGTGCTGTTAGGGTATATCTTTAAATTCATATATAATGGGAAAATTAAAGAAATTAGGTAGAAACAAAGAAAAAATATTAAACAGTAAAAAAAATAGCATAAATACGTAAAACGGTAAGAAAACAGTCTATTTAAAAAATGAGAAAGTTCTTTTAAATAAAAAAAAAGTAAATGCAATTGTTAAAGAAACAAAGAAAAAAAGCTTTGTTTAAAAAAAAAACTCAAAAAAGAAAGAGTAACATAAAAATATATTAAAAAAAGTACAAACACTTTAAAAACAATTAAACTGTTTACGGACATTTTTTTAGATTACAAAAATAAATAAGGAGATAATTAAAAACATGTTAACACATTTTTTGAAAATAAACGTTTTTGGAAAATTTTAAAAGAATTTATGAAATAGAATAAGGATGTTAAAATGATAATATTCAGCACAATATTATATTTACATAATATGAAATATAAGAATTAAAGTTTTAAAAAAAGTAGAAATAGGCCTGGGCGGTTATGGAAATTCAAAACCGGTTTGTCAATCGGTTTTCGGTATAAAAACCGTAACCGGTTATTTAAAAAAATAAACCGGAAAACCGGTTATTTTGAAAAAACCGGTTATTTTGAAAAACCTTAATAACTGGTTATTGAAAAAACCCGAATAACCTAACCGAACCAGTTACTGAAGAACAATCAAATGACAAGTTATTTAAGAGTAACCAAAAAATACCAGTAATTCTAAAATAAACAATAATTTGTAATTATAGTTTTTTTAACTCATAATTTGTAACTTGGATTTTAAAAAGCTAACTATTTACATTAAAAAGTTTACTAATTTTTCTGTGTAATTAGTCGGTTTTTAGAGTTTTAAAGCGCGTAAAACATCTCTTTATATAGCAATTAAGTAATTACATTTTTTAAAAGTAGAAAATAATATTTATTGGAAACTTATTGTTTGAAACTTAATGTATTTTTTACTACAATTTTTCTACTCAAAAGAAAAATTAACCTTTTTACTGAGTTTACATTTACATGATACTGATAATACATTTACATTTGTGACGCGCTTCGAAGAAAGATATCTTAACTAACAGCATAAAATTTTATAGTTTATGTTTTTGATTGTTTCATTTTAAGCATTGGTTTTTTTTTAATTTTGTAAAATCAAAAATACTTTGAATTAATTATTTTAGGTGTAATGAAGACTTAAACATAATTAGTTTGCACTAAAAGTTAATCTTTTTTATTGTATTTTCACTTCGAACATACCAAACATAACCTAAAACTTTTTGCTGTTAAAGATACCTTTCTTCGGAGCGCGATTAAACACATTTAGGTTTTGTTATTTTATTCCAACAATCATTAAAAACTTTTAATTTTGTAATGTAGGATAATTGATTCAAAGAAACGAAAATTATATTATATGTACTGATTAGGATCCTAAATAATGCATATTGTTTCACGATTCAACACATTTTTTTTAGTTAAATCTCTTTCTTTTGCCGTTGCTACAACTTGACTTTTTTTGTGTTTTTTGTATCAAATGTTAAGTGTAGAAACCGATTTGCCTGAATAAAGAATGACCAGTTTGAATGAAAAAAAATAACCGGTTTCACTAGTAAAAGACAACCAGTTAAAATACATTTTAGCCTAAATAACCAGTTTAACTAACGAATGATAGAACCGATTATAAAACCTTATATTTCAACCTTTTAAACTGAATAACCTTTTAACTTGAATAACCTTTTAACTTAAATAACTTTTAAACTTCAATAACTTTTAAACATAAAAACCCTGAAAAACCTTTTAACCCAAATGACCTGAATTGCTTAAATAACCGATTAACCTAAATAACCGGTTTAACCTAAATAACCTGAAAACCGGTTTAACCTAAATAACCTGAAAAACCGGTTTAATCGAAAAGCAAAAAACAGGTTTTACAAAAATGGCATAACCGGAAACCGGGTTTTTAAAAAAACCGGTTAACCGGTTTTCCGCACAGGCCTAAGTAGAAAATTAAGAAATTTAAAAAATGTAAATAAAAGCATCGAATAAAATGTTTTCAAAAATTCGCTATTATAAGATAAAAAGAAACTAAACAGTTAAAAGAAGCAAAGTTTAAAAGTTTGAATAAATTAAAATTTGAGTTAATTGACGTTTGGAATTTTTTAAAATTATAATGACTTAAAGATATAAAAATATTATACTATTTGTTGCTACTTTCATTCCAAAAGCTTGTAGGCCGTAGGTATTTTGATTACCTGCATTTTCACATGTTTTTAAGTTTTATAAATAATGAAATATTAAAATAGAAATTTGCAATATTTATCCACAAATTTCTGGTTTTTTTTATGGCTTGCGACTTTTTACATGCAGCATTAGGCATCCGGAGAGTTAACACGTCGAAAAGCGCAGCTCTGTAGTTTTTTAATTTATGCTCAAAAAATTATAGGCCTCCCAGTTTAAGAATTACAGGGCTTTCTACTAATAATATAAGAAATTATAAGAAAAAAAAATAAGGAAAATGGAAGATATATTTTTGGAAAAAATGTAAGTTCAGAATTTTTTTTTCTTTTTCTTACTTATATTTTTTTATAAAACTTCATTCTTTTATGTGTAATTTAAAAAAATCGACCTTGATATCTCAATTAGAACAATAGTTATTGTAGTTTAAAAAAAATGCCAAAAATGTCAAAATACGATTTTTACAAAAAGTTTTAAAAATTTTGCAAAAATATTTTCCTTAAAATCACTAATGAGTCCAGAAATTCTTCAGTTCCATACACATAGAAATCATATAATTCCTCTAATGGGCAATTCTTTAGAATATTGAACCTTTAGGTGACTCATGTTTATCAAGTAATTACACAATACTACCGCCCTGATTTAAAAACGCACTAAGTGCCATTTTTATTCCGACAAATCCTGATGCAAAATACACTATGTACAGAGAAAAATAGCATATGTACAGATTTACCAGAATTTGGGGGTCGACTAAGCATCGGGCTTCTTATGAAAATAACACAAGTACGCACATATGTTTTTTGCGATCAGGATCTCGAGCTCTATAGAGAACGTGAACCTGATACGAAAAACATAGGAGCACATAGTGCGTTTTTACGTTAGGATTCTCTACTTCACTTTCCTTGCAAAATAGCATATGTACATGGACTTTGCAAAAATTTGAACTTTTTCAATTAATATAATTATTAATTATAGAAATTTTTTTTTAAAATCTCAAATTAAAATTTAAAGTATTTCAATAATTGATGTGAAACATTAAAATAAATTAAAACTTTTTTAAATTTAATGAAAGAGCTGTATAACTAATAATATATAAATAATAATTCAGAATATCGATTGGTTTATTTGATATTTATTTCGAAATTATTTCAAAATTTCGCACATTAATCGATTAATCGATACCCAGTGCCACTGAAGCAATCGTCAGTGGTACCGATATTGGCGATTTTGCGCCAAACTAGCGATTTCTTTTTGAAAATATACTTCTTTTTGGAATTAGACAGAAAAAATATCTGTCTAAAAATTATTTCCAATTTTTAAAACAAAAACATTGAAATTAACTTCCTTTGTAATTTTAAATTTTTAAAAAATTAATCGTTTTATTTATAAAAAAAAAAAAATTATCAATATTATATTTAGAAAATAATTTAAAATTGTAAATATATACAGTTTAAAGAATTTTATTTCAGGTGAAATCGTACTAGGATATTTAGCAAATATAAAGCTGCTTTTAATAATAAAAACTTTAAATTTTTAAAAAATTAAATATAAAACTAGTTTATTTAATGTTTATTCAAATTTTAACCTTTTTGCAATCAATGTAACTAACTTTTATAATAGAACTATTGAATCAAAAATGCATTTCAATGATTTGTAATGAAAAAAATTATTAAACCTTAACACAATTTTGTCGAAATATAAATATAAATTTTTATAAGTCCTTGTACATAGTGCAATCTTGCATCAGGAAACTCGGCTGTTCTTTAGCTATAAACCTGACAAAATAACACAACATGTTCGGAGATATGATTTTTGGTAAGGATTCACCTCGATTTTGTGCTTAATTAAAAACCATATGTGCAGTTTTACATATTTGCAAAAAGAAATTGCAATTTTTTTTAACATAATAACATTTTGCATACCCGAATTCAATTTTCGGGAAATTTTCGTCGTGAAGGTTGATTGAACATTTAAATTACATTTTCGTGAAACTTTTATCGCAAAAGTTGTTTGAACATTAAAATTAAATTTTCGTGAATTTAATTGCTGTTTAATGCTTGTCTCAATTATATTTAAAATAATTTGTTTATTCACTCAAATTTCCTATCAACCTTTAGCAAATATTTACTTCAGGATTATAAACATATTATTTTATATAAGAAATTTTATTAAATTGCTGATAATTTTTTTCTCAAAGTCAAAAGTTAAAGGTTTTAGAAAGTTGCTCATATTTCAATAAAATATTTAAATAAAAAATGAATTTTTATTCAGTACTTACCTTCGGCGTTAAAGTTGCTAGGCAAGTTTAACTGAATTCTACAGAAGGAATTTCCTATGGATGTTATCCTTGATACAGCATATAAAGAGCGACATCTGTTCAAGAATTCGTCTTTCGTCAATTCGTTCTGGTCAAGTTTCATCCAATCTTGTCTGATATTTGACGAGTTGATTTCATTTATAATTTTTAAAGCAAGAATATCAGTTGAACCATTGTTGATTTTTGCGTTTTCTCGATAAGCTATGGCTTGAAGATTTAACAGACCAGCTACAATAATACAATATTTATTGTCAAAGTTTTATCGTTAAATAAAAACTTTAATATAAAATAGTATAAACAAATTTTTACCTGCAAATTGCCAGACTTCAGGGAAGTTGCCAATGTTGGAAAATAGCAAGTTACTAATGTGTTCGAAAGTATCGGTGCATGATTCTTATCTTCTGTAGGCAGAGAAACGTTCCGGTGTCATTTCCATTATCCATAGCCGTTGAAAGTGTAAGAAGAACACTTGCAGTAGTGCGTAGTCCATGTATCCTAAACTTTGCACTTTTTCCGTAAATGTTCTTTCAATAGAATGTGCCGGAAGTAAAGGTAACATAAAAACAAAGTGAATAAACCGAGTTATCTCGGAATGCTCGTGTTCATCAAGGAGAAAGGGTTCGATGCTGTGAAGTATTGCCAGTTTATACACTTCCTAAAAAATATGAGAATACAATTTATAAATGAAATATTATGTGCTGCCGTTTTTAAATAGATAAAATTTATGTGCGTTACAAATTAGATTTGGAATATTTTAACTAAGTTAATAATTAACAAAATAATTATGATTTCTTTCTAAATTAATAGTTTTCTACGTACAAAATAAACGATGGCAAATATAATTTTAATTAAAAGTATACCATATAGACTTTTCTCTTTATTCTTAACATATATATATACAAAATTCATGATTGAAAACTAAAGTTTATGTTCCGTTTTTAATAATTTACTGTTTTTTTGATACCATAAATTGTTTGACGTTAAAAAAATTTTTGTTAGAAATATATAACTTTTAATGAATGAACTCGAATATTATTTTCTTCACTTGGGACTAACAAGTTACAACAAGTCAGCTGATAATTTATAAAAAAAACTTTAAGTGCGCAGGTCTCCTGGCGCAGCCGTAGACTCGCTGTACGAGAGACCAAAGAAAAACACGCGTAAGCCCTTTTGATCGCAGAGGGTTCAATTCTTAATTTAAAATTAGTTTTGTGAAATTCTATTAAACATTGAGAACCTTTCTGCAAGAACTGGAGACAACGTCAGTAGGCGTAACTATACTCTCCCAGAGGCAACTATCCCCACTGCTAGTTTTGAATATTTAAAATATTTGTATTGAAATGCTCAAATTGCTATCATTGCTTGATAGTTGGGCTACGAAAAAGAAACTACCTGAATTTACTTTATTTTTTGTCAGCTAAAAAAAAAAATTCGTAAAGTCGTGGAAGTATGAAAAAAAATTTCGTAAGTTTGCAAACTTTCTAATGGACCTCGAAAAGTGTTTTAGCATTTCGCACAATATTTTGATATTATGTACAATATTAACTTCTCAGAGCAAGATTTTCCATTGTAAAGGATGAATTTTTTAGAATTATTTAAAACTTTAATCTGTAAATTATATATTATTTCAAACAAGGGAACTCAAGTTGAAGGTACAGTAACTAACAAGGTTGATAAAAATCATGATTTTAAAAAAAAAATATAAAAAATTGGTTTTTTTAAAATATAATCAGTATATAAAATATCCAAAGGTTTATTTGTAAGTAGTTTATTAAAGAAAACGAAGCAAACATTGAAAAAAAAACACAAGAATAAAATAGTTACTGTAAAATATAGAAAAAGTAGACACTCATTTCAAAAAAATAAACTATTTACGGACATTTTTTAAATGAAAATAATAAATAAGATGATAATTAGCAAAACGTTAAAATATATTACTAAAGAGAACAAAACTTAAAAATTAGAAAAATTAGAGAATTATTTTGCAAATTGAATAGAAATACAATGAATGAAATTTTGTGAAATTTAAAAAAGCCTAAAAGAAAATAAATTTTATGAAATAGAAGAACGATGTTCAAATGAGAATATTTAATACAACCTCTTGAAAATGGTGAAGACTTCCTCTAATTGTAGCAGCCGGAAACATTTGTCTGATACTTCTTTGAAGGTCGTCGGAGAAGTTTGTGATGGCTGAAGTGATTTGGAAACCGGGAATAATGCTACGAATTTTGTCAAAAACTGCCGTATATGCTTCAGCTGTTTCGGTACTCATGAGAGCATAAGCACAAGAATTTTAAAAATGTTTAACATTTAGCGTAGGTTTAAGTCGGACCCCCTCCCCCCTAAATTGGTAACGTAGTTTATGGACGAGCCTTAAGGCGAATTTTAATATTTAAAAAATAAAGCAGTTGGGTCTACCCCAAATTCTTAAAAAATTCAAGTGACTGGATTTACCTTGAAAAATTTTGATTTTGAAATTTATTATATGTGAATTAAATATTATTTATAAGTAAAACTAAAAAAGATAGATCAATAACTCTTTTTAATTTTGATAGTAGAAATGATAAGCTTTCGAATGATATAAATTAACTTGAATTTAGAAAATAATTTTATAGATTTTTACCTATGTCACCAAAAATGACCGAATTTTTCCCGGTCTCCCCTATATTGTAATTTACTTTGTTTGGGGGTTTCACTAAAATATTCCGATGATTTAAAGTTTTTAAAAATATTATTAATATATTATAATAAACAATTTTGTTGTGCATGACGTGTTTTAGTGTTCCAGTTTGTGCGGTGGTATAGAGCAAAACATTTTATTTCGTGATTTGTTACATTGGCAACCCTGATCATAAAATCTTTCTACCAATAACACAGCTTCTTAAGACTTATCAAAAACCTGAAAACAAAGATGCTCTCATCTGATTTCAATGTTGACGTCTCTTGGTCTTTAGAAACTAAACAAATTATAGTTAATGTATATTTACTAGAAATAATAGAGTGGCACAAGTGGTGGAACTTTAATTTTGTTTCAATAAAAAAGAGCTAAGTATTATTTTTTAATAATATTTCCCAATTTCGAAAATAATTTAAAAATAATATTTAGCTCTTTTTTATAGAAACAAAATTGAAGTTCCACCACTTGTGCCAATCTATTATTTATAATAAATCAACATTTACTACTTTATTTCGTCTTTTAAGACCGAGAGACGTCTACATTGAAATCAGGTGAGAGCATTTATCTTCACAGGTTTGATCAGCCTTATAGAAAACAAGCGCAGCTCACAATCAGTGTCGTAGTTGAGCGCATTTCTGTTGCAAGATTGTAATACTGCATAAAATTCAATTCATACTAATTTACAAATTATATAATATTATTATTATAATAAACTTCAAAACTATTATTCTTAATTAAAGTATTTAAAACAAAAAGTTCCAAATTTATATAGACTGCTTTTAAATTTCGCGCCAAATAGATGTAGATTAAGAAGTTTGATTTTAAAAGATACAAATTTTACTTACATTTTTCACTTTTTTTATGTCAACCGAACGTTAGAATATATTAATGTAAATTATTCAGTAAAAAGTGGGTTTTTTACAACATTTTAAAATGTTTTTTACTGCATAATAAGTTTATTAACAATTTGCAAATAAAAATAATATTACTACAATATTTGTTAGGTGTTTTAATGGCAGTGTACAACAGAATAAATAACAGGTAATTGTACTATGTTACAAAAATTTCAATTTTCTTTATATTTAATAACCCAATGGGAAATTGCCAAGGCTCACGATTGGCTAAATATTGGTCCAATATTGGCATTTATATTGGGCCAAGGCTGGGAGTGTAGAAACCAATGCCAAGCCTCGGAATACAATATTCAACCAATATTGAACCAATATTGCAGATATCAGTTTCTTTCGAAAAAGAAATTTGGTGACGACATATATTACGGTTTTAGGGGTTGCTGATTACGAATCTAAAGTCCAATTTTCAAAATTCAAAATGGCTGACTCAATATGGCGGACGAATTTTAAAAAAAACGATAAAAATCGCTAAAAACTTGTCACTCAGGGGTTTTTGGGGTCACTGATTATGAATCTAAAATCCGATTTCCAAAATTCAAAATGGTAGACCCAATATAGCGGACAAATTTTTTAAAAAATGATAAAATTCGCTTGAAACTTGTTACTCGGGGGTTTTTGGGGTCACTGATAACAAATCTAAAATTTGATTTTCAAAATTCAAAATGACGAATCCAATATGGCGGACAAAATGTTAAAAATTCATTGAAATCGCTTGAAACTTGTTTTTCGAGGATTTTTGGGTCACTGATAACGAATCTAGTTATGCCATGCTGGGCCTGGGCCAGTTACCGACTATCGGTAATGCATATTTATACTTTACCGACCGCGAAAAGTCGTGTTTCTACCGGGGTTATCATGTTACCATCAGTCGGTAATACAGATTTCTTCTTTGCAGGCAGTAAACATTAGTGTTTTTCATGGTGTTAGATTAGTAAAACAGAACACTCTACAGAAACACTAATTTCTTCCTGGAGATCAAGTAGAAATCTGCATTACCGACTGATGGTAACACACTGTCTTGCAAAAATGCGATACTTGGTGGTCGGTATGCTAGAAATCTGCATTACCGACAGTCGGTAAGTGGTGCAGGATCAACATAGCATAATTACTAAGTTTCTAATAATTTCAAAGAACTTTTAAAAATTTGTCAGCCATGGTGGTTACGCCATTTTGAATTTTGAAAATCATTCATTATAGTGACCCCAAAAACCCCAGAGTAACAAATTTCAAGCGATTTCCATCATTTTTTTAAAAATTCGTCCGCCATATTGAGTCCGCCATTTTGAATTTTGAAAATCTGAGTTTAGATTCGTTATCAGTGACCCTAAAAACCCCCGAGTAACAAGTTTCAAGCGTTTTTCATCATTTTTTTACAAAATTGTCCGCCATATTGAGTCCGCCATTTTGAATTTTGAAAATCTGAGTTTAGATTCGTTATCAGTGACCCCAAAAACTTGCGAGTAACAAGTTTCAAGCGATTTCCATCATTTTTTTAAAAATTCGTCCGCCATATTGAGTCAGCCATTTTGAATTTTGGAAATCTGAGTTTATATTCGTTATCAGTGACCCCAAAAACCCCCGAGTAACAAGTTTTAAGCGATTTTCATGGATTTTAAAAAATTCCTCCGCCATATTGGGTCCGCCATTTTGAATTTTGAAAATCAGGTTTTAGATTTATTGTTAGTGACCCCTAAAACATTAAAATATTCCGTGATCCAATTTTATTTTTTGACAGAAACTGATATCTGCAATGTCCAATTTTGTATTCAAGGGCTTGGCAGTCTTGGCATTGGTTTCTACACTCCCAATATTGGCCCAATATTGTACAATATTAAACCAATGTTGCGCCAATCGTATTTTTCCCATTGGGAAGGTATTTTTTGTTTATGATGTGTGAATTATATAGTAAGCATCATAAGTTTTCTACTAATGAAAAAAATTCTGAAAATTAGTAAAATTCAAGTTTTAATATGAACTTAAAAAAAGGTGGCCTGCTACCCCTAACTCTACCCTGATGCATACACATAACATTAAATAAATAATTTAAAACAATTTTTAAAAAATTCAATAATTTTACTTACATATCCATCCTTGATGCACATGAGAGTCAACAATAATTGAGCGGCCGGGAAGAAGAACTCGATCTACGCTCGAAGGCATTGTCTGTCTCCTTTTTCGTAAGATAAGATGATGGAAAAATTATCTGGAAAAAAAAATTCTAGAAAATGAAAAATTGTAAACGATAGAGCATTTGAATGCGCACATTTTTTCTTAATACACTTTTTTTGTCA
The DNA here is from genome assembly GCA_037103525.1 of Ganaspis brasiliensis. NCBI lineage: Eukaryota > Metazoa > Arthropoda > Insecta > Hymenoptera > Figitidae > Ganaspis > Ganaspis brasiliensis. Next base: position 226,969 of record JAZKLR010000203.1, on the reverse strand, counting down.
GACTTTTATTTAATAAGATAAAAATTATAAATTAAATTTATTTCTTGAGTTGAAATCAATTAAATTTTAGTAATCAACTCGTGATATTTCAGAGACCAATGGATGAAAAAAGGTTAAATTCCACTTATGAACTCAAAAAACAATGCAGATTCTACTAAGTTCGTTGAAATAATAAAAATAGTTGAATTTGTTGTTGATTTTTAACAATAAAGTAGTCGCTGTCGTTATTTGGTCTTTACAGACTTTGAGCAAAAAGTCATAGTGGGGAAGTATTGAATTTTGTAAACTTATATCATACAAGTTATTCAATAGGGTATTAGAACGTTTTACCAAAAAGAATTTTTAAGATTCCTTAATTATTTCAGCTTTTATGAACAATTTAGTTAGTCAGTTATTTTATGTCACACGTGAACTAAAATCAGCTGACTGGCTGAGCTCCGAGCTGTGAGCGGAAGAAGGACGCATGCAAGCGTAAGAGAGAGAAAGCGCCAATAAAGACTTATACAAGCAGTGTTTGTTTCATGAATGGATGTGTTTTATTTATAAAATATATTAGAAATATACAACAATATTTTAAAATTATATATTGTTAAAATGACAGCTCCTTTTAAAGAATTTTTTTTAACTTATTAATTACATTTCGTTAACGTGTTTAATAAGATGTTAGATGTACAAAAAGTATATTTTTAAACATAATTTTTTTAAAGACAACTGTAAACATTGTTAAAGAAAATAATTGTTTAACAATAATTTTTTAAGAAATTTTCAACATTGTTAAAATGATAATTCTTAAATGATATTCTTTTTCTTAAATAATATTTTTTTAAATTAAAATATTGCCAATTAAATTTTTATGTTTTTTTAACATTCTGTTTGGTAACCAGCTTTGAAAACAACTTCTTATAGAAGTTCTGTCCCTTAAGACTTAAATATCGTGTTAATGACTGTACATCTTGTTTTTTGTTTTCCGTTATTCCTACAGCAGGCGCAGGCTTAGAATTACGCAATAAATCATTAAATGTTATTAAATGATTAATATTGTAATTTCTGCTTTCTTCTTTATAATCATTGTATACGCTTACTTGATTATTTGGAAAATACACAATTCGCACGACTTTGCTAATTTTAATATTTTTTGATAATTCTTGTGTCTCGCATTCTAAAAATGGTTCGAAATTTTTTACTTCATACTCCGATTCGCGTATAATTATAAACGGAGGATTTCGAGCACTCTGTATAAGCTCTATGTAATCTTCGTCTGTTTCGATTACTTCAGTTCGCTTCTTTTTTTGCCCATACATCCCAAAATTTCTATCGCAAGAGCAATATGAATGACCACGAACGGAGTATACATGTTCCACTTCGACTTGTAATTTTGCAGAAAGTAATGACAGAAATGATAAAATTAAATAACTTTTATTTTGTCCTCCACAATTGTCTGAAAATAAATATATTTTATTATAATAATCTATTGCAAATTCTTTTTTAATTGTATCCCAAATAAAATTGCACACAGTATTGCTACCTTTTTTTACGCTTCCTTCTATAAAAAAGTACATGTAGCTACGCTTGTGGTTCCCAAAAACATGTACATTAAAAATATTTAACCAAAGTAATCTTTTATAAAATTGTTCACTCACTGGGATTTTAGGTAATGGTAAATTCTGGCCGAAATCGAATTCGAGACATAGAACGTTTTCCTTTTTTATAATATTTTCTTTTAAATTTTTATAATCATTAACACTTTTTTTATGATTTTTAATCTCATCACTCATCTGCAAGTTACTTTGCTGAAATTCAAAACACGTATTACATACATCCGTTCGTGGCTTCGAAAAAGTGAAATTAACATTGTGGTTAAAATATTGGTAGTATGTACTTTCATTAATCGGTGCATTTTTATCTCCAGTGACTAAAAATAGTAATCTATGAACAACAAATATAACTTTTTTAAATTTAATTCGGAATTGTCAAAATATTTTAATGATGTTTCCTCCCGCCTATAATGTGATTCCGAATGAGGGATGGAATTACAATGTTCATTTATCATTTTTTTTAAATCTTCTGATAGACGAATCGGATTATTGGCGTGCTTTCCTCGTTGATCTTCAAAACTTTTGTGATTTAAAAGTTTTTTCTGTATGGTGGTAAATCTTCCTAACTTTATTTGAAATAAGTTGCATAAAAATTTTTGACAAACCATTCTTCTCTGAAACTGGGAGTGGAAAAAATATTTCCATTGAATCAGCTTCTTTGTAATCGTTTCGGAGTAGTTAACTCTTTCCATGAGTCCACAAAGAATTAAATTTTGCGCGTTGTAATTTCCACATTTGTAAAATTGTGAATATGCTTCTGCTTGCTCGATCTCTTGAATATTAGAATAACAATTTTTTATGCAACATGATACTACAGATTTAAACCTTTTTTCTGGAACTAGTTTTCCTGACGATGATAAATATTCCAGTCCCTGCAATTTTTTAAAAAGTTCATGCATGACTCTTTTAAAAGACAATATTTTTTGTATTAAATAAAAATAATATTTCTTTACTACAAATAGGGGAGAGCGGGGTTGAAAGTGCCGGTTTTGAGAAATCTCTAAAAAATACTGGTAAAATGAAAGTTTTTCTTTTGGAATTATTTACTATTTAATGTCAAATTTAATGTAGTTTTTGAATTTAATTTGAGTTTGAACCGATTTTCAAAAGTCTTTTTCTAATGCTTGGTTTTTTACAAAAAGTCAGTGTGGCACTTTTGACCCCACTCCGGGGCGAAAAGTGCCGATGCTAGTGCCGATCGCTTTTTCTATGTGATGTTTAATGAAAACAATTAATTTTAAACGTAAAAATAATAAATAATTTATTATTTATAATGCCTGCATTTGTTTTTTAAGTAATATAAACAATTAAAAATTTTATTGAGCAAACAATCTACACCAAATTTTATAACCATGAGAATATTTTCTCACGTGACTCAAAACGCTTTTTTTCGCAAATACAGTAACAACTCATTTTTTTGCCTAGCAGATAATTCTAAAATGATTAACATCGAGTCGTATTCATTAAATCTTACTTTCCTCACTTCAAACTTATTTTTATCTCTTTTCATTTTCAAAATAAACGTATCGGCACTTTCGACCCCGGGCACTTTCAACCCCGCCTTCCCCTATATAAAATTATGTTTACTATTCTTTTATTCATATCCACTAATATTTAATCAAAAATTAATTATATAATTTAACAAAAGTGAAAAATAATATATCATACCTCGTTTCTTTTTTTTTTATTCACGTTTTTTAACCATGAATTTTCATTTCTTTTTCGTTTGCGACCCTTTATAACACCCTCACTTTTTTTTCGGACAGAATAACGACACATTTTATTCAACTTGTTTTAGGCGAACGAAACTTTCTTTTAGAAGCCAACTTTGATACTGTATTTATAAGTAAACACACTAATAATTAAGACATCGACAATATATCAATAACAATTCAAAAGCGAAATAATACCTAACTATCAACATGTAATTGTAAATAGAAAATTAAAATAAATAGGAAATCAGCGACTAAAATGAAAATGAAAAATACTTTTTCATCAATTATTATTAAAGATAATTATTTAAAAGTTCAATATCAGAAAATCAATTAAATAATAGATTTATTTCCCTAATTTGAATTTTAATACAAATCATGGAATTTTTCAATTATATTAAAAGTATATCCTTAAGAAAGGATATTTGATATATTTTTAAAAAGACTAATAATAATTAAAAAAACATCCATTCATGAAACAAACACTGCTTGTATAAGTCTTTATTGGCGCTTTCTCTCTCTTACGCTTGCATGCGTCCTTCTTCCGCTCACAGCTCGGAGCTCAGCCAGTCAGCTGATTTTAGTTCACGCGTGACATAAAATAACTGACTAACTAAATTGTTCATAAAAGCTGAAATAATTAAGGAATCTTAAAAATTCTTTTTGGTAAAACTTTCTAATACCCTATTGAATAACTTGTATGATATAAGTTTACAAAATTCAATACTTCCCCACTATGACTTTTTGCTCAAAGTCAGTAAAGACCAAATAACGACAGCGACTACTTTATTGTTAAAAATCAACAACAAATTCAACTATTTTTATTATTTCAACGAACTAAGTAGAATCTGCATTGTTTTTTGAGTTCATAAGTGGAATTTAACCTTTTTTCATCCATTGGTCTCTGAAATATCACGAGTTGATTACTAAAATTTAATTGATTTCAACTCAAGAAATAAATTTAATTTATAATTTTTATCTTATTAAATAAAAGTCTGACAAAAAAAGTGTATTAAGAAAAAATGTGCGCATTCAAATGCTCTATCGTTTACAATTTTTCATTTTCTCGAATTTTTTTTTCCAGATAATTTTTCCATTATCTTATCTTACGAAAAAGGAGACAGACAATGCCTTCGAGCGTAGATCGAGTTCTTCTTCCCGGCCGCTCAATTTACACCACTCAGCGGAGGGTATCGCCGTTTTTGAAATATCGAATAAGAAATTTCCAATTTCCAGAAGTTCTCGGGAAAACTCAGGATCAATAATGATGACACATGAGAAGCCATCACCTTCGACTGAATGATAGTGAAGAGTTCCGCCAATATAATTTTTTAAATTCGAATAGTTGCCGTCATTTAAAATTCTCGCAAAAGACGGTAAATTTGTCGGCATCTCTTGGGAAACGTTGTTAATCAGCCAGTTATTCATTTGCCCTTGAACTCTTTCGAAGAGTAATTCGCGAGCATCATTTTCGTGACTGAAAATATAAAAATGCAGTAAAAAGTATGCCTTAAGTGCAGAAAAAATTCTTTGATGATGCAAGTACTAGTTCTGAGCTACGTTGACATGGATAATTGTTTTAAAAACACTCTTGGAACCTAAAAAACTAATCCGTAATTATTTTTAAATACTGACATTTGTTTTCGAATAATTGTTATTGCATATACCTCGTCGCCTGATTTTGAGGATAGCGCGTGAGGGGACATTCGTGAAGTGGTCACTCACGCGCTATCTTTTTCAAAATCAGGCGACAAGGTACCTATGGTGGGAGGGCGACAAATCGCCGCAACGTAGAACGGCCTTTAGACAGTGCACCGAGATTTTTGGTAATCGAATACGTAGGTTGTGTTTACACACTGCCTGACATCGTTACATGTTACACCTCACCTGTGATCCTTATTGATGACACGGTGAAAGAACGTTACATCTTCTTTCCGTTACATCTACATACTCTAAAAGAGTATGAAATTACATTTCTTAAAAAAAAAAGAAAAAAATAAATAAATAAAATCAGGGTGCCTAACAATTTAGGAAATTAAAATTCTCCTAAGTTCTGCACGGGTTCCTTAATTAAATTTCTTAAATAATTATGAAATAAAAAATCGCAATTTAATTCAATATACTTTTTTCAACTGCATAAAAATGCATTTCAAAAATTGCGGTTTTTAAAAAGGTTTACAAAATTGAAACTTTGTTTGACAATCAAAAACATTTTTAATTTTTTTTCAAAATTTACATTTTTTTGAAAATTTACTTTTCTTAATGAAACATTAAATTCATACTTTTAGTATTTATTAAATAATTAAGAAAAGCAGAAATTGCTGACTTAAAAAATCCATCAGCAAATTTATATGAGGAGAAAGTTTTCAAAATCTGATAAATCCAAATTTTGTCATTTCGAGAAATTGAAACAAATGACATTTCTCACATAACCACTTAAGTCAATTTTAATGTAGAAAAATTGTAATGAATTATTTATATTCAAATATTTTATTGAATATTTATTGAATTCAAATGTTATATTGAAGACGTTTTTTTTATAATCAAAATATGTTATAAGTAGGGGATTTAAAGATTTTGGTAATTTTTTCTAATAAGAAAATTAAAATTATTATAAATCATCTAGGTTAGGCCAAAATGTTTTTAAATTAAAAAATTCTTTTAAAATAAATTTTTTTTCATAAATTCAACAGTGATATATCGATTTGTAAGGTCCTTAATATGTTTAATATGTGTGTGTCAACATTTTTTTGAAAAATGGATTTATCAGTTTTTGAAAAATTGCTCCACACATATTTTGAAAGAAAAAACCATTTCTACATTCTATGCACTAGGAGTTTAAGTGCATTTAAATATCTTTTATAAAAAAAAATTCAAAAATATGCCAATTTTGAAAAAATGTGGAAAAATATTTTTGATTATCAAAGAAACTATTGACAAAATATATTATAATTATTTTTATCTAGTACAATAAAATACATAGAAAATTCACGAATTTGATAAAGTGACCAGGGGTCTTTCCGCTGGTTATTGGCTGATAGAACAGTACCGGCTACGAGTCTGTGACCACCACTTACACGCTACTCGATTAAAAAACATACCTTCTCATTTTCAACGATTTCTCTGCCACAAAATAAGCTAGAAGAAAATTTCAAAAACCGTTTGAAAGGTTATTAAATTTCACGTAAAAGAGTTTGAATTAAGAGTCATTTCATTTCATAGGTTCCGACTTATGAACTGAGGAAGACAAAAGAAAAATTATCAAATTTTCTGATTTTAACTCTTGATTTTAACACCTGGGAAAATCCAGGAAAATGAAATAAAAAAATTTTTAAAACGTAGAAATATACGATATTATCTCCAGTGGCGGATCCACGGTGGGGGGGGGGTGGCCATAGGGGTCATGACTCCTCCCCCCGGAGTTAATTTAGATTTGCATGGGAGAGAGAGAGAGAGAACACTATAGTGTTGTCTGTTTCTCTCTCATGTATGACCCCCTCAAGAATAACTTATTGAAATGAACGTATTTAAAAATGACCTTATCCTTATATTTTAGTATATAATATTAAAGAAAATTGTAAATGATTAATTAGAAAATAATTTAAATGTATAATATTCGTAATTATTTGTTCAATTCAAAATTTATAATGGTTACAATTAATTTTCACAAGTAGCAGTTAAATAAAATACTGTAATTAAAAATAATGCTAACAGAATTTTATAAGTGATGTGAAAAAACTCGGTGCCCCATTGTTAACGCGTCAATTTCGTCCTTGCTTTACCTCATCCCGTTTGCTTCCCAAGCGAGAATCGAGTCGCGGCAACTAATTTTTGAACTACTCTCTAAATCTGAATTACTTAAAAATAACTAATTTGAAAGCAAAAACTCAGTCACTAATTCAAATAATTATATTTCTACTAATCATTTAGTAAAAAAAAAACTAATTATTAGTCAAATTCATTTTTAGGTTATGTCGTCAAAATAACTAATATTTTAGTAAAATTCTGTTTACTAATTCAATTAGTCGAATTTTAACTATTTTTTAGTTATGTGTTTACTAACAGTTATTTATTTTTTTTATTAATAATTAGTTATTTTTAACTAATTGCTGAAATAAAAACTCAGGCACGCTTTTACTAATTATTAGTTATTTTTAACTAATTCAGATTTAGAGATTACTGATCAGACGCACATTTTCATTGATATCTCGAAAACCGAAAACCTTTATTAATTTTATAAAACTTATTTTAAAGAGGAGATAATATCGTATATTTCTACGGTTTAAAAATTTTTTTTATTTCATTTTCCTGGATTTTCCCAGGTTTTAAAATCGAGAGTTGAAAATCAGAAAATTTGTTAATTTCTCTTTTGTCTTTCTCACTTGTCACTTCATAACTCAGAACCTATTAAATAAAATAAATTGAAATTTAAACTCCTTTACATAAAATTTAATAAGCTTTCAAACGGTTTTGGAAATTTTGTTCTAGCTTATTTTGTTGCAGAGAAATTGTTGAAAACGTGAAGGTATGTTTTTAAATCGATTCGCGCCTAAGCGGTCACAGACTCGTACCCGGTACTGTATATTGTCGCCGGTAATATTTATTTGTAAATTCTGATGTCATATTTGGATTCAGTGACCATAATAAACATCCGAGTAACAAAATCTAGGTAAATATATCATCAATTTTGTAATCAGGTTGATTAAAAATTTTTCAAATTAAAATTCCAGTGTGATTTTCACGGGTTCTATAATTTATTAAATTTCCCGAACAATTATGAAATAAAAAAGTACTATTTAATTGATTTTATTATTATCGACAAAAATTATTATCAGGGTATCTACTAATTTCGCCCCATAAAATTCCCGGTCACTTCTTGGTTTTTCCCGGTTTTTGTTTCTATTTTTCCCGGTTGTTTCTCTTGTTAGCTTAAAATTTATTTTAAGTATAAATAAACCTACAAATTGAAATTCAAAGAAACTAATTGAGAATTGAAGAATTAAATATTAAACTTTGCAAAAAATAATAATTAAGAATTGAAAGAAATAATTAATAATGAAAAGAAATAATTGAACAATGACGAAGATATTTGACAATTAGAAACAAAATTCAAAAAAAGGAAATATTAATCTACAATTGAACAATAATTGAAAAAATTGAACAATTAATATTAAATTTAAAGAATATAATTAAAAATTAGTCAACTAGATAGAAAAAAAAAAAATTCAAAATTTAAGTTAATAAATCAAAATTGAAGAGATAAATTGAAAATTAAATAATGAAATTGAAATCGGAAATACACAGAATTATTGAATATTAAAAAAAAAACAATTGAAAATTGAGAAATAAAATTGAAATTCGAATACAATAATTGAGAATTAAAGAAAATTATTGAACAATTGGATTGAAAAAAGAAGAAAATAATTTATAATTAAAAAAAAGTGGAAAATGCTAGAAATTATTTAATATTGAAGAAAACATTAAAAATTGAAGAATAGAATTGTTATTTAAAGAAATTAATTGAGAATTGAAAAAAATAATTGAACAACTGAACAATTAAATTGAAAATAGGAAAAAAGTGATTGAAAATTGAGAGGTTTTGAAACATGAAATAAATAACTAATAATTGAAAAAAGTCGAGATTACTGAATATTGAAACAAACAATTGAAAATTGAACAAAATAATTGAAAATTGAAGAAAATAATTAAAAATTGAAGAAACTACTTAAAAATTGAAGACAATATTTGAAAACAGCAGAAAGATTTGGAAATCGACAGAAATAATTGCGAATTGATGAAAATAATTTAAAAATTATCAATTTTAATAAAAATTTAAAGAAAAACATAATTTAAACAAGCTGAGAATTGTTGAATATTCAAGAAAATTGAGAAAAAATTTGAAATTTGAAGGAAATTGATAAATTGAAAGAAATATGAGAAAGTAATTAAAAATTGAAGAAAATCATTGAAATTTAAGAAAATAATTGAGAATTTTAAAAAAATCATTGTAAAAGGCCTAGAGTTATTGAATATTAAAAAAAAACAATTGAAATTTGAAGAATGGAATTGAATGTCGAAAATTATAATTGAGAATTAAAGAAAACAATTGAAGAATTGAACAATTGAATTGAAAGTAATAAGTAATAATTAAAGAAAAAAAAAATTGAACAACCCAAGAATTATAGAATTTAAAGAAAACAATAAAAAATGAAGAATGTAATTTTAATTTGAAGAAATTAATTAAAAATTGTAGAAAATAATTGAAAATTGAAGAAAATAATTGAAAATTGAATCAAATAATTGGCAATTGAAAAAAATAATTTAGAGTTTATTTAATACGTATATACTGGCTGATACGAGTTGACAAGAACCTATTTAAAAGATAAAAATATATTAAAATACAAATTAAGAGTTGAAGAAAATAATTAAAAATTGATTAAAATAATTGAAAATCGTAGAAAATATTTCAGAATTGAAAAAATTAATTAGAAAGTGATGAAAATAATTGAAAATTGGAGAAAATAATTGGCAGTTGAAGAAAATAGTAGAAAATCGAAAAAATAATTGAGAAATGAAGAAATAATTTGAAAATAATGAAAATAATTCAAAATTAAAGAAAATAATTGAGAATTGTAGACAATAATTGGAAATTGAAGAGAATAATTGAGAGTTGAAGAAAACAATTGACAATTAAAAAGAACAATTGACAATTGAAGAAAATAATTGTGAATTACTGAAAATAGTTGAATAATAATTGAAGAATTGAATTGAAGTTTCAAGAACGTAATCCATAATTGAAAAAAAATTATCTAAAAAAGCCGAGAATTATTGAATATCGAAGAAAATAATTGAAATACGATGAAAATAATTGATAATTGAAAGCACACCATAGAATTGCCCATAATTATATAAACTGTTATGTAATGTACGGTCTAATAAAAAAACTGAAGTTCTATCTACATTGTTTCATAATAATTTGACTTTTTCATGTTCAATGTCTTTTAATGTTTCTTCGGTATTGTTAGCGTTAAGAAAAAAAGATAGTAGACAAACATCTACATTTGATGAGAATATATTATATTATTTTCAATTGTTTAATGTATATTTTTTATTTTTTAATTGCATAATTGTCGCATAATTACACAAAATTTAAACGCATAATCTGATTGATTCAAAATGCATAAAGTTACCATCTTTATTTATAAAACAAATTGATATATCAGTCAAATTTATTAGACTTATTTCCCGCTCAATTTAAATTCCCGGTTATTTCCCGGTTTTCCCGGTTTGTAGACACCCTGTATTATCGACAAATGCATGAATAAAATTGTTTTCAGAAATTGTTTTTCCTTGACCTTTCGAGTGGGTTAAAATTTTTTTTTAAAAATTCAAAAATTGACACTTCTATTTAAGAATTAAAATTATTTTTGACTTTTTCCCCAAGTATTACATTTTTTTGAAAATTTATTTTTCTTAATAAAACTAAAAGTTTATATTTTTGATACAAAAAAAGTGCAAAACCACTGTGGATTTTTTATAACTGACATAAATCAATTAATTAAGTACAGTTAACAAACAATAACATATTTTTTAATCAAATAAAGTTAGGATGATTTTAAAATTATTAACATATTTTTGTACTGATTTAAAAAAAAAGTACCGCGCTTTCTCCGGTTACTTGGTTTGCTATACGCCCTGAATAATATTGGCTTACACAGGTATAATATTCATTGCTGTAGTAATTCTGCAGAAATTTGATCGTATGTAAATGTTTCGGCCAATAATATTCAGGGTGTTTAGCGAACCGGGTGACCGGAGGAAAGTTTGGTATTGTTTTTCAAATCGGTAATTTTTCTGTATTTTTTTTATAGTATATAAAAAAAAATTACAAATTTCTTTGGCAATCCAAAATTTAATAATGGAAAATATTTTTCGCATTTTTTTAAAGTCAGCATTTTTAAAAAAAATTTTTTTGGCAAAATCTTAAAATGTACACTCTTATAGACCTCTTCATTTTAGTTCTTCTGTCTTTTTCCAGATCATGCAATGGCACATGCATTAGAAGAAAACAGAAAAGTTGAATGAAAAGGTCTATTGCTTTAATTATGAAAATGTTATTTTTTTCCGAGATATATAAATTTATTGATGATTTTCTTACGTACGCAATTGTTTATTTTTCTCTAATTTTTTTTAAAAATCCTTTAATACAAAATATTTTATAGTGGGTTCGTTGAAGGTATAGATATTTGATAATTCGTCGCGTCGTCTGGGTGCAGAAATGTACCACTTTAGACTTTTCTTAAAAAACGTGCCTTTACAAAAAAGATTTGAAAAACATACCAACTCAGAAATGACAGTTTTCTGTTTTTTATTTTAATTGCGAGCACTGCAGAATTTAATTAAGTTATGAAAATTACTTTCAATTTGCATTTTGCAGGATTAATTTTTTTTGAAAAAAGAATATTTTGAATAATTTATTAAATTGACTTTTTAATATTTTATTCTTTGATGGAAACATTTTGTTTAGTTTCTAAAAATTTATAACTACATCAAATTCTTCAGCACAGACAATTTAAATGAAAAACAAAAGTATTTTCTGAATTAGTATGTTTTCCAAATCTTTTTTGGAACGGCACGTTTTTCAAGATAATCCATTTTTCAAGAGAAAAGGGTTATTTTTGCCGGTTTAATAAGATAAAAAATACATGTCACTTATTTATCATCTTATTAACCCGAGAAAAATTACCTTTCTTTTTTGGAAAAATTGCCGAATGTATATTGCTGTCAGCACAAAATACCGTAATAAAAAGCAAATTTTGCCTTTTATTTTTCGCAGTATTTTACTCTGTTAAATGTGGTATATAAAATTTTTTTTTGTTTTCAGTGGATTGTTTTTGCTAAAACTTTTTTAATTAGAGAGTAACTTTTTTTAATTTACAATCAATAATAATAATCCGCAAGATTCATTCATTCATTCATTCATTCATTCGTGTCTGTCCGCACCTGAAGTTTGGCATTTAGATATTTTTTTGTTTTAAATCAGTTACGTTTGGAAAAATGTATATCTTTAAGGCCGTTGGAGACACAGAGTCCGCAGAGAATCTGTAGGGGGGAGCAGTGGTTCTCAAAGACTGTCCCCATGCGTCTTGAAGACTTAGGAATTTTTCGCGTCAAAGTCCAACACTTTTCCCACAAAAGAACATCGTACTGCAAATTCTATTGAATTAAAGATTCAGAAAAATACTTACTTTTGATAAATCAAGTATTTCCTGAGCTTTAGTGTCTCGAGGAAATTCGTGTGATGAAAACAACCTCCAATGATGTTCCATGTTTGGCAATTTTTTCCAATAAAACCAGACACTTTTTCTGAAAATGAAAATCGTAGTGAAAAATTAAATTTAATTAGCACTTTTTCACTTATTTTATTTTTGGCATATGAGTTTTTAAATCGCGTCAGTCTCTCGAGGAAATACAAAATCACTTGACACTTCACTCACTGATTCCCACTTTGACAATTTTTTTCGGCAAAATCCGACACTTTTTCCACAAATGGTCATCGTAGTGAAAATTTAAATTTAATTAGCTCTTTTTCACTTCTTTTGTTTTTGGTATTTGAGTTTTTAAACCGCGTCAATCTCTCGAGGAAATACAAAATCACTTGACACTTCACTCACTGATTCCCACTTTGACAATTTTTTTCGGCAAAATCCGACACTTTTTCCGCAAATGGTCATCGTAGTGAAAATTTAAATTTAATTAGCACTTTTTCACTTCTTTTGTTTTTGGTATTTGAGTTTTTAAACCGCGTCAATCTCTCGAGAAAAGTAAATTTTTTTCAATTTCATCAATGAAAATGTCAAACAATGTAGCAGAATATAGTTTGTCGTGCGCTGTTCTGATACGGCATTTTCGGGTACTATAATTCACACGGCGCCGCCTTTGAAATTATACATATTATGATTCGGAGTTTGACAATTTTTTCTGTCAAAACCCGCCACTTTTTCCGAAAATGAAAATCGTACTGCAAATTTAATTTTAACTAGCACTTTTTCACTTATTTTGTTTTTGGCATTTGAGTTTTTAAACCGCGTCAATCTCTCGAGGAAATACAAAATCACTTGACACTTCACTCATTGATTCGGACTTTGACAATTTTTTCCGTCAAAACCCGACACTTTTTCCGCAAATGGTCATCGTAGTGTAAATTTAAATTTAATTAGCACTTTTTCACTTTTTTTGTTTTTGGTATTTGAGTTTTTAAATCGCGTCAATCTCTCGAGAAAAGTAAATTTTTTTCAATTTCATCAATGAAAATGTCAAACAATGTAGCAGAATATAGTTTGTCGTGCGCTGTTCTGATACGGCATTTTCGGGTACTATAATTCACACGGCGCCGCCTTTGAAATTATAGACAGGCGTACATTATATTCATTATATTAATCAACCTATGTATAAAATTCAATGTTTAGATATTAATTGTAAAAATTTAATATAAAAAATTAATGTCAAGTTCCAAACATAATTTTGCTAACTTTGTACAAAAAATAAAAGTTGTTTGTTATTTCAAGTGTAATTAGCTCTATTGAAACGACGCATTAAAAATAATTTAAACCATTCAAATGCAACAAGTACATTATTTATTGTAAATCATGCATTAATAATTTCTAAACAATTTAAATATTTTTTAAAATCTAAGAGTTGAAGGAAAAACAGTAGAGCTTATTTAGTTTATCAGAAGAATGCAACCCGACTTACAGAGGAGATGGGAAATAGATATTGTATAGGAACTGAAATAAGTGTTTCTTTTAATTTTTTAAAATTAAATAACAGAGCATTCGATAAATATTTTATACATAACGTCAAAATTAAAGAAATAATTAAAACGCAAGAAAGGACTAAAAAAATAGTGTAATATCAAAAAAATTAAATGAACAGGAAGAAAATGGAGAAATGTTTTTTTCTTAATCTAACAAACTGTAAAAAATGTAAAAAGTAAAAAAGAATAAGTAAGTAAGTTTGTAAAAAAACTCTCAAGAAATAGGCAAGATGTGAAAAGAAATTGAATAAATTTACAAAAAAATAAGTGTATTTACTTTTAAAAGTATAGAAATAATTATTAAAATTAACGTAATAAAAAGTTTAATGAATGTATAAATAAGAAAACTGTGTAATATAATATTAAATAATTTTTATAAAAAGAAGAAAATTAAAGAAAATCCTAAAAAGAATCGTTTTTATAGATCTTTTTTGTTAAATATTTAATAACTTGGGCATGTTAACAAATATTTTTGAAATTTAACTGTCATGTTTAGAATTTTCATCTGAATTGGTCGAATTTGAGACAGCTTTTTCTGAAAATGTTGTCAATAAATTGTATGTATTTTATGCTACACAGACAAATGTATATCTCTTTTTTTATAAGAAAAAAAAACGTGGTTTAAAAAATGTATGATTTAAAATTAAATAAGTAAATATAATTTATTTACCAAGTAGTTTCTTACATTTTATTTTTAAAAGATATGTAGTTTAATCTAATATCATTTTTGAACTAATTTATTTTATTTTTAAAACATTCAATATATTAAAAAAAAATTATATAATATTTATATTATGTAACAAAATTTCTCTCTTTTATTTTGAAGAAATAAGAAATTTACTTTAATACTTGTTTTAGAACATTATTCATTTGTTTATTATATTTAATATTGTAATAAAGAATTGCATAATTTAAAATTAACAAATTAAAATTTATGTAGGAAAAAATTTTATCTTTTTTTTTGCTAAATTATTTCTCAAATACTAAGAGTTACATCATAAATCCTTATGGTTTATTTAGTGCAGAGAAAGAAGGCAACCCGACTTACATAGAAGTTCGGAAACAGAGATCAAATTATTCATCAAAGATATATGTATAGATTGCTTGAAATAAATAAAATAAATGTAATCTATAAACAGGGCTGTTATTGATTTAAATGAAAAAAAAACTTTTCAATTCTCCGGATGTCCAATATTGCATGTAAAGTATCGCAAATCATTAAAAAAACAGAAATTTGTGAATAAATCTTGAAAATTTCAATATTTTATTCGTTATAAAATTTAAAAAATTGTATTAATACAGATGATCAA
This sequence comes from Ganaspis brasiliensis, assembly GCA_037103525.1. Classification (NCBI taxonomy): domain Eukaryota; kingdom Metazoa; phylum Arthropoda; class Insecta; order Hymenoptera; family Figitidae; genus Ganaspis; species Ganaspis brasiliensis. Next base: position 211,536 of record JAZKLR010000203.1, on the reverse strand, counting down.
AATACCGCTACAATTTACAAATTTTTGGTATCAAGTTATCAAAAAATAATATTAGATTTGTATATCTTCAAGTCATTAAAAGTTATATAAATTCCAAACGTCAATGAACTCATATTCCAATTTGTACCAACTTTTAAATTTCAATTAATTTAAATTTCAATGCATCTTAATTCAATAATATTAATTAATTGCCATATTCACAATAATCCTTCCTTTGGTAATATTCTTACATGATTTTTAAGAGATTTTACTTTCATTTTTATATTATAATTTATTATTTTTACAACATTTTTAAAATTTTTTCTCCGTTTAGGTATTTTTGATATTTTTTTTTTTGGTATTTGTCTCTGTTCTTTTTAGGATTTTCTTTAATTTTCTTCTTTTTATAAAAATTATTTAATATTATATTACACAGTTTTCTTATTTATACATTCATTAAACTTTTTATTACGTTAATTTTAATAATTATTTCTATACTTTTAAAAGTAAATACACTTATTTTTTTGTAATAAGAATAATGATGAAAATAATTAAAAACCGGTGTAAGAAATTTAAAAGTTCATGACAATAACAAAACTTGAATAAAATAATTAAAATTTGTAAGAAATAATTCTAAAATGGCAAAAATAACAAAAACATTAAGAAAATAATTGGAAAATGACAGAAGTAATTGAAAGTTGAAGAAAATAATTGAAAAATGACCAAAGTGAATTGAAACTTGAGTAATAAACTTGGATCTTCCTGACAATAATTTGACGATTAAAGAGCATAATTGAAATTATAAAAAATTAATTTAAAAGTTTAAAAAATAATTAAAATATTACAAGAAGATGAATGAACAAAATCAAAAATAATTGATAACTGGTGCATAAAATTACAAATTTTAAGACAATATTTTAAAAATTGATTAAACAATTGAAATTTTAAGAAAATAATTGAATAATGACATAAATAATTGAAAGCTGGGGTATTAATAAAAAATTTACAGAGAATAATTAAAGTTTGAAGAAAATAATTAAAATTTGTTAAAAATAATTAAAAAAGATGCACAAAAATTAATAAACTCATGAGAATAATAAAAATAATGAAGAAAATGATTGAAATTTGTAGAAAAGAATTGAAAACTAATATAATAAATTTAAAAATTCATGTCAATACAAAAAATTGAATTCATTTATGTATTTATTTATTTTCGGGCAAAAGCTCATTAAAATATAAAATTTAAAAACGTATTTCAAGTAACAATAAAATTAAAATTTGATAGAGCAATAATAATTACTTTATTAATAATTAATAGGTCGTATTCAATAATTTGAATAAAATAATAATTGAAATTTGTAAAAAATTAAAAAAAATTATCTTAAAATGACAAAAACGCTTGAATAATAACAAAAGTAATTAAAATTTAAAGAAAATTATTGAAAATTATAAAACTAACAAAAGTAGAATAGAAACTTGTGTTGAAAATTGAAATAGTCCTGGCAATAATTTAAAGATAGGAAAAAATAATTGAAATTTTAAGAAAATAATTGAAAAATGACAGAAGTAAATGAAAACTTGTGTACTAAATTTAAATACTCGTTCTGCAAATTTTATTTGTAAACTAAAACAATTTTAAAATTTCCAGATAAAGAGAATCAAAATTAATAAAAAAAAGGGACTAACTTCACTTTGGATTTTAAAACGTGGACAGAAAAGATGAATAAATATAAAAATTAACCAACTTCTCTTCAAGTTTTAAAACGTGGACAGAAAAAAAGTAATAAATATAAATAGTAACTCACTTCAGGAGTTTACGGAGATTATTATTATTTAATTACAAACTACGTTAATAATGTTTTGATAAATAGGTTAAATTAATCGTTATAACCTTACAAAATGTAAATAATAATTTTGAATTTAAAATCAATAAACGATTATCAAACTTTAGAGTCTATTTTAAAATATAAAAATAACCTTTCTATCATTAAATTTTAAACTTAGATATAATTCATCAACTGGACAACTTATCTTCGCAAAAGTTTAAGATGTTGTAGATTTTATAGAAACTTAGATATGTAGAAAGTGTTAAGTTTTTAAAAATCCAACAAGAAAAAAGTTGTGTAAGTTCAAAAATGTTCGTTTTGAGGTTAAATTTAAAATTTTCAAAATGAAATTATTCAATATCAAAGTAAATATTAGTCTTCTTTCTAGTAAAAACAGGAACATATAAAATTAACGTATATTATTCAAGTATACATACCTCGATTAACCTCGCTGCACGTGCCACTGTACCTGTTGCTGCCTGCACCGTCTTCGCGAGAGTAGAGAAGCTTGCAGAAGCGTCTACTCTCCTCGCTAAATTTGGACCACGTGACACTTCATCCAAATCTATTTGCTAATAAAACAGCGCGATTTTTTAAAACAGAACGTTGATTGGTATATTGCTGTCTACCCAAAGCGACAAGCACGTGTGTGTACACGCACACGTAGATGAATTATGGAAAGAGAAAATGCTTGCTCTCCTCTTCTTTTCACCCTTCTAAACGCAAAATTTGCCACAGTCTATCTTTCGTTGTGTGTTGAAACTGCTGTGAATTACTATAATTGTTTTCTGGACAGGTTTTGTAATAAGGATTGAGAATTGACATTCGTTGTTCAACATCTACTTACAGGTAAGTTAAATTAAATTGAAGGGAATAAACCCTATTGATATTTGTTGACTAAATTGTATTCCCCATGTTACTTTTAATAACATATCACACTGATAATTGTATATGTGCGACCTTGAAAATGACCTAAACTCTGCAGACTTGTTTTTCACTTTTGTTTACTATAAAAGATAACATTAACCTGCTTTAAATCAAAACAAATCGCAGATTCTCGAAGTGAGTAAAAAACTTCTTTTTCACGCCGTTCAAAAAATACGTAACTTCTTTAGGGGGGTGGGGGCTTCAAGAGGTTTTTATAACGTACCCAGTGGGCAAAAATCCGTGTTCGTTTTAAAAACGTTTGAAGAACGTTTTTAAAACGTTTCATGTCGGACAAATAATATTCTGGAACGTTATTGGAACATGGATGTTCGAATAATGTTCCAGAACATTATTTGGCCGACATGAAACGTTTTTAGAACGAACATGGATTTTTGCCCACTGGGTAACGTTCCCTTTTTTAATTATTAAGATTATTTTTTTCAGGTTAGGTGTAAAACTCTATAATAAATATAAAATATTTAAAATTCTATAATACACACTCGAAAGAGTTATAAGATCAATCAATAAAATTTATTAAGATTAAAAATATGAAAAAAAAAAAAAAAATGTAAATATTCGTATCCTCGAATAAAAACTTTACTGTATCTTCGCTGGAAATTTTTTTTGATTTACACGTGATTATTCCAGGTTAAAAGTTTTTATTGTACAAATTAAAGCCTAAACTATAATAATATAATTAATTAATTTTTGTGTTTTTTCACCTTGACTTGGATAGATCGATATATTCTCTAATTTATTTTAATGTTATTTACCAAGTGATAAATTCATACTACTATTAAAAAGCAAACTTTACTTTTAGCTAAAATCCTATCTTTCTCAATTGATTAGCTACAATTAAAAAATTACGAAACACCTTTGGGGGGGGGGGGGGTGAGGGGGATAAAAAAATCTCCAAAAAAGCGTTAGGTATTTTTCTAACAGACCCAGAGCGATTTTGGATTAAAGGTGTGTTTTTTACTCAGTGGGCTTCCAGTTCGATATAATATCATTTACATTAAGGACATATCGACGGGTGCTACGAAAAAAAAAACACAGTTAAGACTCGGCACGAAAAAAAACACTTTCGTTGAAATTCTAAACAAAAACACAGTTTTCATTTGATGTTTTCTATAGAAAGAAATTAGTTTTGTTGGTATTTTTCTTTTGTATTATAACATTTATTTTAAAAATAAATATAACAAATGTGTTTTTTGACCCAAAAATTTGTTTTCAGGATTAAAAAATCAGGAGTGTTAGTTTTTCGTGCAAGCGCGCAATAGAGTTGTTTTTTTTCGTAACACCCGTCGATATCAGAAGCAGTGCAATGTAAATATAACTGTCGACATGTTAACAGTAAAAGTCGTTTTTTCGAAACCTATAATGTTTTTCAATGTTTTGTCCTTTTCAACTGTCCATATATCGTATTTATTACACGTATTTATTAATTTATTTACTTGTTGCTTGTTTTGATTTTTTACGAATTTATATTTTTTATAGGTTTTTAAAAATGGCGGACAGACAACTAAAAATTTTTAATGATCACATTTGGGATGGATATAAGTACATACGTTCGCGTCAAACTGGCCTAACAACGTAAGCATTTTATGTGTTCAATCCCTTCTTCCCTTTTTTAAAAATAATCACTTGATATTTGAAATTTTTTTAAAATCTCTAAGTAGTACATTTCAATTTTATGTTTTTAAGGTAAAAAATGTTAAACAATATTTTATTTCTACTACCATAAGAAATAGTATAATTTTTTCGTCTGCATTATTCAAAATTAGAACAAGTGAAGAATATTATTCATTTATATAGTGCATAGTATTTGTTCACTAATTTGTTCCCATTTTTTTTAATTTACAGAAGTTTATAAATCAGTTCACGTCAAATCAATATATTTCATTTAAACTGATATTTTTTGTTTGACTTAAACTTTTTACATTTTTATACTGCGAGAAAAAAAAGCAAGTTGAAGTACTCAATAATGATAACAAAAATTTATTTAAAAAAAAAAATTTTGTTATTCTATTTTGTTTTTGGACTAATTTATTGGTTTCTTAAAGTTATCTTAAAAAAAAATTCTGTTGATCAACGTTGCGGACTTCAACTTGGTGCGAAAAAGAGCTCCACGATTCATTTAAAAAATATTCATCCAGTCGTTTGCAAGGTATTGATTTTTTTAAATTTTAGATTTTGAAGAAAATTCTTGTTGAATGCTCACAATTTCTAAGAAAGTTGATTAATTTTAATGTTTCCTTTATGAAAATATACATCTTTCTATGAACTTTTATAAAATTTGAGAGCATAATATAACCAAGAAATTATATTTAGGTACTAGAGTTTCTTCATAACTTATGTAAAATGTGAATTTGCAAAAAGCACTCTCCAAATTTAAATTAGTGATTTTCTACTAATAAATTAACGATAACTAGGTTACTGTTTCATTTAATAATAAATAATAATAATAATAATAAAATATAGTATTGAATAATAAATAATTAGTGAAAAATATAACTATTGTTTAGAAGAAAACCACTTAATATTAGTAAAAAACTACTAATTAGAAGTTTTCTACTAAAAATAGTGAAAATTTTTACTAATTAATGATAACCAATTTCTCGCTAATTCATGAGTAGAAAATCACTAATTCCAATTTAGAGTGCATTGAAATTTAAAGAATTTCGGTGAAAATTCGAAAAATAACATGTGTAAAAATCCAATAGGTAACAGATTACCACTTTCACTAAGTTTTATAACTAATAGGAACAGAAAACTCGTGTAAAAGAATATATTTTTGCCAAAAGTAGGTGCCAGGAAATATACCTATGTATTTCGTTTTGATTAATATCTATAACCAGCGATATTCTAAACCAATCTGATAAGTAGCTTTATCAGATTGTTAATTTCTATTTATTTCAGCTTTTTTTCTTGTGTTAGTAATTTGATAGCAAATTCAAAGGACAAAATTCGGGAGGTTATTTTTAAAATAAAAAATAGATTCAAGTCAAAGTTATTTATGTATTAGTAAAGTGTAACTCTCCAAAGTTCCTATTGCATTAATTTTTTTTAATGTACATTTTTAATCAAAGACAGGCTAGGAAACTGATAATTTTACTTTTTGATGTGTATGTATTTTATTGACCTCGTAGAAAATGTAAATATTTACACTTCTCATAAAAAAAAAATCTATTGCCTTTAAAATTAATATTAAAATGAAGCTCTGACATTCAAAGTCCCCTCGTTTGTAGAACTACCCATATACATTCATAGATTTTCTTGGTACTACACGCATACCTTTATGAATAAAAATTATATCGCCTTGATAAAGAAAATAATATTCTTGCAATAATATACTCGACAAATTTAAATTTTATTTTAAAAACAATAGAAAATCCAATAATTTTGCTTCCTTATAGAGGAAGCTTTGTGATCGTTAAGATTTTCGTTTTTCCAAAAACAGTCTAAACCGACTCATTTTCATCTAAAAAGCGTAAATTTTCATTCCTAAGCAAATGTCCAGATGTATGTGTGTGTGTGTGTGTGTGTGTGTGTGTGTACGTGTGTGTGTATAGCGTTTTTTGTCGCCAGGATATCTCGAGAACGCTTCAACGGATTTCAATAAAATTTGGATGACTTTTTAAGCTCGTGAATATCAAAATTTGGACACAAGGATTTTTGAAAACACCCAACCAAATTTTTTTAAGCACCTTTTTTCATTGAAAAAATTGTTTTTTGCCAAAATTTTTTTCCAAGCTAAAAATACAACTTAATGAATAAAAAAATCATACTCCTTATCTCAAAACGAATCGATTGACCTATATAACTTTTATAATTGATCAAAAATTCGTAAATTAATTGATGTTTTTTCATTTTTTTGCACTTAAAATTCCTTTTTTTAAAGAATTTCTCGAATTAAATTTTATATTATTAATATATTGCTTTTTCTATAAGAAAGCAAATTTGTTTGCTAACTTTAAAACGATTATTACTAATAATATTAACCCTCAACTGCTAGACTATCGGGATTTAACGTAACTGCTAGATTGGGTCTACGGGACCCTAGCGATTTTCAAACGCTGATTGCTCAGAGCCTAATGAACATATCGGGACGTCTTTTTTTTTAAAACTTATTGCCAGAACCTGTAGTAAAAGAATATCTAGCTTAAATTAATGTGTCTTTAATTTTTTTTTTAATATTTCAAGAAATGTAAAGATACTTTTTTAAAAAGTCGTTTTTTTCAAATAGCTATAGTAATACCAAAAATAGACATAAATAAAATTTCTAAGTGGATTTTTAAAGCTTTAAACATGTACCTTAAGTCTGTTCAAGCCATTTTTTGATTGGCTGAAAAAAACATATTTTTTGGGAGAAATGAAAATCATCAAATTTGGTTCATTAAGTGGAGTCATCTGAGAAATTTCAACCCATCAAAATATATGTTACTTATCGGTGCCAATTTTTTTTCTGGTACTATTTTGGATGTAAAAGAATGCCATATTATTAAAATTAAAACAAAAAAATTTTTGAAAAAAAAAATTAAAAAAAAATTTTGTTTTGTTGAAATTTTTTGTTGTTGTTGTAAAAATCTATCTCCTACAATTTTTCATATTTTTTAATGTCAATTTTTTTATATGCCTGTTTTAAGATTTTAAACAAAATATCGTATGGGTTTTAACATTTTTTAATTTTTTCAACAAAAAAAAAAATTTTTTTAATTTTTTATTCAAAAGTTTTTTTTTTAAATCTTGATAATATGTCATTCTTTTATATCCAAAAAAATCCCAGAAAAAAAAATTTGCACCGATAAGTAACATATTTCGATGGGTTGAAATTTCTCAGGTGACTCCCCTTAAATAAAGAGAAACCACATTATTAAGAATACAATATTTCATTGTTTCCAAAACATACAATTTTTTGCGAAAACTTTGTGATTTATTTATGGTTTATTTATGATTTATTTACGATTCAAAGATAATAATAAATCATTTTTAGACAAATTTAATTTTTAACATATTACAGTTTTTGTTACCTACCTGCTAGACTGGGTCCAATAAACCCGAGCAAAAATTTCACTCTCTTATAACTGAATGCGTGCATAAAGTTTTTTGTAAAGGATTTTCCATAAAATTTAAATTGGTTATTAAAATCATAAATATCTAAATTTGAAACTAAATTTGAATTTGATTAGTATCTTTTTAATCAAAATAATTCATGTTTTTTTAATTTTTGTTTTTATTAACTTAAAATATTTAAAATATTATTAAATTATTGCTTCCTCTATGAGGAAGCAAATTGTTTTGCTTCCTTGAAAGCGAAGTGTCCATGAAATGGACAGAACTCACACCTAGTTTTTTTTTGTGTTCATCTCATGATTATAGAAAATTAAAAAAAATATATAACTTGCCAAATCTCATTACTTTTCACAAAAGAGGCAAAAATTTATAAATCATAACACGAAAGGGAACAATATTTCGTATTATTATCTTCTTTGTTAAGAAAAATTATAATAGAAAATGTATTTTAATGAAATCTACGACTTTTGTCTAAAAACATTTAAAATATTTATTCTTGTTTTTATGAGATAACGATAAAAAGACGTAAATTTTTGTATTTTTAATTTTTTTAAGTTTAAAATTAAATTGTTTTTAATATTCTGGATATTATTTTCATAACTGTTACATTCAAATTCATAATTCATGTATGCGTATCATCAAAGAAAGCCAGGCACTCAATATGAAAAAAATTGAATTCAATTTTTATAATTCTTAAAAATTGTGAAAAGATTAAGAAAATCTTTTCGCCTTGATACGACTGTAGATTTAAAATTTTTTTAAAAAAAATATTTTCTTTGAAAATTTTTTCGTAATTGATTGCATTAAATTTTTAATAGAGCTGTGTAAATTTTTAAAATTCCATCCTCTCCATGAGAATAAAAATGGACTTGGTTCGGTTCAAATTTCGAGTCCATGTAAAATTCGAGTTTCTGCACACCTCTAATTTTCAATAAGTTCATATGAAATTGAGCAGCTGGATCGTAAAACGGCACTTTTTCGGCAATATTTTTGGCAGGATTTTCGCTCGGAGTAGAAAGGCCCTAAATGTCGTGATAATCGCTGTTTCAGGGGAATTTATATTTTATGCGAAGCAGTTTTACGTGCCATTCTACAATTCAGGAGCTCAATTACAAGTTTTATTTTAAAATGAACATACAAATTTATTCATTCTGTACACAAGTTTTGAGCATTCAAGATGAATTTTGCTTAAAAAAAAAATGTGGAACAATTATATCCCCTAAAAAGTTGGATAAAAAATTTTAAAAAAATCTTACAGCTCTTCTTTGTAAATATGAGAAATTTTAAAAAGTTTAAGCTATAGTCTACATTTTTTAATTTTTTCAATGGTAATTTCAAAAATGTTTTGATTTTGATTAAACTGCCCCATATACGCAGATGCTATATTAATTTGATCCTCCTTATAGATATTACGCCTGCACTAATTTTAGAAGGAGACTTTGTCCTGCACGAGGAATATTAAAAAATAACGTTTTTCGATTGAGAGGCGTTCATACTCATCCACCAAATTTAAAAGAATTACGAGAACGTTCTTTCAAACAAGATTTATGTATTGGGTTAAATGAAAGTCTTGACAACTACAGGAAGGTTTACGATGACCGTCGTTCAAAGTATGAATTATTTTTATATACATATTTGAATACTGTATACACTATCGCCTTTCAGTATGAGTATGCCTCTTTTTTTATAAATGGAAAAAAGCTTAAAACGTAGAAAATAAAAACGAAAATGTCTCGTATTTTTCCCTTGAAAAACTAATGAAATTATGAAAGAAATGACACCTGATAGAAGAATTTTTGTTAAGTTTTCTGTGAGATACAGAAAAAAATGTGCATTTTGCATACTTTTCTTAATTGTTTAATTTCTTAGAAACTAATTAACATTTTTTAACGTTCTTGGTCTTATTTTAATTGCTATGCAATGTAAAATTTAAATTATCTACTCCTATTTTGATATATATTATACAAAAAACGTTGTTCGCACCACGGCACGGGCGCAAAGGTGATTAGCACTCGGGCAAAATTAGGAAAACCTCAGCGACCCTCCTGCATCGGATCCCCTCGGTTCTCCAATTTCGCCCTTGCTGCAATCACCTACTTTGCAACATTGATACGAGAATAATTATTTTAAACATGAAATAAATAATTAGAAAGCTTTTTTAAATTTAATTGTATCTTTTAAATGTACATATATTTTACGCTGCCATTTTTGACTCTTTTTTGAATCCCAATTTCACCACTGGAAATTTATTTGGAAAAATATATACCACAATACCAGTAGATAATTAAAGTTCTACATTAAATAGCGATTAAAATAAATCCAAGAATATTAAAAAACACTAATTAGTTTCTGAGAAATTAAGAAATTAAAGGAAGCATGCAAAATCCACATTTTTTTCCATATCTCTCAGAAAAGTAAATAAAAATATTCTTCAATCAGGTGTCATTCTCTTTATAATTTGAGCAGCTTTCATAAAGAAGATACGAAAAATTGTTGTTGTTTTTATTTCCAACGTCTTAAGGAGGCAGCTTTTTTCAGTCATAAAAAAGTGGCGTCCTGATACTCGTCAACGGTCGTATTTTTACTGTATTTTTACTGTATTTTTAACATTTATTATATAATACTTTAAAAACTTTATTTTACATACACAATTGAACACGAATGTACAACAGTTTTCTAGTATGTTATTTGTATACAGCACACTGTTCAAAATTGAAAAATATTTTGACAAATATATTTGGTTTCTGTTTTCATAATATTAAAATACATGGAAAATTTCTCATATCTTTTAAAAAGTAGCCTTCTTAATTTTTAATAATTCGTAAACTGTTATTTCCAAAAATAAAAGATAAAATATCTTATTTTACATTTACTAGAAAACAAACACGCGCTATTTGCTCGATTATTCATTGCTAATTACTATATTTTATGATTTTTAAAGTTTATTTTTATCCTATTAATTTCCAAAACATCTAAAATTATAGCCTTAATTTGGAAAAGCACTGAAGGAAGAAAATCATTTTTCTAAAATTAAGAAATAGGATTTCTTTATGCTTTTTGGGCCTCCTTAAAAGATTCCGTGATCGCAGATTTTATTTTTAAATACCAGAAAATCCAATATAGAGAAGTTTTAATAAGATAGTATCAAAAAATCGAAAATTATTTTTTTAAATTATATTATTTAACCAAAGGCATTATTTATGCATGAAATGAAGTGGCCAAAAATATTAGAAACTAAATGAAGATTAAAAAATACACAATTTGGTGGAATTTGAAAAAAGATAAAAAATTTGTTACGTATTGGACTAAACTTTATCTTTTTAACAAAATTAATGGAACATGTAAATTAAGGTTCTTTAGACCGCTGATTAAGAACCTGTTAATAATTTTTCAGAAGTTGAAAGATCGGATTCTATATATATGTCGGACAAAATACAAAATTTATGAAATTCGACATATTGTGAGCCTTCTTTGGATCGCTCCAGTGATAAGGAATCTGTTAATGTCATTACAAAATTATTCAAAATAAGGATCCATATTTAAGTAACTGGTTTTTAAAAATAAAATCTAAGAATCCCAAAATTTGGAAAATAAAATTTGAATGTATTCAACTTAGAATCAAACAAAATTTTCGTCTCTATAAATTTTCGCTTATACAAATTAGGATTGATTAAAATTTGTAAAATTTAAAATTTGGCTAGATGGAAATTTGTAATTTGAATTAGTTTTGATTGAAAATAAAAGTAATTAAGTTTAGATTAAAATCTTGAAAATGAAAGTTTGAATCCATTTAAATTTGGATTAAGTAAAATTTTGATCAATAAAAATTGTGACATAATAAAATGTTAAAGTTGGGCAGATTGATAAAGCTTGGAAAAGTTAAAAATTAAAAAACTGAAGTTTGAATAAATTGAAAGTTATATTAAATTGGAACGAATGTGAATTTAGATTGTGTGAAAGTTAGATGAAATGAATGTAGGTTTGGCTGGAATTTTTTACCTTAAATGTTTTGACTAATGATTATAATAAAGATTAATTCATATTTCATTATACTAAACTTCTTAATAATGACAATTTGTATAGGATGATTATGACATTAATCAAAGTTATTATGAATTCGAATGAAAGACAATTGGAATTTTGATCCATAATAAATTTTAAAATCATAACTATAAATAATTCACTGAATAAAAGTTCTTTACTAATAGTCCAAATTTTTTATTAATGCGAATTGTTTACCTAGTTATTATATGTTTGTTGGTTTTTGAAGGACAGGATAATTTTGGTTACTTCATTAATTTTCATAATAAAATACCAAGGATGGGCGCGCCCACGATCTACAACGATGTGACTGTATCCTATCGTATCGTGACGAACCACAACACGATAGACTTAGTCGAGTAGTATCGTAGCTCGCCACGATATGATGCGTCTGAAGCCATCGTGTTGAGGCTCGATACGATACGATGGAACTTCTTCCATCGTATCGTGGCTTGACACGATACGATGGACTGAGTTCCATCGTATCGTGTCAAGCCAGGATACGATGGACTGAGATCGATCGTATCGTGTCAAGCCACGATACGATGGAATGAGTTCAATCGTATCGTATCTAATCACGATGCGATAGACTGAGCTCAATCGTATCGTGTCCAACCACGATACGATGGACTAAGCTCAATCGTATCGGATCAAACCAAGATTCGATAGATTGAATTCCATTGTATCGTGGCGAGCCTACTACTTTCGTCGTAAATCGCGGAGCTTCGTTCAAATTCAAGCCCTCCTAATTATTTCATTTGGCCCTTTTATAGCATAATAAATGCATATAAAAATTAAAACAATACACTACATCAGACCATGCCCAAGCAGATAAAAAGTAACAAAATAATTGCTGATTCTGGAAAGTAAAGAACTTTTTAAATAATTATTTTTATCATTATAAATTGTTCAAACAAATTGTTATAAACAATAACAAATAGACAAATAAAAAAATTTTTATCAGAAAGAAAGATTCTGTAAAATGGAGAGTATTTTAAATAATTAAATTTTACATTATAAGTTGTTTAAACAAATGGACAAATAATAAAATTTTTATCAGAAGAAAAGGTTTAGGAAAGTGGAGACTATTTCAAATAATTAAATTAAACATTATAAATTATAAATATAATTATAAATTATAAACAAATGGACAAATAAATTTTTAAAAGAAAAAAAGATTCTGAAAAGTAGACAATGTTTTAAATTATTAAATTTTACATTATAAATTGTTGAAACAAATTCTCATAAACAAATGGACAAATATTAAATTTTTCATCAGAAAAAAAAATTCTAAAAAGCAGATAATGTTTTAAGTAATTAAATTTTACCGTATAAATTATTTAAAAAATTAATTATTTAAACAAATTGTTATAAACAAATAAACACATACATTTTTATAAGAAAAGAAAATTCTTAAAAGTAGAGAATGTTTTAAATAATTAAATTTTACATTATAAATTGTTTAAACAAATTGTTATAAACAAATGGATAAATATTAAAACTTTTATCAGAAAAAAGATTCTGAAAAGTAGAGAATGTTTTAAATAATTATATTTTACATTATTAATTGTTTAAAAAATTAATCGTTTTAACAAATTGTTATAAACAAATAGACAAATAAATTATTATAAGAAGAGAAAATTCTGAAAAGTAGAGAATGTTTTAAATAATTAAGTTTTACTTTATAAATTGTTTAAACAAATTGTTATAAACAAATGGACAAATAAATTTTCATAAGAAAAACACATTCTGAAAAGTAGTGAATGTTTTAAATAATGAAATATTAAATTAAAAATTGTTTTGAAAATTAATTGTTTAAACAAATTGTTATAAACAAATGGACAAATAAATTTTTATAAGAAAAGAAAATTCTTAAAAGTAGAGAATGTTTTAAATATTTAAATTTTACATTATAAATTGTTTAAACAAATTTTTATAAACAAATGGACAAATATTAAAACTTTTATCAAAAAAATAGATTTTGAAAAGTAGAGAATGTTTTAAATAATTAAATTTTACATTATAAATTTTTTTGAAAATTAATTGTTTAAACAAATCGCTATATACCTAGTTTAATATTATTATATGTTTATTATGATAACTTGTTACTCTGATTATATCTTTGGATATGACATTTTGATTCATTTTATAATTTATTTATATCGCTCGGTATATCGGGTTTTTTTAAGGACTCTCCAGCTCTATGAACTCATCTTTCGTAATAAATCAATCAATTAAATGGATAAATATTAAAACTTTAATCCAAAATAAAATTCTGAAAAGTGGAGAATGTCCTAAATAATTTAAATTAACATTATTAATTACTTAAACACATTCTTATAAACAAATTGTGACAGCAGTCTAACGTCAGGTAATGTTTCACTACAGAAAACGCTGAAATAACGTTAATAAATGTTACTATATAATAAGCGGTAAAATATGAACGATTAAATAGATAGATATTAATTATATTTTAATAACGATCAACAATAGATTTTCTTTATGTTCTTGAAATCTTTTCTCGAATATTCATTAAACCTTCATAATCTTGAAGATCCGAAAATGTCACGTTTTCGACAAAAAAAAGGGCTTTCAATTTTACGACTTGAAAATATTCGGAAACAAACATCTGGTATCATAAATCCGAACCGCGGGTCTCTGGGCCTTTCTGGCAATAAAACATGAAATTTACCGATAGGAAAAACCCATAAAGAATGCAAAATTGTCGAAAAAATTAATTGTTTAGAGAAATTGTTAGAAACAAATTGACAAATATTAAATCTTTCATCAGAAAAAGAGATTGAGGTAAGTGGGGAATGTTTGAAATAATTAAATTTAACATTATAAATTGTTAAATAAATTAATTGCTTAAGGGGTAATACTACCTTGCGCGCAGTAAAAGTATAGTCATTTTTCTGAATTTTTTGTATAAAGCTATAAAATTTATTAAGGTCTGGGTTTTAGCATATAAAAAAACATAGCTTAAAGTATGTTAAAATACATTAAAACATTTTTTAAAATAAAAATGGCGGCACAGTGGCTGATAAATTTAAACCCCTTATCTTCGAGGACCTTGCACGGGCGACATACTACAGGTCGTAATTTTTAATCTAGAACAAAAACCCAAAATTATTTTGAAACAAGATGCTAAAAGCTACTGAACTACGTAGGATTTTTAAGAAATATCGATTTAAAAAAAAATGGCGTCAATATTAAGAAAAAATACGAATTTTGATAGAAAAATTGCTTGAAAATCAACCACAGAATTGGCAAATTTTAATTTTTCGAAAAAATCCTACGTAGTTCACTTGAAAATGTCATTATGAAGCTGCAGTTAAAATTTGAGCAAGATCGGTTAAAAATTGTAGGCGCTAATGTGTCGCCCGACTTGAAAAATATAGTTTTGAGAAAAACGCTTTCAAAGTTTCAAGTACTGAAATATTCCAAAATTGTATTTTTCTATCATAAAAGTTCGAGTACTCGAGACTTTTATTCAATAAAAACCTAAAAGGTCAACAAGTTTAAACTGCCGACAACATTTGTTAAGCCGCAAAAAAAACTAAAAATTGATATACCGAGTAATTAAGCATATTCTCAAATTACGGTCCGGATTTATGATACCAGATGTTCGTTTCCGTATATTTTCAAGTCATAAAATTAAAACCCCTTTTTTTCGGCATTTTAAAATCTTGAAGCTTATAAAGGTTTAAAAAATATTCGAAAAAAGATTGAAAGAACGTAAAGTGAATCTATTGTTAATCGTTATTGAAATATAATTGATATATATCTATTTAATCGTTCGTATTTTACCGCTTATTATATAGTAACATTCATTAACGTTATTTCAGCGTTTTCTGTAGTGAAACATTACGTGACGTTAGACTGCTGTCACAATTTGTTTATAAGAATGTGTTTAAGTAACTAATAATGTTAAATTAAATTATTTAAGACATTCTCCACTTTTCCGAATTTTATTTTGGATAAAAGTTTTAATATTTGTCCATTTAATTGATTGATTTATTACGAAAGATGAGTTCATAGAGCTGGTGAGTCCTTAAAAAAACCCGATACACCGAGCGATATACATAAATTATAAAATGAATCAAAATGCCATAGCCAAAGATATAATCAGAGTAACAAGTTATCATAATAAACATATAAAAATATTAAACTAGGTATGTAACAATTTGTTTAAACAATTAATTTTCTAAACAATTTTTAATGTAATATTTAATTATTTAAAACATTCTCTACTTTTCAGAATCTTCTTTTCTTATAAAAATTTATTTGTCTATTTGTTTATAACAATTTGTTAAAACGATTAATTTTTTAAACAATTTATAATGTAAAATTTAAATATTTAAAACATTCTCTACTTTTCAGAATCTATTTTTCTTATAAAAATTTATTTGTCCATTTGGTTATAACAATTTGTTTAAACAACTTATAAAGTAAAACTTAATTATATAAAACGTTCTCTACTTTTCAGAATCTTTTCTTCTTATAAAAATTTATTTGTCTATTTGTTTATATCAGTTTGTTGAAACGATTAATTTTTTAAACAATTTATAATGTCAAATTTAAGTATTTAAAACACTCTCTACTTTTCAGAATCTTTTTTTCCTACAAAAGTTTTAATATTTGTCCATTTGTTTATAACAATTTGTTTAAGCAATTTATAATGTAAAATTTAATTATTTAAAACATTCTCTACATTTAAGAATTTTCTTTTCTTATAAAAATTTTTTTGTCCATTTGTTTATAACAATTTGTTTAAACAATTAATTTCTTAAACAATTTGTAATGTAAAATTTAATTATTTAAAATATTCTCCACTTTACAGAATCTTTCTTTTTGATAAAAATTTTTTTATTTGTCTATTTGTTATTGTTTATAACAATTTGTTTGAACAATTTATAATGATAAAAATAATTATTTAAAAAGCTCTTTACTTTCCAGAATCAGCTATTTTTTGTTACTTTTTATCTGCTTGGGCATGGGCTGATGTAGTGTATTGTTTTAATTTTTATATTCATTTATTATGCTATAAAAGGGCCAAATGAAATAATAAGGAGGGCTTGAATTTGAACGAAGCTCCGCGATTTACGACGAAAGTAGTAGGCTCGCCACGATACAATGGAATTCAATCTATCGAATCTTGGTTTGATCCGATACGATTGAGCTTAGTCCATCGTATCGTGGTTGGACACGATACGATTGAGCTCAGTCTATCGCATCGTGATTAGATACGATACGATTGAACTCATTCCATCGTATCGTGGCTTGACACGATACGATCGATCTCAGTCCATCGTATCCTGGCTTGACACGATACGATGGAACTCAGTCCATCGTATCGTGTCAAGCCACGATACGATGGAAGAAGTTCCATCGTATCGTATCGAGCCTCAACACGATGGCTTCAGACGCATCATATCGTGGCGAGCTACGATACTACTCGACTAAGTCTATCGTGTTGTGGTTCGCCACGATACAATACAACACGACCTGCTCGATGCCATCCTTGTAAAATACAAATAAACAATAACCATACATTTTTTTGACATTTGATTACACTGTGTGACAGTGAAAACTTATTTTGAATCGGACCTAGCCTAAGTTGTTCGTCATCAAAAACCAAAAAAAAATGTGTATTAAATCCCCCCACCCAAAAATTTCATTTTAGAGCTAAAAATCAGTTTTTCTGTTTTTTTTTTTTTTTTTATAAAATATACTGTTACTTCGTCATTTTTGGTGCCATTTCCAAAACTTTTTTTGAATTTAAAGCTGAAAACCAAGGTTTTCTAATGATGGTCAAGTGCGCAACGTTGACAAAAAAACGAAGATTAAAAAAGTTTTTTTATAAGGGGTGGTTTTGACGAACCCTTGAAATTAAAAGTAATTTTAGATAATATTAATTCACTCAGTTTTGATTTAGCGTACAATTTTTATTTTGTAGACTTAAAATTATGATTTAGAACATCATTTTTTATCTTCATTTTTTTACAAACGTTCCGCACTTGACCATCATGCTTTCTACGCGTAATAGAGGTTTTATGTTTCAAGTAAAATTTACCGTAGAAAAAGAATAAAAAAGTTCGAAAATTGACAATTTTTTTAATTTTGGCAATGATTTACGGACCAATTTTATGAACAATTTTTTTTTCTTTGCTCAATTATTTAAAGTGTATTAAATTCTGCGTCGAATGAGCTTTCTTTTAAAGTAAATTGGTAAAAAACCGGCTGAGTTTTTGAATTTTTTGTCTTTATAATCGCAGTATTTTTCGGGAAAATCTATTTTTAACAATTTTTGTAACATTCTTTTTTTCAAAATTTTACCGAAATTTACTAAAATAAGTATAAAAAAGTTAGAAGATGATAATTACCACTTGCAACAATTAAAAGAGCAAAAAAAAAATAATTCGACGCAGAATTTAATACACTTTAAATAATTTAGCACAGAAAAGAAATTGTACATAAAATTGGTCCGTAAATCATTGCTACTCTTTTTCTTCCATAAATTTTATTTAAAATATAAAACCTCTATTAGATATAGAAAGCTTCGTTTCTCAGCTTTAAATTAAAAAAGAAATTGGAAGTCGGACGGAAATGACGAAGTAACAGTATATTTTATACAAAAAAAAGCAGATAAATTGCTTTTTAGCTCTAAAATGAAATTTTAGGTAGGGGGAATTTTATCCACATTTTGTTTTACTTTTTCATGACGAACAAGTTAGGCTAGGTCTGATTGAAAGTAATTTTTTTCGTCATTTTTTGTAACACAGTGTCATTTATTTATATTCTTTAATAAAAGTAATTAGATATATGAAAAACTTGAAGTGATTGAGCAGCCAATCAAGTCTTCAACAACAATGAAAGCGAGATATTCGACATATTTCGTTACATTACTTCTTTTAAATAGGATGATGAATAAAATAGTGTTTTAAAAAGGTACATGAAAATTGTGTATATATGGTGAATACTTTAAACTTGAAATGAAAAAATATCTATTTTTCAAATCATTTTCCCCAAAGCATTGTCACATTTTTTTATGAATTTTTTTTTTATATTATATATTTAACAAAAATTAATTTTTGATAAAATAATTGATTTTTCGAGATTTCTTGATGGAAAGAAGTTATGAAGCTATACAGTTTTTATTTAAAATACCTACTTAAGAATATTACAAATACTATGGGCGATTCTGCGCCAGATTTCAGTCAAAATTTAAAATTTGGTCAAACATATGTTTTTCCCTCTTTACAGATAAATAGCTCGTATACATATTTTTTTATTTTGTAATGGGCGGCAAAATTTTGTATTTTTAAATTTTACCAATTTTTGTTTTTGAAAGTATAGACCTATTTTCAATGAACTATGACTCGAAAACTTTTTAATTTAGAAACATTTCACCATCAGAGGGTTAAAGATCAGTTTTTCTTAAACTTTTCAATAATATTAAAAAATATATTTATATTTGTTAATTTTCTACAAATTAATTTTTTTCACTTTGGTCACATTTTTAAAACATTTTTTGCCTTAATTTTAATAACTTGTAATAATAATAATCTCTGAAGAATGGAAACAAATGTTTGGCAAAATTAAAAAGGTCGACTTGAATTTGACATGTAAAACTCTTTTCCAATATTTTTCAGTCATGTTGAAGCAGCTGAAAGCGTGACTTTCAGCCGAATTGAAAATGCGATGTACAAATGGCGACTTAGAAGCTTTCCACTCACCGTTCACTCGCTGGGTGCTTTTGTTAACGAAACACGATCAGTTAACGGAAATCGCTTTCTTCAATGTCAGAACGGCACAATGAATGCTTCATTAGTAGTAGGTGAAGATGGGTCGGAATCTGTCATTTTTTTGGATCAAGAATTAATCAGACAAACATTTGCTCGAGGATTTTTTTATATTGATGCCACTTTTAAAGTTGCTCCAAAAACAATCGGGGCAATGCAATTGCTAACAATCATGTCACGTAAATACAACCACGTAAGTTATCAAAGCTCATTTACATTATTTTCTTTTTAAAAAATATTTATTATTTATACAATTAAAAATCTTTGTTTTTATAATACACTACCGGCAAAAATTGTGGGTACGACTTTGATCGCCATCAAAAACATGTCTGTCTTCAGACGAAGCTAATTAAGTCAATACGTAAGATGGATATATAGAATAAAATTTATTAGAAAGCTTATAAAATTTCGAGTAAAATGTCCTACTAATAAATATTTATGACTACTAAGTCAGATTGTAGCACTTGATGAGTACGAAGAGTACCCGTCCCCCCCCCCTTGATCCGCCAATGATTGTGCGTAAACACATATAAATCACGTTTAATTTGAAATGACAGTTGAAAAAAATGTCTAAAGTAATTTATAGGTGGAATACTATTAATATATATATAAATAAATAATAATTGACAATCTGTAAGTGAATTGTAAAAAACTTTAATATTAATGAATTTGAATTTAGCGCGCTTATAGCCGGAACTTCTAACTTAACCCAAACCTAACATACGTAACTTACGTTCTTTACTGAATTTGACAGCTTTATAACGTGGCCGTGTCTAGACTGAACTATTCGAGGGATCTTGTGTATTTTCTAGTGTTTTTAACATTTTTGCTTTTAAATGATCTGTAAGGTGACCAAAATTTTTTAATTTACCAAAGTAGTATAGCAAGGGGGCTCCGGAACCACTTACCGACCGTCGGTAATGTAGATTTCTACTTTACCGACCGTGGAAATGGCGGTTTCAGTGAGGTGTTCTGTTTTACCGACCGAGTTGATTCCGAAGGCGGCCGCTAGATGGCGCCACTTGTTAATACCACAAGAAATAGGCTGTTTTTACTGGGGATTTTTAAATTTCCCTCGTGTTTTTGTTATTTGAAGTGGGGATTTTTTAATTTCCCGCGTTTCGAAGGGGAATTACCCAAAGTGAATTTGAATTTTTACGTCAATGTCGGTAATGCAGATCCCTGACATACAAACTGAGTTTAAAATATTGTTAGAGTTCTACCTTACCGACTGATGGCAATGCAGAGTTCTACCTTACTATCAGTCGGTAATGCAGATCCCTGATATGAATTTCAACCCAGTCGGTATGTTAGAGTTCTACCTTACCTACCAATCTGTGGTTCCCCAAACACTTGTGCAACTGTGTATGAAATTTGGCGCCAGTGTCGGTGAGTTAATTATTTAACTACATTTAAATCTCCCGCCTGCTTGAAGTGCCCCCTACTTATATGAATTTCACTGAGGTTGCGCGCGCAGCAAGTAGAGGATTCGCCAGTAGGCGTGTCAAGTGCGTACGCTGTTGTACGATGGTGGGGAACAGAGAGCGTAGGGTATAAGTAGCGGAGCACGAGTCAGGAGCGTCATTCTTTTCTTTTCAGGTCTCATACAATTAACTAATACTAGGTTATTCAGATTTTTTAGATTTTGCATTTTCAGATACTTTTTCATTTTCAGGTTTAGTTTTAGATCTTTATTTTCAGGATATAGCCTTATATTTGAATTTTTAGGTTTTTTTTTTAGAATTCTATTCTTTTATTTTCAGTTATCTTTCTTAAGTTTAGCTTTTCAAGATGCCAAAGTGCAAGATGGAGAAGAAAAGGCGACGTCGAATCAACCTCGAGGAGTACATGGAAGTCTGTGATAGGACTGACATGTTCTTACAAATCGCTCACAGTGAGTTAATTAACACTGCAATTATGTCTGGTGATTTAAGAACGATTCATGCATTCGAATGGCAAAACAAATGTCAGCGATGTATAAATATAATTAGAAAATTTTTACATAAAACCGAATTATCATGTTCGTAAAAATCAAGATGTTTAAATTTAACTCAAAAAGTTGAATATTTGCGTTGCCATTTCGAAGCATATATGAAAAGCGGTGCGGGTATTCAAATGTCAAATGATAGATTGAAGTGGATTGATTTTGATAAAGCGTTTGATAGTCGTTTACAAACAAGCGCTATTATAAATTTGACTCACTTAGATATTAACGAGTTCCTTGATGATGCTTTTTCTTTGTTTAAATATCATATAGAAATAGCTGTAAACAAATATGGTTCTTTAAAAGTATATACCGTTTTGGGCGCGAAATTTAAAAAAGATTTGAGTGATGGGACAGTAGAGTTAGATTTTAAAACGTTTACCGCGAAAACTGACGAAATTTTCAGTACAACCCTGTTAGATGAATGGTATAATAATAACGTTAAACAAATTATTTTGCAAAAAATGGAAGAATTTGAGGAAAAAGATTCAAATTGGAAACTTGATTCAATACAAAGATTAGAAGTTAATATTAACAAGTACAACCCCATGCGCGCAAGTTCTTATATTGATTTACCATTGCCAATTAAAAATAGGCAAGCATGTATTAATGTACAGAATAGGAGGGATAATGAATGTTTTAAGTGGACTATTTTATCTGCTTTACACCCAGTTGAAAACCACTCAGATCGAGTCACAAAGTATTTGCCATATAAAGATGAACTTGATTTTACGGAAATTAAATTCCCTGTTGCATTAAAAGATGTTGCAAAATTCGAAAATCTAAATAATATTTCAGTCAACGTTTATGGTCTTTCGCGGCAAAATGGTAATTTTAATGTATTCCCATTACATTTAACATCACAAAAAATGGTTAAGCATGTAAATATTTTACGAATTGAGGACCATTATGTTGATGAAAATCTTGATGGTGAAGATGAAGTAAAAGTTATGTCTTTCAACTATCACTATGCATATATAAAAGACTTATCAAAGCTTGTTCATTCACAATTATCAAAGAAGAAAACTAAAAAGTACATTTGTGATCGTTGCTTACATTACTTTTCTGAAGAATTGAAACTTACCGAGCATGAAGAAACCTGTCGGACCATGAATGATACAAAAATTCGACTTCCAGAACCAGGTCGACATACTGTGGAATTTAAAAATTTTGATAACAAAGAGCGCGTACCTTTTATTATTTACGCTGATTGTGAAAGTCTTTTACTTGAACCTGAACCTCAAGAAGAAAGAAATACTAACGTTTTTCAAGATCATAAATTACTTAGCATTGGTTATTATTTTAAGTGTGGCTTTGATGACTCGTTATCTGTTTACGAAGCATCTCCAAGAGATGAAGATGACCCTGCAAAGTGGTTTTCAAAAGAGTTAAAGCATATAGTTGAGACTGTAGAATCTATCTTTAAAAATTTAAAACCTATGGATGTATTAAGTCCACAGCAACTGAATGATTTTAGACATGCAACTGTTTGCCATATTTGTAAAAAGAACTTCGCGCAAGGGGATGTTAAAGTAAGAGACCACTGTCATCTAACAGGGAAATACAGGGGTGCCGCGCATCAAGATTGTAATATCAATTATCATGAATCGCGAACCATACCTGTTGTTTTTCATAACCTAAGTGGTTATGATGTCCATTTTATTATTGAAGCTATTGCAACCGAGTTTGATGGTAAAGTTGATCTGCTTCCTATAAATAAAGAAAAGTATATCAGATTTACCAAGAATGTAAAGGATAGCTTTATTAAATTTCGGTTCATTGATTCGTTTAAGTTTATGGCATCATCATTGGACAAGTTATCATCTTATCTTGACGAATACAAAATTGTAGAATCAGTTTTTTCGAACTTTAGTAATGATAAAATTCAATTATTAACGCGCAAAGGAGTTTTTCCTTATGAGTATTTTGACTCGAAGCAAAAGCTTGATGAGACTGAATTACCGCCTAAAGAAAAGTTTTACAGCACATTAAACGATTCAAATATCTCTGAGGAGGATTATGCACATGCACAGAAAGTTTGGACTGATTTCAATTGTCAAAATCTCGGTGATTATATTTATTTGTATATGAAAACTGATGTGCTATTGCTTGCAGACATATTTGAAAATTTTAGAAATCAGTGTTTAATCGCGTATGAACTTGATCCAGCACATTACTATACTACACCCGGACTAACTTGGGATGCGATGCTCAAGTATACGAATGTAAGATTAGAACTCCTCACTGACATTGACATGGTTATGTTTATTGAACGCGGAATAAGAGGAGGAGTAAGTCAATGTACAAATCGATACGCGAAAGCTAATAACCCGTACATGGAAAAATTCAATGAAAGTGAGGAGACATCTTACATCGTATACTTGGATGCAAACAATTTGTACGGTTGGGCAATGGTGCAAACGCTTCCTTATGGTGGTTTTGAGTGGGTAGAAAATGTTGACGATAGTTTTAACTTTAATGTAGAAGATGATGCGCCAATTGGTTATATTTTAGAAGTAGATTTGGATTATCCGGACGAATTGCATGAAAAACATAGTGATTTTTCGTTTTGCCCAGAACACTTAAAACCACCAGAGTCTAAGGAAGAAAAGCTCCTTACTACTCTCCTACCGAAACGAAAGCACGTTCTCCATTACCGTGCTCTGAAACAAGCTTTGGCAAATGGTCTTGTTTTAGTTAAAATTCATCGCGTTTTAAAATTTAAACAGTCTGCATGGCTTAAAGATTATATTGATTTCAATACTACACAGAGAACAAATGCCAAGAATGAATTTGAAAAAAACTTGTTTAAACTAATGAACAACGCGGTATACGGTAAAACAAAGGAGAACGTGCGAAATCATGTCGACATAAAACTCGTGACAAAGTGGGGGGGGGGGGGGGTAGGTATGGAGCTGAAGCCTTAATCGCTAAACCCAATTTCCACAGCAGAGCCATTTTTAACGAAAACTTGGTAGCTGTGGAATTAAAAAAAGTTGAAGTTTTCATGAACAAACCTCTATATGTTGGTTTGAGTGTATTAGATATTTCAAAAACGCTAATCTATGATTTTCACTATGATTACATGTTACGCAAGTACCAAAATAATTGTAAACTATTGTATACCGATACAGATAGTCTTATATATGAAGTTAAATGTGCTGATATCTATGCAGATATGAAAGTCGATATTCATAAATTTGATACCTCCGATTATCCCGCTAATAATGTCTACGGTATTCCGCAAGCCAACAAAAAAGTTTTAGGATTGATGAAAGATGAATGTAGCGGGAAAATTGTAACTGAATTTGTTGGCTTGCGGAGCAAAATGTATAGCTTGCGTGTTAAAGATAAAGATTTTGTTAAAAAAGCTAAGGGTGTGAAAACCAGCGTTGTAAATAAAAGCATCACATTCGATGATTATATGTATTGTTTAAAAAATTTTGAAATGCAGTATCGAACTCAATATTGCATTAGATCAAAAAATCACAATGTTCAAACTTTAAAACAAAAGAAAATCGCTTTAAGTCCTTTTGATGATAAAAGACTTTTGATACCCAATAAAACAGATACAATTGCTTGGGGACATTGTAAAAGGGATGAAATTTTGGATCTATGGGTTTGTGGATGTTGAATAAATAAAAAATCATATTTACATTATTTCTTGTCACTTTATTTAATAAAACCTTAATCTAGTTACATTTTAAGTTGATAATACTTTAACTTTATTTTAACTATACTTTAACTATACTTTAACGTTACTTTAACTATACTTTAACGTTACTTTAACTTTACTTTAACGTTACTTTAACGTTACTTTAACTTTATTTAACATTACTTTAACGTTGCTTTAACATTAGTTTAACTACATATCAGATTTCTTAATCCAACTATTATGCGAGTTGTCGAATCCAAGCCATTTGACGCATACTTCATCTCCACGTGTTTTGAGAACTTTCTCTACAAGATAAACATCAGGATATTTGACTTTCAAGAGTTCTTCTTCATAGAAACCACCTTCGATGGGTTGATTTTGATAATCGGTAAGTATGTAAGTTACTGGTTTTGTTGCTTTAACTCGATCCACAGTGAATATCTCAGTTGTCCAGTTGGGTGTATATCCTTTTTCAAAGATGTTTTTGTACTTGCTAACTCGAACTCGATCACCGACTTTGAATTTTGATCTCTTCAGTGGAATTCTTCTCAGTTTGCTGATACGTTTCAACAATTTTCTCTCATCTTCTGCGGTGACATCTTTGGGTTTCATACCAATAGTACGATGTTTTTGATTATTATACTTTGACATAAGAGCTGGTAAAAGATTTAACCATTTGTAATTGCCTTGTAAACTAAATTGAGGCCACATCATATTCTTGAGAGTGCGGTTAAACCTTTCAATAATTGATGCTTTTAGATTACTATAAGTGGAATAGAGTTTAATGTTGTATGTTTGCATTACACCTGCAAATTGAGAGTTGTAAAATTCTTTGCCTCTGTCAGTATGCAAGTTTTTTGGAATACGTCCTTGTACCAAAATAGATTTCATGGCTGTAGAAATATCCTTTCCACTTTTACTTTTCACAGGAACAGCCCAAGCATACTTTGAAAAAATATCAATAACAGTGAGCAAATATTTGAAACCTTTATTGGATTTAGAGTATGGTATCATTTCAACCAAATCTGCTTGCCATGTTTCATCTATGCCACGCATTTGAACTTTTCGTCGAGGATAATTTCTCCTTGCTTGTTTATGAAGTTCAGAGACTACTGTCAACTTTTTTTCGTCCATTTTCCAGAAGAGTTATTCGAGCGTCCAATTGTTGAATAATTTCTGCGTTTTGTGAATAAATTTGACTCTCTAAAATTTTCAATTTTTGATCTATTGAATCCTCAAGACTTTTTAATAATATTTGATTGTTATCAACTTCTGATCTGATTGAAGATGAAACTTGGGAAACGGCTTTTATCTCGTTTTGAACAATTTGTCGTGCAAGTTTTAAATTTACAGCGTCATACGCTTCTTCAGCGTCTTGAACGTTACAAAGCTTTTTCTTATCAATGTCGTAATGTCCGTTTGAAGTTAGTTTAAATCCTGTACCAGGAAGTCCTCGACTTGCAACAACGGATCGTGTCAAGGAATGTCCAAACACGTCAATGCTCATTGTGATACTGATGATTAATACAATTGAACTCTCTTAATATATAATTCGAGCTTCACGTAGTTCCTCAATAATTGACATAATTTCATTGTTATGACTCGGATTTCCAGCTTGCTGTGATGCTATAAGCAGTCGTAAACGGTCAACAAGTTCATTTGGATCATCTCAATAGATGTAGTCTGGTTTAAATTGTCTCTTTGCTATCATGAATTTAGGTAATTTTTTCTTCAAAGTACCTCCACCTTTTTTCGGTGTACTCTTGAATAGCTTTGAAATTATACTGCTGTATTTGGAATTTTTTGAAGTTTGGATTGATTCATTTGGACTATAATTTTTTCGATGAGCATTTGTAGAAATAAGGATTTCCTTATAATTTGTTAAATCATTAGAAGTTATGAAAGATTCATCAGGTTTTTGTTTAAATAAAAGTTCAAGCAATCCAGCAGTTTTTAGATAACTTTTCTTTCCAACAATCTTGATATTTGAACCTTCAAAGATAATAGGTGTATCACCAATTATAAATGAACCATTAGGAAGTTTACGCACTCCATAAACCATGTCCAAGTAACTTTTTCTATTTTTATTCAACAATAAAATAAATTTATTTGTCAATTTTTCATAATTATCATCATTTTCATGATGTTGAGTTGTATCAACTATAGTCGCATCGAGTAAACTTGAATTCAGTAAAGTTGAATCATCATCAAAAGCAGTTGAAAAAGAGAAATCGTTATCCTCCTCTTTCTTTACCTTTTCAAGCTTTATGTCTTTTATAGGGGCATCTTTTACATTTACTAATTTTTGAAGAGGTGTGACTATTGGTTGAAAAGTTTCTTTTAGCATTGTTTCTGCAGCTTCTTTACCCATTTTTAGTAAACGATGTTTGCGTCTAATAGCATCACTTGCTTTTGCTATTTGACGAAGCGTTTCCTGCTCTTTTCGATACATGTTTCTATCTTCACAATATAAAGTATACTAAATTAAAATTAATTAAACTCTATGTATTTATAGTGTAATGAAACAATCAAATCCTTTCCGATATCTTCCATCATTCAAATTCCTATCCTTATCAATGACCACAAATCCATATTTATCAGATTTCCAGCATTCTGAACATAAATCACGAAATTGAGTATATGACATGTCTGTGTTAACATGATCTTCATACACATGTTTTAAATTTTGTTCATCTTGCCTAAAAAGTACCAATAAATTA
This sequence comes from Ganaspis brasiliensis, assembly GCA_037103525.1. Lineage (NCBI taxonomy): Eukaryota > Metazoa > Arthropoda > Insecta > Hymenoptera > Figitidae > Ganaspis > Ganaspis brasiliensis. The sequence goes on along the minus strand of JAZKLR010000203.1, from coordinate 183,526 downwards.
GCATTGTCTCGTACCAAGTGTTTTGGAATACGGGCATAAGTTTGACACAAGTAGAAACTATCAACGTTTACATGTCTACCCATACAAAAAAATGCTCTTACATTGTCTTGTTTCTCACAAGCTATATCATCAAAAATGAATATTGAATTTTGTTTAGCTTCCTTAGGTGAAACCACGTCCACATGCTCTCTGAAAGGAAAGTACTCTACACCATCTACATTTTTGAGTACATTTTCTAGAAATTTGTATTTAGGTTGTTCTAACGATTTTGAATATAGATAAATGTTTTCAAAACTCAAACCATTTGGATGTATGATTAGAGAAAGGAGGGCGTTTGTTTTACCACAATTGGAGGGACCACAGAAAACAGCTCGAATGCTGTCTGAGAACAGACTGCCGTGACGTTTTATCTTTTTTTCATTAGTCTCAACGTCAACACTCGTGATTGGTAGCTTAACAGGTTGCGTTGTAAACAACATCTTGACATCGACTGGCTGAGAAACTATAAATAGCGTGCTTTTATAGCTTTCCAGTCAGTCTCATACAAACTTTCAAGATGTGCGTGTGACATGATTACACATAAAGTGAAAAAAGGAAAAGGCTTAGTCAACCGTGTTATCAATAATTTACCGTTCGAGTTACATTTACCTGGTTATCAGTTTTGTGGACCTGGTACTAAACTAGCAAAACGATTAGCTCGTGGTGATCAAGGTGTTAATCCTTTAGACAGTGCTTGCAAAGATCACGACATTGCTTATTCACAAAATCGTGAAAATATAAACGCAAGAAACGCTGCAGATAAAGTACTAGCTGAAAAAGCGTGGCAACGTGTTTTAGCTAAAGATTCTACAATTGGTGAAAGAGCAGCAGCTTTAGCTATATCTGGAACAATGAAGGCTAAATCAACATTAGGTATGGGGGTGCGGAGAAAGAGGAAATCCAAATCCAAGAAGAAACTTGCGCTTTGCAAGGTCGTTGATGCTGCTAAAAAGAGTATGATTCCCAGCAATAATGCTGAAGAATCTATTCGAGCTGCAATGATTGGTGCACGCAAAGCAATTAAAAGTGCTGGTGGTAAATCTAAAATTTTATCACCTCGAATTCTTCCGGTACCTACAAAAGTTGGTGGTTTTTTACCGTTAATTCCAATCTTTGCTGGACTCAGCGCAATTGGTGCTCTTGCTGGTGGAGCATCTGGTATTGCAAAAGCTGTGAACGATGCTAAAACAGCTAAAGAAGAACTTGCTGAAGCTCACCGACATAACAGAACAATGGAGGAAATATCACTTGGAAAAGGTTTACATTTGAAACCTTATAGACAAGGACTGGGTCTCCATATTAAACCTTTTAATTTGGGAAAAGGGTTGAAAAAACGTAGATCAAGAAAGAAGCGAACTTTGAAGAAGAAGAAACGAACATCAATGAAGAAAAAAAACTAGTATTGAAGCTACCTCATCGTGCATTAACTGACTTTGATTTATTGAAATATGCAAGGACTCTTAAAATACCACATTTTCGAGGTGTTTTTATGCGTAATGAATTGCCTGCTAAAGGACCTTTTCAATATGAGTCAGCAATTATTAATTTAGATGATAAGGAAGGTCTTGGTACACACTGGGTTGCATATAAAAAATTAAACAATGAAACAATGTATTTTGATAGTTTTGGCAACCTTCCTCCTCCAGCAGATCTCAGCACATATCTGGGTGATGGTAGCTTCATAAAATACAATCATGAAAGATATCAGAATTATGATACATTTATATGTGGACACTTGTGTTTAAAATTTTTATGTAAACAACTAAATATTAAGAGCAGTTTTAGGCTATATAAGAACATGTAAATTTTGTAAGCTTCAGTGTTAAAACTGACAGCATCATGAATGATTCGTTTACTTTAACGTTAACGGGAACATCTTCAGTTCTTGAAGCTGAATATTTCCCACCAATAGAACTTAATTCAAATAAAAATTATGTATTTGGTCTTGTTGAACTATTGACTTTTAATTCAATTCCCAACATTGATGAAAGCAACAATAAATTTCATATAGGTTATAAGATAATTACTATACCAACAGGTAGTTATGAAATTAAAGATATTGAAGCATATATACAAAGCGCCGTACCAGATGATTGTACAATACATATTAAACCTAATAACAATACATTACGCTGTATGATTTTCTCAAATCATCAAATTAATTTTACATATCCGAATTCTATCGGTACTCTCTTGGGATTTACTCCTCAAGAATTGGTTGGTAATGAGACACATACATCAGATTTACCAGTATCTATTTTAAAAGTTAATGCTCTACGTGTTGAGTGCAATATTACATCTGGAGCATATATAAATAATCAAAAAGTGCATACTATCCACGAATTTTTTCCTAGTGTTCCACCAGGATATAAGATTGTGGAAGTGCCAACACATGTCATTTATCTTCCGATAGCAGTCAAGACAATACATAATATTCAACTCCGCATTGTTGATCAGGATGGTGATTTGATAAATTTTCGAGGAGAAACTATCACGATTCGCTTACACATAAAATCAATATAATGGGGATTGTATATAATCAAAAAGTTGGAGGAAACTATAAAAGCTTGTCAACATGCAAGAGGTTAACCAGTCTAAATTTATCTCGCAAGGTGTTAACACCTCAGAATCGGAGTTTTCTGAAGCAAATAGGTCTAAAAGTTATACCTCAAGGAAAACGACAAAACAATTAATCTATATATTTTTTGGGTGTTGTTGTAATAAAAATGGAAGATCTTCTCAACATTGCAACTCCAGTAAATTTTGATGAGTCCATAGCTCATTATGAGATTCATGCTCATCAACCCTATGCTTCTTCATCCTTTAACAATAGTGATGAAATTAGAATTGCTGTACAAAATCAAGATTTGTGTATTCTACCAAGCAAAAGTTCATTACATATATTTGGAAAGTTGACCAGAAATAATGGAATTACTCTAACTGAAAATGTGCACTTGAGCAGCAACGCTATATGTTTTTTATTTGATGAAATTCGCTATGAATTGAATGGTATCGAAATTGACAGATGTAAATACGTTGGACATACTACAATCATGAAAAATTATGTTTGTCTGAATCCCCCTCAGCTAAACTTTATTGAAAATGCAGGATTTTCAAAAATATCAGATGATTCAAGAATTCCAGTAGAAAATGGCTATTTCGATGTAACAATACCACTTGGCATGATTTTTGGTTTTGCTGAAGATTATAAAAAAATTGTTATAAACGCTAAACATAAACTTGTTTTCACAAGGTCCCGAAATGATTTGAATGCAATAATTCAAACAGGACAAGCAGAAGTTGATGAAGAATTCAAAATTACAATCAATAAGATTGAATGGATGGTTCCATATGTTTTACCAGCAGACAATAATAAAATTAAATTATTAAAATTTATTGAAAAAGATCCATTAATCTCAATGAGTTTTCCATCTTGGGAAATGTATGAATATCCTTTAGTTCCTACAAGTTCAAAAGTTATGTGGCAAATTAAAACTTCAACACAATTAGAGAAGCCACGATATGTAATACTTGGATTTCAAACAGAAAAAAAAGATAAGCGTAAAAAATATGCTTGTCATTTTGATCATTGGAATATTACAAATGTAAAACTCTTTTTGAATTCTTAATATTATCCTTATGGTAATTTAAATATAAACTTTGAACAAAACCAGTATTCTCTACTTTATGAAATGTATGCTAATTTTCAAACTTCTTATTATGGAAAAGAATCTGTACCTGTCTTAACAAAAACAACTTTTAAAAACTTGGCTCCTCTAATTGTAATTGATTGTTCGAAACAAAATGAATTTCTCAAACAAGCGTCTGTTGACGTACGTTTAGAATTTGAATCAACCAATAATATGCCAGCTGAAACTACAGCATATTGCATCATAATCCATGACCGCATTGTACAATATAAACCAATCAGCGGCGTTGTCAAAAAGTTGCTGTAGAGGGGATGAAGAACTGGTGGGGATTAAGACTATAAATGCAGCTGCTCTCGAGCAGAAATTCATTTCTGTTTCAGCATTATACGTTTCAAGATGGAATTTATCGTAGATGTCCAAGGTTTTAAAAGGCCATACAATGAATTTGTTTTTAAGGAGTTGGCAATAATTCCTCTTCAGGTTGATGCTCAACCACTTGTCTTCCTCTTTGAACCACCTTACCTTTGGAGTAGATTACCTGTACGATATAAGAATGAGAATCGCTGGCTAACACGTAATTACCTTGGAATTGAATGGTCTGATGGAGAAATCCCCTACAATGAACTACAGCCGATTTTAAAAGAAAATTTACATAGTGCAAAAACAATCTACGTTAAAGGATTAGAGAAGAAACAGTGGCTAGAAAAATATTTCTTAAATGTTGTAGATTTAGAAGATTTTGATTGTCCATCGATTAAAAAGTTAAAATTGGAATCATCGATCACCGCTTGTACACATCATTCCTTCGAAAACGCAAATTGTGCTGTAAATAACGTTGTAATTCTTCGAGATTGGTTTCAAAAACCTACAAACCAATTTATAAGTGTAGTTGCTCAAGGAATTGACGAAGTTGATACTACTTTAAAATCTTTTTATGAAAATTGTGAATCTGTTTTGTAAATATTTAACTTTTAAAATAAAATTTATTAACTTGAATTTAAAATGTTTCTTAATTTATAAAACCTATCCTATTTTTAGATTTAATTAACTTAAGTGTTCTTAAATTATTAAAAAAAAAAAAAACATTAATTTGAAAAGTAACTTAAAACTAATTTAGACTAGTTGCTAGTTGCTTGGTTCCTCTTCAAAATGTTTGGTGAATCGGGATGGTAAGTATGTGACGAAGTCAGCATCTAATTCGACAATGATCCTTAATCCATATTTCGTCTGGATCTTCTTTAGTTTCGTGACATTGTAATAGCCATTTTTAACCAATTCATTAAGAGGTTTTATCGGTAGATAACTTTCGAATCGTCCAACTGCGTTAACTTTTTCAAGATCCATTTGAAAATCTATTGAATCTGAAAACAAAGTGAAACTTTAGTTAAAATCCTGCTGATAAATTTATAATATTAAGTATTTAAAATAAAGTTAAAGAGAAAACTAAGAAAACTAAAGCTGAAAGAGAAAAAAAAACTTAGATAACTAAAGCTGAAAAAAAAACTTAAAAACTTAAACCTGCAAAAGAGAATGTAAACTTAGAAACTAAGCTGAAATAATAAAACTTAGAAAATAAAGCTGAAAAATAAAACTAAAATATAGAGCTAAAATAATAAAACTTAAATAAAAAGCTGAAAAAATAAAACTTAAATATTGAGCTGAAATAATAAAACTTAGAAAATAAAGCTGAAAAAATAAAACTAAAATATAGAGCTAAAATAATAAAACTTAAATAAAGAGCTGAAATAATAAAACTTAAATATTGAGCTGAAATAATAAAACTTAGAAAATAAAGCTGAAAAAAAGAAAGCTAAAAATAGAAGAGAACTTGTTACTTACTGCTAATTTTAAAAAACCTGGAAGAGAATGACTGTGGAGTCTCAAGGAGGCTCCTTATATCACTGTGTCCCCACTTGTTCATCTCAACCCCACCATATTCTATTCTGCGCACGCAGCTTTCAATTTACCCCACCACATCCTTTTATGCGCACGCAGCTTTCAATTTACACACACACACACACACACACACACATTTATTGCCCCAGCCAGTAAGTAAAACTAAAAACACTTGTTATTTTTTATTTTTATTCTTTTATTTTTTATTTTCTTTCATTTTTATAATATTTTTTTATTTTGTTCTTCTTACAATAGGCGATCTTGACCTAGACCTGGACCTGAATGTTCTTCTTTCATTAGATGACCTGGACCTGGACCTGGACCTGGATGTTTGTCTTGGAATATTCAAATCCAAAAGATTTATAATTTCTTCAATTGACGGCATTCCTTCTAGCAATTCTATCATCTGAAAAAAAACATTGTTTTATTATGAATCAAAATTTGAGAATTAATTTTTTCAACCAACCTCTTCTTCACTTATATTTATCATGAGAACATCCAAGTCGTCTTCATCCTCATTCCCCTCTGAATTATCATCACTGATGATAACAGTTTTATCATCATCATCACTGATGATAACAGTTTCATCATCATCATCACTGATGATGATGATTGTATCATCGTCAGTATTTATAATATTAATAGACTCATTATTTGAGCTAATGACACAGTGATTTCCATCATCTTCGTCATATAAGATGATGATTCCGGAATCAGACTCACTGTCGTCAGTTTCCACATTTTTCGATGAATTCAGGTTGCAATTACAACGATCCATTTTAATTGATTCTGTAAATTTAAACATTTTTTTTTTTAATCTGAATGAAATAGATTAAAAATAGAGAAAAGAAATATATAGAAAATCTAAAAGAATGATTAAAATAAAAAAAATGTTAAAATTTGAGAAAGAAGAATTGAGAAAACCTAAATATCTAAAATATAATCTCATAGGAAACGATAGAAAACAAGAGTTAAATAGATGAAATAGATTTACTGAAAAAAGTATAGAGAAATACATAAAATATATAATATTATAGAAAACAAAGATAATTTTAAAAAAGATAAAATAGAATAACTAATATATATATATATATATAATCTGAGAGAAAACGATAAAATAAAAAAAGATAATTAGAAAAAGTATAGGAAAATATCTAAAAATATAATCTGCGAGAAAATGATAGAAAAAAAAGTTGAATAGAAAAAGATAAAATAGAATTATTGAAAATAAGAGAAAATAGAATAGAGAAATACCTAAAAAATAAAGTCTGCAAGAAAACGATAGAAAACAAAAGTTAAATAGAAAAAGATAAATTAGAATTATCCTAGTAGTTTTATTTAATGAAAATCTCTGAAAATTAAAAAGAGCATCTCTGAAAAGAAATTATCCTAGTAGTTTTATTTAATGAAAATAAAAAAAAAATCTCTGAAAATAAAAAAGAACTTAAAAATGATAAGTAGTGAAAATAAAATAAAAGGAGAGTTGCTGAAAATAAAAAGAACTTATAGAAGATATTTACTTATTATTATTATTTCTTAGACTAATAGCTTTGGAAACCTGAAAAAGAATGATTCTCTTCGCTCATGTGCATTATTATGTAGCCTCAGTCCCCACCTCCTCAATCCCTACCATGCGTCCTCTTTGCAGAATCCATCTGGTGTCATTCTCTAGAACTACGCGTTCCCGGGAAACTTTCAATTTGAGTAACATTGAATATAAATATAAAATATTGACTGACTTTGTGAATTCTAAATTTATCTTCAAAGAATTGAATATTAAAAAGAAAAAATATAGATGTATTCTTGAATGCTATTCAATTGTTCAAATTTAAAATAATTTAAGGAGAATATAAAATTTTTTTTGTTATTGTTAATTTTGTAGTATGAAAACGAAAAAATTGATTTTAAAAATGTTTACATTACAAAACCAGACTTAAAATTAGATAATTCCATATTGGTAAATTATAATATTTAAATAAGATTTCTTTATTGAAAATACTTTTTATTTATCACAAAATTACATAGAACATATAAACTTTGAAACGTATATAAAGTCAAATTATTTCTTATAGAAAAATTTTCACTATACTTGAGATAAATTATTCTTAAATTTAAAATATTTTTTCAGTCTCATAAAGCATTTGTACTTTAACATATATTTAACCTATTTTATTTTACATATATCATATATCATATATATCACATATTTTACACTTTAAATTAGAAAAAATATTTTAAGTTTTATTTTTTCTTTTATACTTTTATCAAGTAAAAAAAAAAAAAAGCGTTGAGGATTTATATCTAAAAATAAATGAATTAAAGAAAACTAGAATTGACATAAAAAACGATTACAAAAATGTATATAAGAAGAAAATAAAATTAAAGATTTATAAAGCATAATTAGTCAATAGAACCGAAATTCTAAAATTTTAAAACATTTTGTTTCAATTATGAAATGTGTTACTTAGTAATCAAAAGAAACAGTTATGCTTATTTCTTTCTGGCCTTTAATCAATCTTAAGTTTTTTTGAAAATCTCTGATCTCCTAATTAAAAAAAATAAAACATCAAACATTGAGTGACAAAACATTTGAGAAAGAGCAAATCTAAGAGATTACTAAATGAACTTGAACTTTGAAAAAAAATGTGAAAGAGAAAAAAAATGATTAATTTTTTTCACTTTTTTTTTTCACTTTTTTTTTTAGTATTTTTCATGTTAATATTATCGTTTTCTTTTGTTTCATCATCATCATTTACTCTTTTTCTCTTATTTGCTTTCGTTTTTTTCTTATTTAAATTTTGTTGAATACAAGCATCATCATCGGCCAAAATAATTGTTTTAGGTACAGTAGGCACTTTTTTGGGAGGTGATTTTAAAGCCTTTGGGTTTGAAGATCTGGATCTTGTTGTTTTTTGAGGTGAAGAGTCAGTTGGAATCTTCACTGGAGATGTTGATTGACTTTTTCGAGAGGATGAGGATGTTGACGAGGATGTTGACGAGGATGTTGAGGACGATGAAGACGTTGATGATGAAGACGTTGATGAAAACGAAGCATCTTTAGATTTTTTTGGAGACTCAGGCTTCTTTTTTGGAGACTCAGGCTTCTTTTTTGGAGACTCAGGCTCCTTTTTTGGAGACTCAGGATCCTTTTTTGAGGAAGCAGCTAGTTCTTTTTTTGAGGTTGGTTTGTATTCATCTTCTACTATCTTTGGCACATATTTTTCAATACCTTCCCACCTTGATCTCTTTGACGTTGATTCCTCAATCCTTCTCTGTTTTTTAAAATAAGATAAATTTGTTAAGTATTGAATGAACAAAGCATACGACATGCTTTCCAAAACAATGATTTTATGAATGATTAAGGATGTTCAACCCATTAACCTAAACTTAAACTTGAAAATGATTTTTTCCCAATAATATATAAATAATTTAAATTGATTTTACACAATTTGAAAGACCTAGTTGTACATTTTAAAAATAAGTTAGAATTAAATAAATAATTAATTAAATAAATAAATTAAATAATTAAATAAATTCAATAAATAATTAAATAAATTAATTAAATAAATTCAATAAATAAATTCAATAAATTAATTAAATAAATAAATTCAATAAATAAATTCAATAAATAAATTCAATAAATTAAATAAAGTAAATAAATTGAATAATTAAATTAATTAAATTAAATAAATAAATTAAATTAAATAAAAAATTAAATAAATTAATTAAATAAATAAATTAAATTAATTAAATTAAATAAATAATGAAATAAATAAATTAAATTAAATAGATTAATTAAAAAAATAGATTAAATAATTAAATAAATTCAATAAATAAATAAATTAATTAATTAAAAAATAAATAAATTAAATAAATAAATTGAATAAATAAATTAAATAAAGTAAATAAATTAAATAATTAAATTAAATTAATTAAATAAATGAATAAATGAAGTGAATATTTAGTTAAATAAATTAAATATATTAATAAATATTAATTTTCTCTATAGTTTTTAATTATTTTATAATTTTAAATTAATACTTACTTTTTCATCATTTTTCGATGTCAGCGGTGGTTTATTTTCAGATTTACGTCGATGTTGATTTTGCTGAACTATTGGTTGTCGTGGTTGAAGTTCCTGTTGATTTTGCTGAACTATTGGTTGTCGTGGTTGAAGTTCCTGTTGATTTTGCTGAACTATTGGTTGTCGTGGTTGAATTTCCTGTTGATTTTGCTGTACTATTGGTGGTCGTGGTTGAGGTTCCTGCTCTACTAGTGGTTCACGATGATGATCATTTTGTCGTTCCAATTGTTGTTGATTAGGTGGTACATTCTGGACGAATGCCTGGTGGTGGTGGTGGTGATAGTGAGGAAGGTTTTGCGGAACTCGACCATTTTGTAGTGGTTGCTGGTGTTGTGGTTGTCCGTTTTGAATCAGCGGTTGATTCTGTTGTACCCTTTGAATCACTGGAGGTGCTTGTTGCATTACCCGGTGCTGACGAGGGTGCAGGTTGTTTTGTGCAGGTTGAACACCTTGCAGTTGCCATAGCTGGAATCCATTGAAAAGCTGTAACAGAAAAATGATTTGGAAAATTAAAAAATTATGTTTTTTCTTTTGTAGGTTAAGTGAGGTTAGATTCGATTTAAATTGTTTTGTATTAAAATTTGTAAAAAAATGGTTGCAAATTAAGAAATTACGTTTTTCATAGGTTAGGTTAGGTTAGGTTAGGTGAATTAAAATAGAAATTTTAGTATAATTTTGCAAAATTTATATTTTTATCGTTCTCAAAATGTTAAATTATTTAAAAAGAAACTTACCGAAGAATGCATTTGTGCCATGTAGCGGCAAAAACAACACCTTCCGCAGAACACGTTGCTATAATATTGGTTATGTTGAAAATTCTGAAAGAATAATTAATTTCAATTAACTAAATACATTCTTAACAAATAGAGTAAATGACAATTAGTATTATACAGTAATTCTGTGTAGAAAAATATAGATAACTTACCATTTTCTTAATTCAAACGACACCCAACGACACCGACGCGACTGACGCTAAGAATGGACGAGAACTTTCTACCGCCATCTTTGTTGCCAACTTTAATTATTTTCCCAAGGTTGGTAACACTTTCTTCTTAATCGATAATCAATTGTAGCCAGAGATGGGTTAGTAATTTACACATTTTACATATTTTACATTCTTAATCGTTTAAATAACGTATTATGAAGTTTAAGTGTAAAAATACATACTTTAAATATAGAACCCCATGTTATTTCTTTTTAATAGTAGAATCACTGGTTAAAGTCACATTCAGGTTGTGTTGGAAAACATTCAACTTTAAAATAAACGTAATTAGATTTTGATAATAATTAACGTTACAAATTATTAAGAAAATAATTATGGGTAAAAATTGTATTATCTAATTCAGTCATGGTGAAGTATCCCGCGAAAATTCAAATAATTTATAGTTAAAAATTACCTGCCACTGATTCGTTAAGTAAACTATAAGGGGTGTGACACACCTCTTATTAAGAAAAATCAACACATAATACTTACCTGTATCCATAATAAAAATAATTATCATATAAAAATATATAAAAATATATCATATATAAAAATAATAATTTAAATAAGCTTCGATACTTACAGGTAAGAATAATTGTGGGATTATTCAAAACAATTTAACACAATTGCACATCCACAGAGAATCACAGCTTGGTTGGTAAGGTAGAACTCTGACATATCGACTGGGTTGAAATTCATGTCAGGGATCTGCATTACAGACTGATGGTAATTACCGACCTATCACAATAGCGCGAAATTTAAAAATCCCCCTCGTAGAAACAGCCTATTTCTTGTGGTATTAACAAGTGGCGCCATCTAGCGGCGGCCTTCGGAATCAACTCGGTCGGTAAAACAGAACACCTCACTGAAACCGCCATTTGCACGGTCGGTAAAGTAGAAATCTACATTACCGACGGTCGGTAAGTGGTCCCGGAGCCCCCTTGCTATACTACTTACCAAACTTTAAATATTCATCTTTCAAATACAATTATTTCAAGCAAATCTGTCATCGATAACTATTAGAAATTTTTTTTCAAAGTACCTTGGTTACGGTTTCTCCATAAGAGACCATGTTAAATAAATAGTTTTTTAACTTCTAAATTATTTAGGAAAAACTCAAACTTTGATTGTTTTTTTGTTGTACCAAATAATATCAGTTCTCATAATTTTAAAATTTTCTGACCGATTTCTCCTTAATGAACTAAAAAGTTGAAAATTAATATTCTACGTGTTCCAATGATGATATGTATCTAAAATTTACCTTAAGAAAGTTATTTTTTATAAAAATAAACAAATATTTGAAAATTTAATATCCTTATAAATTCTAATAATTTTTAGAAATTTTTTATATATTCGTAATCGTGAAAACAAAGGCGGTTCCTGACGAGGGTTTTTAAATTTTAGTCTCTTAATAAAAAATTTAGTTTTTCTTCAGTATTTTCATCAGTTTAAATTTCGAGGCAGCCCTCAAAAATGTATTGTAAAAGGAAGAGAAGAAAATAATTAATCTTAATTTTAACAGGCTATAGCATGTATCTGGATTTTAATGGGTAGAAGGACTATTGAGGCATATCGAGCAGTTTTTGAACGCATTAGAAGGCTTGTTCCAGGATTTGAAATCGTAGAAGTCTTGACTGATTATTATGAAAGTGCTTTAAGAAGTGCTTTGCTTCTGGTCTTTCCAGGAATCATTTTACATGGTTGCTGGTTCCATTACAAGCAGGTATTGTTCTTCTGTAATTTATAAAAAATACATTTTTTAAATTTTTTTTTCAAAAGATAATAAAATTGTAACAAAAATAAGACCTAAAAAAATTGATTTTGTCGACATTTTATTTTTGTATATATTTTTTAATAAAAATTTAAAAAAATTAATTTTTCATTAATTTTGCTTTAAGATGTTTTTTGTTAATCAAAAACCAGCTGGTCCCTCATTTTTTATCGATCATATATGTAGTTCAATAAATAATAAACTTATTCCTGCTCCATATTTTTCTTAAGGCTTTGCTAAGGAATGCTCTCAAATTGGGACTACGCAGATTGTTAAAAAACAATGAAGCTGCGAAACATCTATTGCTGCTCCTAATGGCACTACCTCTCTTACCTGCACATCTGATTCGAGCGACTTATAGACAAATTTGTCTTGCCCAAACTCCAAGACTCCGACGAAATTTTCGATCATTTTTCGACTACTACGAGCCTCAATGGTTAACAACAGTAACGCCTGAAGTTTTCAGTGTTTATATGCTGTTGCATCGCACAAACAATTCGATGGAAGCATATCACAAACAATTGAAAGTCAAACTGGGAATTAATTCTTGTATATGGATCTTTACTAGTACGTGTACAATATATACAATTTTAAATTAATTTAAAACTTAAATTATACATTAATATCCGGGCGTTACTACAGAATCTGGAAAACCAGAAAAGAAGTTTAATATTTTTTTAAAATGCCTGGAACAGTTGGAAATGTGATGAAATTTTAAAAAAGAACTTTTAATTTTTGTAATTTTAATATTTGTAAAAAAATGTTGTCAACCATAAAACTGAAAATTCGTGGAATAATAATAAATTATTTATTTTGTAACAAAGAAGCGCAATACTTAAAGTCATTATTTAACGCTTTTTAACTTTTAATGGGAGGGATGGGGCAAATCAAAACGGTCAAAAAACTGTTTGGACCCTTTTAAAATTTTGTAATTGTGATTTTACTTTCTGATTAATTAAAAAAAGAAAAAAAAAAGTTATGAGAAAAATGAAATCTAAAAGAAGTGATTTAAATATTTTTAAAAAAGATTTATTTTTAATGTTTTATAAAAGTTTAAATAACTTTTAAAATAATGAACACAATATAATGCTTTTGACTTATTGTAAGGTAATTTTTTTTGTAGAATGAGAATTACTTGTCAACATGAACATGTAGGATATTTCTTTTTTCAAATATGCAAGTTATGAAAACTGTATGAAAAGAATTAAATGAATTTTGCAATATTTTTTCTACCAAAAAGTAATCTTATAAAATATATGAAACTTGTTATAACTTAGATTTTGAAGGGAAGCGTATTACAGACAATTTTTTTGAACTTTAAACGTTATTTCTATGTTCAAAAATTGATTTTAAATTTCTTGCAATTTTTTGAGTACAATTTTAACGTCCTACTTTTTTGAAGAAAAAATTATAAATGAAAATTTCCATGGTAAGTGCGGCCATGTTTTTATTATCTTCTTTAAAAATGTATATATAATATTTTATTCATAAAAGATAATAAGGTCACTTTTTTTTAATTATTCGTAAAAACATAAATTTTACATCAAAAATTTTTTTACACAAAATTAGCGTAAAATTTTGTTATTCTTAAAGAAGAACGACTTAATTTATAGTTTTTGAAACAATTTATTTTTCTTTTAATGACTTTTTTATTCTTGTGATGATATGAGTATCTAAAGGTATACTCTTTAAATTCGAATTAGTACCACGGGAACCAATCAGGGTATCTGTATATATACGTTGTAAAATCAGTGAAATTTCAATGATTCATCAGTGCATATACACTGATTAAAATTTGTTGTATACTTATGGCTGAGAATCGGCAAGATTAAGCTGATTAAAATTTCGAGAGTAAGTGTACACTACCACCGCGACAAAAAAAGTGTAATAAAAAAAGTTAATTTTTGTCAAAAATTAAATATTAAATATTTTTTGTTTAACAGAAACAAAATTTCACACAAAAGGTTTAAGTGAAAAGCTTGTCTTTTTAAATATAATGTAACAAAATGACCTCCATGTCTTTTATCAATGAGAATTTGTACGGTTTTTTTCTTAAAGCTGAAAGTTTTAGTGTTAGGGGAGAGTCGCCAGTTGTGAGACGGCTCCAGTTGTGAGACAGTCCATTTTTTTTAACACGAAATATAAAAAGGCTGATTGGTATACATAAAAACTTTTATTTTTATACGAGCCAACTTTTGCGTGTGCACCGAAGAGGATATATGTATTGTTTGTGTTAGATGCCAACACTGTGTGTGAAAATCGACTAAAAAACTTTTTTTCAATATGTGCAAAGTACTTTTTTTTTAAGTTAATTATTTGGAAAAGCTAAATGTTATGCATTTTTATTTAGTATTTTCCTTATATTTTGTAATGCAATATTGCATTGTTTCAATCTACAGTTTGAAATTTTTTCTTTTTCCTCTTTCAAAATAGCGCCAATTTCCGGTTGTGAGACACAGCAAGTCACCAGTTGTGAGACGGTGGCGCCGCCCATCTGGAATAGCCTATACTTTTCGTTATGCAGCATAAAGCGCCAAATTTGTTAAATTTTAGCATTTTTTTATAAGTGTCTCACAACTGGATACCTTTTTTTTTTGACTAAAAAGATGTGCTCGGAAAATTGATCACAAAATTTTTCGAGTTCATCTGAACACTACACTTTCTATGAATAAAAGTTGCGTATTTAAGTTACTTTTTGAACGGTGTATTTTATTTACGATTTCGTTTACCTATTTCCAATTTATAAGTCAAAAATAAAACCCGTCTCACAACTAGCGACTCTCCCCTACTTATTTTTTATATTTATTCCAGAGACCAAATACTCTAGAGTTTTATCGAAATTCCAGATGGAAATTTTCACAACTTACTATGAAATTGATCAAATGATAATTCTATCAAATAAATTTCTTTCACTAGAGTAATATCTGTAAAATAAGTCTACGAAAATAAAGAAGCGTCCATTATATTAGAAAGTTATTATAAATGTTATAAAAAATTAAAAACGATACTTTTTATCATAAATATTTAAGTAAAATATAAATAAAATGGCATTTAACAGGTTTCATTTAATTCTTACACTATTATTTAAACTTTAAAAAACATTGACAAAATAAGATTTTAATTTTAAGAGGGTTTTGTGTTTGAATTTCTTTTTAATTAAAAAGATTAAGAATTATACTTTATTAAATATAATTATATACAAATTTCAGAAAAATTAATGTCAATCCACGACGGCTATATAATGGACTTGAGATCACTTGCAAGTGGGTATGATATCAGTAGGTTACCGAAAACTACAACGACTAAACAGCAGGAACTATTACTGAACGCATGGAACACTTTGAATCTTCCAAATGGATTTCTGCCAATGCAATTCCTGGAGCATGCCTTAACTATTAAGTTCAATACTATCGAAGCATATATGGCTCTCTTTGGTGACACCTAATTTGTGTCTCTTATTGACTAATGTCTTATTTCAAAAAAATATAATATCTATTGAATTATTCATTATTACTTTCCTGTTTCATTACCTTTCAACGCAAAAAATGTAATTTATAAATACAATTTGTAACTGCAGTTTTCCTATTCAGAAGTCGGTAATTTATCATATTTTACTTTTACTGCTAACGTATGTAATCAAAAATTTGTTATCAGAGTCTCTATTTTTCTGGCTATTACTTTAAGAGAGTTTTCATTTAGCAAAGAATTTTTTTTAAATACAATTGTTCCTCCTTTCAAAAATAGGTAAATAAAAACTATTCTTATTTAATACAACAATATATCGGTGATTCTACGTCAGATTTCAGTTCACATTTTAAATTTGGGCAAACATGTTTTTTGTCGTTCCATAGAAAAAAAGATATACGTATTTTTTTACTTCTTTTTTTTTATGGCAAAATTTTCGAGTTATGAATTTTCGAAAATTTGATTTTTTGAAACTAGATCTATTTGGAATGACAAATAACTTGAAAACGATAAATTTGATCAAGCTCACTTTAAAACTATATGCGAACTATTTTTATCATTTGTAGCTAAAAAATAAATCAAAAAAATTTAAAAAGAAAGCATTACTGAATACACATTTTTTGTTGAAGCTATTTAACAATTTAATTTTTTTAGCAGTCTTTAAAAAAAAATAATTCTTTCGAAAACAATTTGACAAATTTAAAAATACAAAGAAGAATTTTTTTGTATTCAAATGTAGTATACAAAAATATTTTCTGATT
The DNA here is from genome assembly GCA_037103525.1 of Ganaspis brasiliensis. Lineage (NCBI taxonomy): Eukaryota > Metazoa > Arthropoda > Insecta > Hymenoptera > Figitidae > Ganaspis > Ganaspis brasiliensis. The sequence continues at coordinate 166,878 of JAZKLR010000203.1, read as the reverse complement.
TCAAAAAATTTTTAGTTTTAAAAGTTTATAAATTGTTTATTTAAAGTAAATGTATTAGTTTTAGCGCGATTTTGGTGCAGAAGTTTTTAACATAGAATATTTGATATTTCTCTTAAAAGAAGGCAATTTACAGCTTATTTATTTATTTCATTAAAACATTGTTGAACATTCTACATTAAGGTATCCGTAAAAAAGTCGACTTTCGAATTTTATTTACGGTACCCCCCAGTTTGGTTCCAATATAAAAAAAAAAATTTCTGTAAAATTGCAGCCTGATTAAAAAAATTTGTGACCTGGAAAATTTTTTGAAAAAAATTTTTAAAAGTTATGAATTTTTTTAAAAAAAGTTAATTTTCCCCATGCATTTTCAATGGGAAATTTCGATCGATTTCTTGCACGGGTTAATATTAATTAATCAGGCTGCAATTTTACAGACATATTTTTTTTATATTGGAACCAAACTGGGGGGTACCGTAAATAAAATTCCAAAGTCGACTTTTTTACGGACACCCTATTCTACATACATATTTATTTGTAAAAAATCTTTGATAACAAAATTAAAGGTACTGAATTAGAAATAAGGTAATTAACAATAATTATTTTATTCTGTAAGATTTTAATAATTTATAATGAATATTATTCATCAAAAACGATACACGACTATAGAGTTCACCTTCACAGTTTCTTTACACGTAATTATTATTTCTGATGAATTACAATTATTGTGATTGTTCAAAATTGTTGTAAATAAATATTTATTGTTAATTAATTTATTGCCAATTGATTGTTATTTTTTATCAACGGTTGCTTTCTAAGATTATAAACAGTTTTTTATTTGTAGATGATATATGAATAAGACAATTTTTATTAACATTTTATAAATAAGCAATGTAAAAAAATATTAACATTAAAAATTTTTTTAAAAAAAAAAAAAAAAAATTCTGGCAACGGGACTGGTTATAATAAAAAATTCTTTAATTCAATAAAATCAATTGTGGCAAAAAATTTACTAAACATAAAAATGTATACTAAAATTTTAATTTACAAGAATTTTAATTATGCGAGTTCGTTATTTTGAATAAATAGCATTTACAATCGACAATTGTTACACCCAATGACTCCTTTATTCAATCGAATTTTAATTTGACAAAAATTGTATTTACCATAAAAATTATTTGGAAAAATTGAGAATTAATTTAATTGAAATTCGTCTAATTATAAATATGTTGGGCGATTGGGAGAGAGTTTTTCTATACATTCATATACATATACAAATCGACTAATTTTCGGATTAAAAGGGCGAGAAGAAGAGGACAGGAAGCATTTTATCTCTTTCATACTTCATCTATGTGTGCTTGCACACACATTTACTCGTCGCTGCGTGTAGACAGCAATATCCCATCAACGTTCTGTTTTCAAAAATCGCGCTGTTTTATTAGCAAATAGGTTTAGATGAAGTGTCACGTGATCCAAATTTCGCGCGGAAAGTGGAGACGCTTCTGGAAGGTTCACCACTCTCGCGAAAACGGTGCAGGCAGGAACAGGTACAGCACAGTGGCACGTGCGGCAACATTAATCGTGGTATGTATTTAAAAAAACTGAATAAAAACTTAGTTTCATCAGGTTAATTGTGCATAAAATACATTGTGTACAGGATATACTTGTTGTGTTGAATTTTAGGCTATAAAATACCCGAATTTTTAGTTGTCAAATTCAGTGTTCTTCAAGTTAATGTTTCAAAATATTTTTACAGTAGTTGCTTAGTTTATTGGAATAAATGTTGATAAACTGAGGAGATTAAAAAATAGCTTATATTAAGTGAAAAAAAAATGGAACCTGTAATGTAAATGTTGTTTGCTTGGGGTTATCTACAAAGCATGTGATACTTTAGAGGGCGGGTGGATGGGGGTGTTAGCAAAATATCGCACTACATGTTAAAAAAAAGTTTTAATGCATGGAAAAAGCATCAGGGGGGTGGGGGGGTGTTAAATTTTAGAAAATATGCATCACATGCTTCTTGGACGACCCCTTGGCAGTAGTTGATTATCTTTCCCTTTTTTTTAGTTTAACAAATATTGTAGCTTTCTCTAGGTGTTTACAATATTGTGCTTTGTTTTGTTTGTCCATGTCAAAAGAAAAGAAAATAGCTAGCAGAAATCGATGGAGGATCAAGGTGGAGCGCAGGGGAATGATCCTGCCCCCAATAACAACGGACTCAACGTTCTTCATATTAATTATCGACCCGGAGGACCAATGCACAACCTCTACTATACGCAGGATGGTCATTACTATCTTGTAAATAAACGAAAAAACGGAATAATGTAAGCTTTTTATTTACTCTGGACCACCTTTTAAAATAGGTCAATCTTTTTTTCTATTCGTATAGAAAGATCTATAAAGATTCTTTCAGGTAGTATAAAATTCTTCGAAAGTTTACAAAGATTCTGGAATTTTTAATTAAACTAATAGAATTGTCTATGATTAGAAAAATAATTAATAATAAGAACAATAATTGAATATTTACATTTAGAAAATTGTAAAATAATTATTATATATTAATTTAATTTTATACAGTCATTAATTATATGAAATTTTATATATTATTTATATTTATTGTTTTATATTTATTTTTTTTTCATATACAGGCTTCACAGACCGTCCCCTATTTCCCCTAAATGTCCCCTATTTTGCGATTGGTCCCTAAAAGTCCCCTCTTTAGGAAATTTTACCTAATTTTCCCCTATTTTTCAAGAAAGTATATTTAAAGTCAAGGTATTTAGAGATTTTTAATTGTTTTGAATTTTTAACTATTAATATAATTTTTAAATTATTTTCTCAAATTTTTCATTTATTAAATTATATTTCCATAGATTTCTTGAATTTTCAATCCTTCATCTCTGATTCCAATTCTTTTTTTCAATTTACAATTATGTTTATCATTCTTTTTTAATTTTTTCCTACTATTCATACTTATTTGTATTCCATTATTATTTGACTAATTTCATTAACTGTCAATTATTTTTATCAAATTAAAATTATTTTATTCAATTTAAATTATTTTTTTCTGCTTACTAAATATTTTCATTATTTTTCAATTAATTTACAAAACTTGCAATTATTTTTTAACTGATTTACTAAACCTTTAATTATTTATTTCAAATTTCAATTAATTAAAAAAATTGTTAATAAATTTTAAAATTTTTCAATTATTTTTGTCAAATTTACAATTACTTTCAGTATTTTGTAATTAATTTCCGAAATATTTAATTATTTATCTCAAATTTTAATTATTTTAAAAAATTTGTCATTATTTTTGCCATTTTTCAATTATTCTTCTTAATTCTCGATAGCTTTCTTTAATTCTGAAATATTTTCTAAATTTTAAATTACTGCCTTCAATTTCAAATTATTTCTATAATTTTGCAATGTTTTTCTCCAAATTATAATTTTTAAAATTATTTTTTAGTTCATTTACTAAACCTTTAAACATTTATTTCAAATTTCAATTAATTAAACATATTTTTAATGAATTTTAGAATTTTTAAATTATTTTTTTCAAATTTACAATTACTTTCGGTATTTTGTAAATTATTTCCTAAATTTTTTTAATTTGCTAAATTGTTAGACACGCTAATTTAAAATTTTTTTTTTACTTTTTTATGGATATTTAGCTCTTCTAAAAATATTGTTTTATAGTTTTGAAGATTATGTACTAAATAAAAACTATAGTATTAAAAAATGATTACGGATTAGTTTTTTAGGTTCCAAGAGTTTTTTAAAACTATTATCCATGTCAGCGTAGCTCAGAACTAGTACTTGCATCATCAAAAAATTTTTTCTGCACTTAAGGCATACTTTTTACTGCATTTTTATATTTTCAGTCACCAAAATGCTGCTCGCGATTTGCCCTTCGAAAGAGTTCAAGGACAAATGAATAACTGGCTAAATAGCAACGTTCCCCAAGAGATGCCGACGAATTTACCGTCTTTTGTGAGAATTTTAAATGACGACATCTATCCGAATTTAAAAAATTATGTTGGCGGAACTCTTTATTATCATTCAGTCGAAGGTGATGGCTTCTCCTGTGTCATAATTATTAATCCTGAGTTTTCCCGAGAACTTTTAGTTCCACATCAATTCAGGGATCACAAACTTCTCCGACGGCCTTCAAAGAAGTATCAGACAAATGTTTCCGGCTGCTACAATTCGGGGAAGTCTTCACTACTTCCAAGAGGTACCAGTTGAAATATCTTATTTACTTCTTTCTTTGCAATACGGCAAAAAATATACATATTTACTTTATATTTTTATATTTATTTTTATTTACCAAAAATACAATTTTACAATAATTTTTTTTAAAGAAACATGTCTTTGTAAAAATGTTTGGATGAATGAAGTCGTTGCTATATATTTTTAGAAAAATCTGATAATTCGTAATAGTAATATTTATTATCCGTACAATTCATTTTTATCAAATCTTTTATAAAATTATTTGTATTTGCTTTGAAATTCTAATTTTTATGTTGAGGTGCACGGGAAAAAGGTTATTTTAGCAGCTGTGAAAACTGAATAAAAAATCACAGAAAAAATTTAGATAGTATAAATGTTTTTATTTATATTTGTTAAAAATAGTTTAATTTATTTTTTAATTGATTGCTAAAAGTCCAACATAATAGGTGAAAATCGATTTTTAAACTTATATCTATCAGAAGGAAAAATTCATCATATTTTTATTACCTTTTGTAAAATGTTTGTAAATATTTTAAAAATTTATTGCTATGTAATATTAAATACTTTTTTGTACTTTCATATGAGAGGTTAACTTTTTAATTTTATGCTGTAGAAATGTGGAAAATGTTACCTTTAAGTTAGGCCTTATTTTCTATCCTATCAAATTTTGACGATGTATTTCGAGCTACTTTATATTTTTATTCAATTAAAAGTAGAAAATATAGTAACAAACGAAAATAAAAAGTAATCGTTTTGAGAAAATTAGTTGAAACAGAAATACAAAATTTAAAATATGCGGAAAATTGACAATTGTTCCTCAGCATAATAAACAACCACTTGTTGATATTTTCTTTATTATAGGTTAAAGATGTTTTTATTTTTAAATCATTAATAACTAATTAGAGATAAAATATTTTGTCTGTCCCTGAATAAAATTTAGAAGTTTGGAATTTGAACTTGATTTGTGTAAATTTTGAAAAGTATGTTTAAAAAAAATTGTAGCCTTTTTTTTATTGAAAAGTTAAAGGTTTTCGAGATACGCCCATATAAATATATACATAATGCACCGAAAAAAATAGTTTTAGAATGAAAGGACCCTCTAACTTTAATAAATAAGCGAAATCCTTTCAAACTGAGACTGTTAGACTTTTGTGTAACATAATTTTGATTTGAGAGAAACCCGTTTTTTTAATATTGTACACTGAGAGAAATAGATGCTACGGGGTACCATCTAGATGATAGCAGATACCATATCTGATCTTTAATATACGGACAAGAATCTAGATGGTACGGGATAGCATCTAGATGGTACTGGTTAGCATCTGATAGCATCTGGATGGTACGATGTAGCATCTAGATGATACTGTGTAGCATCTCTGATGGTAGAGTGTAACATAACCTCTCTACCATCAAATATAGTAAAGTTCTTACCATCTATTTCTCTCAGTGTATAAATGAGGCAGTTTGTGCAGAAACCGTACAAGTCCATAAATCGAAATTATTCAGGAATCAATAAAAACTGTTTTTCTTGAAAATGCAAGAATTTTTTTTAATTCTGCGTTTTGTATAATTTTCTACTAACCTATAAGTTTAAAAATTTAATATGATTGATTTATATTTTAATTAATATAGGGTATAAAAAAAAATTAACTTTTGGACTTGTGCGGTTTGTGCACAAAATGAAATGGAAAACAGAAAATGTATTGAATCAAGTGAAGTATCACAGTTTTAGTAAATTTTTAGTAACATTTCGGTACCTCCGAAAAAAAAAAACCACTTGCGTTATACGCCTAAAAACTCCTCTCTGACGTCGATTGTCTAAAACAACCACTGTTAAAATGAACATCAAAAAACCACACTTTCTTTTTCCAATTTTTCCAGGAAACTAATTTCTAAATTTTTAGAAATTTAAAAAATTCAAAATCTTGATACCATAATGTATAGATTGGTGCATATTTAAGTTAGTCTATTTCAAATGCTGTTTTGATTTTAATTGATCTATTTTGACATTTCATTTAACCCCAAAAACACAGTGGTTGTTTTAGACGATCAACGTCAGAGAGGAGTTTTTAGGCGTACAACGCGAGAGTGGTTTTTTTTGCTCGGAGTTACCGATTTATTAAAAAATTTTAATTTGGATAATTTTTATAAGCATTTTATAAATAATAAACATTTTTTAAAACTCACTTTCCAACATTTTCTTAAAAATTATCATATTATAATTCACTATTATTGCTTTCTGCCTCGCTTTGAGTGCATTTTATTTATAATATAAACTGTTTAATATAAATTATTTAACAACGTCTAAAACACTTTAAAAATATCACAAATAAATATTATTTCATCCATTGCGTATCTTTGTGCGCAGGTTGGAATCATGAACTTATGCTGTTTTAGCACGAAACGAAAATTTGTTTATTTTTTTTTAAAGAGTTTAGAGTTAAGTAACATATGTAATATTTTACTAGATCGTAGTGCTTCATTTAAAGATAAATTTTCCATAAAAAAGTGATTTTCGAAAAAAATGGACTTGTGCGGTTTCTGCACCAACTGCCTCAAATGTATTTGTCTAAATTTCAGTTTCGTTGAAAATTATAATTTTTTAAATAAGAATAAAAAAAGTAATATTAATAGTCAAGTTAAGAATGTATATCCCGGAATTGCAAAAATTTTTAATTTTAAATTGAGAATGACGTCACTGATACAGATAAAATTTGTCCTTAAGGGTATGTGATGGATTATGACGTATTTGTCAGTAGCTTTTCTCTTAATGGGGGTTTCTCATGGAAAAGTCGGAAGATAAACATTTTCGATTTCATTTAATTATTTCTTTATTTTGCTTCCTCATAGAGGAAGCGTTGTGATCGTTAAGATTTTTGATTTTCCAAAAATAGTGTAAATCGACTCAGTTTCATCTGAAAAGTTCAAATTTTCATTCCTGAGAAAATGTCCAGATGTGTGTGTGTGTATGTGTGTGTGCATGTGGTAAATTTTTTTTCGCCAGGAATTCTCGAGAACGCTTCAACGGATTTTAATAAAATTTGAATGACATATGAAGCTCACAAATATCTAAATTTAGACACAGGTATTTTTGAAAATACCCAATCAAATTTTTTTGAGCACCTTTTTTCATCAAAAATATCGTTTTTTGGCAAAACATTTTTTCATGCTGAAAATTCAGACAAATGAATAAAAAATCATATTCCTTGTTTCAAAACGAATCGATTGACCTATATAAAGTATATAATTGACCAAAAACTCACGTAAAAAACATGATTTTTCAGTTTTTTTCATCAAAAAATCTCGTTTTTGGAAATTTTTAAAAAAAAAAATTTTTTTATGCTATAAATTCAACCAAACGAATTACAAAATCATATTTCTTATCTCAAAACGAATCGATTGACCTATATAAAGTATATAATTGACTAAAAACCCACGTCATAACTCATGTTTTTTTTTTCATCTAAAAATCTCGCGATTTGCCAAAAAAAATTTTCTTGCTAAAAATCCAACCAAACGAATTACAAAATCATATTCCTTGTCTCAAAACACTTTTTTTTAATTTTTTTTTATTGAAAAATCTCGTGTTTTGCCAAAAAAAAATTTCTTGCTAAAAATTCAAACAAATGAATTAAAAGAATCATATTCCTTGTCTCAAAACGAATTGACTAAAAATAATTGACTAATAATTGACTTTATTTATTTATAATAAATAAATAAATAAAGTTTTGGAATATAGAAAAAATATATATATATTGATTTATTATTATTTTATTATTATTACTTATTTGCATAAAAATAAATAATAATTAATTTAAAATTGAATTATTATTTTTTATGTTATAAATAAATTTATTGCTTCCTCTATGAGGAAGCAAATTATCTTGCTTTCTTGGAAGCGAAGTGTCCATGAAATGGACAGAATTCACACCTAGTTTATAAATATGTATCTAAACCTGTTAACATATTAAAATTGAAATATTTTGAAAGAGAAAAAAATTATTTTTACACCTAAAATATTATATTGAACGTTTATCTTAGTGCCGTGAAGTTGTCTCTAAAAAAAAGGTTTTTTGCGGTAGACACGATTCTGACATTTTGAATCACCGGAAACCTACAAATCCAAAAGAATCTTAAAATATACATGTGTAGGCAGCCCGTATACCAGAAGTTTTACTTAAGACCAAGAAATAAAAAAATGGCGGGTTTTTGAATGAAAAATTAAAAAAAAACGACATTTTTTCGTACTTAAGGTTGGCTGGGTGGGGAAGGGAGGTTACTAAGGCAGTTTATCCTGGTATACGGATTGCAGATAGGTGTGCCTAACAAAACGCAAAAGGATTTAAGTCAATTGCATTCTTTGTTTTCTCTGAACTACGTCTACCGAAAAAAACCATGATTTGGAAAAAAACGCGTTTAAAGTTAAGGGTAACATTTTTAGTAAAAAAAGAACTAAAGCGAAAATTTTTTATTTATTGATTTTTTTTTAATGGCATCTATTTGGAGCGCTTCTGGAACCTTTTGCACGTTCCTTGCAACTCACGTTTTGATCGGACATCTTCGAAAAACACACAATCGACTCAAAACTTAATCCATGCGCGCCATGATAGCTACCCAATGTAACACATTTATCTCAAAAACTAACACTCGGATCGTCTTAAACTTTTACGAAGGCATTTTTGACACGCCAAGGAGTAAATTTATGCAAAAAAATAATAATCGATTTTTCCATGAGAAACTCCCCTTAAAATATTGAATATTTTGTCACGAAACTTGGTAGAATTACTTAAAATGTCATTAGGAAGGTCTCTCAGACCCGAGTTTGTTTGAATTTTGGCCCAAAATAAAATTTGTTAAATTTTCGAAATCTTGCAATTTTTTTTTTAAAATCAGTTTTGAGCCAAAATTCAAACAAATTCAGGTCTGAGAGACCTTCCCAATGACATTTTAAGTAATTCTACCAAGTTTCATGACAAAATATTTAATACTTTAGAAGAAAAGTTACGGACAAATTTTGCCTATACCAGTGACGTCATACTCCTTCACATGCTCTTAAGCTTTCTCTTAAAATAATAAATATTTTGACACCAAACTTTGTAGAATTACATATTTGAAATATCATTAAGATGGTGTTTCTGACCCAAGTTTGTTGAAATTTGACCTCAAAGTTAACTTTTTAAAACACTAGCTAATTTTCGGAAAATTAAAAAAATTAATTTAAAGACAAAATTTAAATAAACCTGGGTCAGAGAGACCTTTTTAATGATATTCTGAGTAATTCTACAAACTTTAGCGTCAAAATATTTATTATTTTAAGATAGTTTACATACAAATTTTGGTTATACTAGTGACGTCATTCTCCATCACATGGTCTTAATTAATTCTTTATTTTTTGTCATCATTTTTCCATTTCTTAGAAGCATTTTTCCTTGTTTTTAATTGTTTAATACTTTAGTATTTATTTTGTAATTATGACTTTTTTGAAACATTTGTTTGATGTTTTTATCTACATTTTTTAAATTATTAATTCAACTTACACTTAGAATAGAAACAAAGTATTTTTTCCATTACTGCAAATTGAATTTACAAAATATATTTACCCTTGGTAGAGGAAACACGAAAAATGATTGTTATCATATGCTAACTTGGACATACCCTTAACATTTGTCCTATTTAAAAACGGTGGTATATAATATATTTCGCTTATAAATTTTATTTTTATATTTCTTTAGGAAGTATACAAGCTGCTACAATATCACAACATCGAACGATTTCTGATCGATGATCCCCAGTACTCGGAGTTAATTCGATTTATTCACTTCATTTTTATGCTTTTGTTGTTGCCTGCGCACATGATTATGAGCACATTGAGAGAAAGAGTGCAAAATTTAAGGGCCGAAGAGTTAGCAGTGCTGCAACCTTTCATTGAGGAATTTAAACGATTGTGGAATTTAGAAACGAGAGCCCATCATTTGTCGGTGTACAGAAAAATAGAATCGTGCACAGATATGTTTGAAAATTTGAGCAACATTTTACTTACAAGCATTGGTAACTTCCCAGAAGTCTGGAAATTTCCAGGTGAAATATTTTGTACAATTAAGTACTTATTTATATTATAGTTTTAACTGTTTGCTTTGTTATGGAGAAAGTATTGTGCTATCAAAATTTTTTGAATTCGATTTTTTGATGTATCTTTACGTTTCTTTAATCTCAAAAGGCCGGAAAACGATACTTTTAAAACATGTCGTTTTGTGTGCATAAAAGTCAAATTTTCATAAATATATTATATCTTGAATATCGTAAAAACTGAAGGGCTAAATTTTTTTAAATTGTAAGTCTGACTGGCGGAAAAATAATAAGAGTATTTAGAGCAATATTAATTAAAACTAACTATATTTTTTCTGATTTCAAAAATTTTTAAAAATCGTTTTTTTTATAACTTGAAAATAGTATATTTTCCACCATGGCTCAAGCGTACAAAAACGTGAGTTTTTGTGCATGAATGGAAGAAAATATATTTTTTTAACAAGTTCGTCAAAAACTGTAAGAAATTACAGTTCTATAGCCCTACTGCGGGAAAATTTACTATTCCGCAGTACAGCGATAGAAACGACAGTTTAGTTGAGCTTTTTAAGCACTAGTTATATAAGAAAAATTTTTTGATGTCAGGGAAAATTCAGAGAAATTGGGGTTATGTCGGGGAAAATGAATTCTTCTGGCAACCCTGCCTCCACGGCACCGGAAATTTTCTATAAATTTATTACATATTTACTTGCAATTTTCGGAATATATAATTGCAAAGTTTAGTGATAATTGTGTAAAAATGTATATGTCCCGATTGAAGAAATGTTTAGGCAAGCTTGTCGCTAAACATTTCTTCAATCGGGACATATAAATTGTTACACAATTATCACTAAACTTTTCAATTATATATTCCGAAAATTGCAAGTAAATATTTAATGCATTTTCAGGAAATTTCCCGTGCTGTTAATACTGGAAATACATTAACAATAAAAATTGTTGTAATATTGCAGTTGGTCTCTTGAAGATACAAACTCATGCTTTTCAAGAAAAAGTGAAAATTGAAAATGGTCTCACTAACATTGTCGCTTTTAAATTAATAAATCGTAACAACACGTCAAGAATCTTACGCGATTGGGGTAAACTTGACAGAAATGAATTAACAAAAGACGAATTCTTGGAGAGATGTTGCTCGACGTATGCTAAATCAAGGATACAATTCCTACAAGTTTATTTGAACAGAACTGAGCAAAATGAGTTACTCAACTTGCCCGGCAACGTAAACGCAGAAGGTAAGAACTGTTTAAAATTAATTTATCTACTTAAATGTTTGTACAGTTTTTAAAATAAAATTTTAATATTTTAGTTCATAACTCAGGGTGTTTTGCGAGCCGGGAAATCCGTAAATTTGCAGGGAATTTAAAATTTCGTAAAAAAACCCGTGAATTTGTAAATAGATCCTGGAATGTTTTAGAAATGTCAGAAAAATATAATATACTGTACTTTTTAGAAACTAGAGGCTTTTTAGCTCAGAATAAAGTTCGGGTAGGCTAAACCCAGGAAAATATTTTAAGGTTAAAATAAATAATTTAAAAAATAAGAAAATAAACGAAACTGAAGAAAATGATCAACAAATTGAGGGTCCGGATGTAGCAACTGCCTCTACGCTCGAACGCATTGTCTGTCTCTTTTTTCGCAAGATAAGATGACTGGGAAAGTCATCAAGTTCCAGATACTTTTTCAGTCATCTTATCTTGCGGAAAAAGGAGACAGACAATGCGTTCGAGTGTAGAGGCAGTTGCTACATCCGGACCCTCAATTAAAGTATGTAACAGAAATTTGGAGAAAATTTTAAATTTAAGGAAATAATTGAATTGACTAAAAGAATTGAAATTTTAAAGGAAATTATTAAAAACAAATTAATGTAAGTAGCAATAATCGAAAATAAAAGAGAATGACTGAAATTTGAAGGAAATAATTAAAAATTAAAAAAAATAAATTATGAAAAATAATTGAAAATTGAAAAAGCTATTGATAAATGACAAAAGTAATTTAAATTAAAAAGGAACAAGTTTAATAAAGTTTCAGTAAAGTCGCAGAAACAACATAAAAATAGATAAGGGAGCTGGATCAAATTATGGACTTTCGACCAAAAGTGATCGCTGACATATTTTAAAAAATATAAAAATCTAAATTTTATGTATTATCGACGTATCTAAATTCAAGTTCTAAAATTGTTTTAGATAATTTTTTTATTTTTAATCCGTAAATTGTAATTAAAGGAGCATAAGCGACAAGGAAAAATGGCTTTTCTTTATCATGTTTTACACGCTTTTAATTCAGAAAAGGAATTAATTCCTGTGCTGTAAAAAAATACGCTTAATCAGTATCCAAATATTTATTGTCATTAATATAAGTTTGTATTCACGGAGTTAGCTCAGTTGGTATTTGTGCACTTTAATCATGTTTTCACTAGAAAGAAGGCAAATTTTCATTTTGTTATTAAATATTTTAAAATTTCAAATTTAACCATAATACATACATTTTTTATTTTACACAACTTTTCGTAGATGGATTCAAAAAATTAACACTTTACACATATCTAAGTTTTAATTAAATGTACAACATATTAAATTTTCGCGAAGGTAGGTTATCCAGTTTACAAACTACAGAGTATATTTTAAAATATAAAAAATAACCTTTTTCATTAAATTTTAAACTTAAATAATTCCTAAAGTGGACAACTTACCTTCCCGAAATTTTATATGTTGCAAATTTTATAATAACTTACATTTGTAGAAAGTGTTAATTTTTTAAATCCATCCAGAAAGAAGTTGTGTAAATTCGAAAATGTGAGTTTTGTGGTTAGGGGAGAGTGGCTATCAATGTACCGGGTTTTTTTCAAGGTCATAGTACTTATTGAATTTCACCAATTTCAAGCACTTCTTTGCATCAATATCAAACTACAACACTTATCTAGGTAATGCACACATATTTTACACGATTTATTGTGATTAAATAATAAAATTTAGGATTTTTCTAAAGTAACAAGCTATTTTCATTTTCAACAAACTGGGTACACAATGAACTACCTCTATAAAAATACTAAAAATGTTCAACAATAATAATATTGCAATTTTCACTTTGTAAAAAAACTTGTTTTCTATCAAATACTATAAAAAATTGTTACTTAACACTTTTTAATTGATAATGTATAACATAAATATACCTCAAATTTAAGTTAACTAGCTAAAATGGTATTTTAGTTTTGCTATGTTGAGAAAAGTACTGAAAACAATCGCTGTAACATGCTGTATGCATGCCTAGTTTTATAATCAAGCATACCACTCTGGAAATCGAAAATACACTGAAATTCCAGGTGGTTCATTGTTCCCCGGTACATTGAATCAACATGACATTTGCAACAAAAATGGTTTTTTATAATTTAATCCAATATTTCAAAATCTTTATCTCATTAGAATATTGTAGTTAAGGCCCAAAACAAAATAAATCGTAAGTACATTTATTTTTAAATAGCCTTATTTCAATTAAAAAACGTGTTCGTATTTTAGGTAAATTTTTTCTTCAGTACATCAAAAACAGTTTTTTCCAGTTTTCTGTATAAAGAATAAATTCACACGTCTCAAATTTATGGACGTAGTGTGTTTACGCAAACTTCATTTATATTTAAAATTAGGAGAATTTTTATTTAATTGTTTCTGAGAAAATTGAAATGGTTCATTGAAAAAACTGGTACATTGATGGCCACTCTCCCCTACATTTAAAATTTCAAAATAAAATGATTTAATAACAAAATAAATATTCGTCTTCTTTCTAGTGAAAACATGATTAAAGTGCACAAATAAAGAATTATGGTAAATTTCGTTAATATTTATTAACCTTTATAGTACCGGGATGGCCACTATAGTTGCCACTATAGTTGCCACTATAGTTGCCACTATAGTTGCCAAAAAATAGTTTGAAAAAAACAGCTAAAAGTTTGTTACTCAGGGGCTTTTGAGGTCTCTAAATCTTAATCTGCTATAAAAATTAAAAATTCAAAATGTCGGATACAATATGGTGGACGACTTTTTGCAAAATTGAGGTGGGGCAATGGAATTTTTGCAAAATTGATCCAAATCGTCTGAAATTCGTTACTCGAGGGTTTTTGGGGTCACTGAATCTAAACATGACTCGAAGAATTCAAATTTCAAAATGGCGGATTCAGTATGACAGACAACATTTGCAAAATTGGGGTGGGAAAAAAGAATTTTTGCAAAATTGTTCAAAATCGATTGAAACTCGATACTCAGGGGTTTTTGGGGTCACTGAATCCGAAATTGACACAAAGAATTCAAGATTCAAAATGGCGAATCCAATATGGTGGACGACTTTTTGCAAAATTGATCAAAATCGATTGAAACTCGATACTCAAGGGTTTTTGGGGTCACTGAATCCAAATCTGAAACGAAAAATTCAAAATTCAAAATGGCAGATCCAATATGGCGAACGACTTTTTGCAAAATTGGAGTGGGGCAACGGAATTTTTTCAAAATTGATCAAAATCGTTTAAAACCTGTTACTCGGGGGTTTTTGGTGTCACTGAATCCGAATCTGACACAAAGAATTCAAAATTCAAAATGGCGGATCCAATATGGTGGAAGATATTTGCAAAATTGTAGTGGAGCACAGGAATTTTTGCAAAATTGATCAAAATCTTTTGAAATTCGTTGGGGCAGGGGTTTTACGGTCACTGAGTCCAAGTCTGACACAAAAAATTTGAAATTCAAAATGGCGGATCCAATATGGCGGACGAATTTTTGCAAAATTAGGGAGGGCAATTGGATTTCTGCCAATGTAATTCTAATTGAAAGAAACTCGTTACTTGGCGGTTTTTGGAGACGCTAAATTGAAATCTGAAACACAAGTTTCAAAATTCAAAATGTCGGATTCAATTTGGCGGACTATTTTTTGCCAAATTGCTGCTCACGCTTGTTTGAAAATTGTCACTCTTGGGTTTTTGGGGTCGCTGAATCAGAATCTGAAATCAAAAGTTCAGATTTCAAAATAGCGACTTCAATATGGCTGACACACTTTCGTAAAAGTGATGAAAATTGTTTGAAACTTGTTACTCGGGAGTTTTTTGAGTTGCAAAATCCGATTAAAAAAAAAAGTTTTAAATTCAAATTGACGGATCTAGTATGGTAGTGGACTCTTTGCAAAATTGATCAAAGTCTTTTGAGACTTGTTGCTCAGGTGCTTTCGATTGTCGCTGAATCCAAATCTGCAGACAAAAAATGAAAATGTCGAATTCAATATGACGAACGGCCTAGGAGCATACATGAATTCATTGTAAAATGTGTTACTTTCCTTTTGCATTACCCAGGGCTGACGACGTGGACGTAGAAAGTTATGCAGCCCCTTTTTTGTTTTTTTTGTTTTTTGTATTTTTTTTTTTTTTGTTACATTGGAGACTGGACATTTTGGTATGAATTCCCTTGAATAAGCATAATCTTATAAATTTTCCTTGGTATGGTATTCTTCAAAGCATGAGGAACACATAAGGCAACGTTGCAAGTGGAACACTCATACTTCGTTCTTTTTCTATTTTTACGTAAAGAAGACAAACAGCGGCGACGAGATCCTTTAGGCAAAGCAGGAAAATGACGACCTATTATTCGAGAGTGTCCAGAAGGTATCCGTATGGGTGTAGGAGGACATTGATCGAGAATCGATCTGATCACTTTCATTCGAAATGTAGGAAACGACATGTAGTCGTTACTAATTTTATACATTGCATAAGCTGCAGAGAGTGATAGGTCCATCAAGTGGAGAAACAACTTTCTGTACCATTTCATCGTCTTTCGCACTGATTCGGTCAACGCCAACTGCCTATCAATGTTGTCAATTCCACCCATATTTTTATTATATTCTATAACACACGTCGGTTTTATAATTTCATCATTTGTGCGATAATTCTTCTTTCCAGTGGTACTAAAATCAAGCTCATGGACGGTAGTAATAACATACACTTCCTTCTTATCCATCCACTTGATAACAAGCCAGCAAAGTGTATGAGCAACTTCCACTTCACCTCGTTTCAATTTTGTTTGCAATTTAGGCATTTTTTTCCTGTTTTTCCTCACTGTTCTACAAGGTCCTGTATCGCGATCGTGCAACAATTCAGCCAGTTCAGGAGATGAATACCAGTTATCTGTGAAGACAACATGACCCTTTTAAAAGTGAGGTTTCAAAAAATGAGCAATAATGTCCCCAGTAATTCCCAAGCCGAACTTTTTTTATTCGGTATTGGCACCTGTGTAGATAATGAAATTGAGTATAAAACCTGTTTCGCAATCAACCAATTCAAAAAGTTTTATACCGAAACGATTTCTTTTCAGAGGAAGAAATTGCTTGAATACTAGTCTACCTTTCCAAAGCATGAGACTTTCATCAATACACACATTTTGGCCTGGAATGATAGTATTAAAAAATTTATTTTGTAAATAATCTACAATTGGTTTTATTTTTTTCAACTGATGTTTGACATTTGGTATTGTCATAAAAACAGTTGAACATCAAGACAGTTGAGCATCGAAACAGTTGAGCATCGAAACAGTTGAACATCTAATATTCTAAAGTATTCTATTAAATATTTTGTTTCTTTGTTATTTTAGTGTTTTTACATTCATATCCATATTTACATTTGTTCAAAACTGGTATTGTTAGTTATTTAGTTACTGTGACTTTGAATCCACTATTGTTGGTTATCACTTTTTATCTCATTGTTTCTATTGTTCACTTCTTTTTTGCCGAAGGAACAAATTTTCTAATTTTCAATCGAACAACATGGACGTGATTGAGGAGGAGGGAAGTTGGAGTAGTGGTGAATCTGAACCAGAAGAAACAGCTCCAAGCAATTTAGAGGTTTGCTATGAAGAAGAAGAAGAAGATTTGGATTGCGAAGAACCCGATAGTTGGTCAGCTACTGACTTATTTCATGACAGTCGCTTTTATCCATCTATCAAAGAATTTATTGGCACATCAAAAATTGCAGAAAACGTTACTCTGAAGGGCAATGAACCGATTGATTATTTTGAATGGTTTTTTGATACGCCATTGCTTCAATTGATTAATAACGAAAGTAATCGCTATCAGTGTCAAAATCCAGAACCAGATCGTTCAAAAATAAAAAAATGGGTACCGCTGACTATCGAGGAATTGCGAAAGTTTTTGGCTCTCTCAATTCTAATGGGTCACGTCAGAAAAAGTGATATAAAAGATTATTGGAGTGTTGATCCTTTGCTGTAAACTCCAATATTTAAAGAAATGATGACTAGAAATCGTTATTTACAAATTTTGAAATATTTACATTTTCAAAATAACGAAGAGACCTCAAAACATCCGTTGAAAAAAATAAAACCAATTGTAGATTATTTACAAAATAAATTTTCTAATACTATCATTCCTGGCCAAAACGTGTGTATTGATGAAAGTCTCATGCTTTGGAAAGGTAGACTAGTATTCAAGCAATTTCTTCCTCTGAAAAGAAATCGTTTCGGTATAAAACTTTTTGAATTGGTTGATTGCGAAACAGGTTTTATACTCAATTTCATTATCTACACAGGTGCCAATACCGAATACGAAAAGTTCGACTTGGGAATTACTGGGGACATTGTTGCTCATTTTTTGAAACCTCACTTTTATAAGGGTCATGTTGTCTTCACAGATAACTGGTATTCATCTCCTGAACTGGCTGAATTCTTGCACGATCGCGATACAGGACCTTGTAGAACAGTGAGGAAAAACAGGAAAAAAATGACTAAATTGCAAACAAAATTGAAATGAGGTGAAGTGGAAGTTGCTCATACACTTTGCTGGCTTGTTATCAAGTGGATGGATAAGAAGGAAGTGTATGTTATTACTACCGTCCATGAGCTTGATTTTAGTACCACTGGAAAGAAGAATTATCGCACAAATGATGAAATTATAAAACCGACGTGTGTTATAGAATATAATAAAAATATGGGTGGAATTGACAACATTGATAGGCAGTTGGCGTTGACCGAATCAGTGCGAAAGACGATGAAATGGTACAGAAAGTTGTTTCTCCACTTGATGGACCTATCACTCTCTGCAGCTTATGCAATGTATAAAATGAGTAACGACTAGATTTCGTTTCCTACATTTCGAATGAAAGTGATCAGATGGATTCTCGATCAATGTCCTCCTACACCCATACGGATACCTTCTGGACACTCTCGACTAATAGGTGGTCATTTTCCTGCTTTGTCTAAAGGATCTCGTCGCTGCTGTTTGTGTTCTTTACGTAAAAATAGAAAAAGAACGAAGTATGAGTGTTTCACTTGCAACCTTGCCTTATGTGTTACTCCATGCTTTGAAGAATACCATACTAAGGAAAATTTATAAGATTATGCTTATTCAAGAGAATTCACACCAAAATGTCCAGTCTCCAATGTAATTTCCTGAAATAAGACGTCGTTCTGATCAACCCTTATAAAAAATTAACAAAAAAAAACAAAAAAAAAATACAAAAAACAAAAAAAAAAAAAAAAAAAAAAGTTGCTGCATAACTTTCTACGTCCACGTCGTGAGCCCTGGGTAATGCAAAAGGAAAGTAACACATTTTACAATGAATTCATGTATGCTCCTAGGCCGTTCGTCATATTGAATTCGACATTTTCATTTTTTGTCTGCAGATTTGGATTCAGCGACAATCAAAAGCACCTGAGCAACAAGTCTCAAACGACTTTGATCAATTTTGCAAAGAGTCCACTGCCATACTAGATCCGTCAATTTGAATTTAAAACTTTTTTTTTTTAATCGGATTTTGCAACTCAAAAAACCCCCGAGTAACAAGTTTCAAACAATTTTCATCACTTTTACGAAAGTGTGTCAGCCATATTGAAGTCGCTTTTTTGAAATCTGAACTTTTGATTTCAGATTCTGATTCAGCGACCCCAAAAACCCAAGAGTGACAATTTTCAAACAAGCGTGAGCAGCAATTTGGCAAAAAATAGTCCACCAAATTGAATCCGACATTTTGAATTTTGAAATTTGTGTTTCAGATTTCAATTTAGCGTCTCAAAAAACCGCTAAGTAACGAGTTTCTTTCAATTAGTATTACGTTGGAAGAAATCCAATTGCCCTCCCTAATTTTGCAAAAATTCGTCCGCCATATTGGATCCGCCATTTTGAGTTTCAAATTTTTTGTGTCAGACTTGGACTCAGTGACCGTAAAACCCCCGCCGCAACGAATTGCAAAAGATTTTGATCAATTTTGCAAAAATTCCTGTGCTCCACTACAATTTTGCAAATATCTTCCACCATATTGGATCTGCCATTTTGAATTTTGAATTCTTTGTGTCAGATTCGGATTCAGTGACACCAAAAACCCCCGAGTAACAGGTTTCAAACGATTTTGATCAATTTTGCAATAATTTCTTTGCCCCACTCCAATTTTGCAAAAAGTCGTCCACCATATTGGATTCGCCATTTTGATTTTTGAATTTTTCGTTTCAGATTTGGATTTAGCGACCCCAAAAACCCCCGACTATCGAGTTTCAGTCGATTTTGATCAATTTTGCAAAAATTGCTTTGCCCCACTCCAATTTTGCAAAAAGTCGTCCACCATATTGGATTCGCCATTTTGAATCTTGAATTCTTCGTGTCAGATTTGGATTCAGTGACCCCAAAAACCCCTGAGTAACGAGTTTCAAACGATTTTCATCAATTTTGCAAAAATTTCATTGCCATACCCCAATTTTGCAAAAATTTGTTCGTCATATTGGATCTGCCTTTTTAATTTTGAATTTTTAGTTTCAGATTTGGATTCAGCAATCCCAAAATCCCCTGAGTATCGAGTTTCAGTCGATTTTGATCAATTTTGCAAAAATTGCTTTGCCCCACTCCAATTTTGCAAAAAGTCGTCCACCATATTGGATTCGCCATTTTGAATCTTGAATTCTGAGTGTCAGATTCGGATTCAGTGACCCCAAAAACCCCTGAGTATCGAGTTTCAGTCGATTTTAATCAATTTTTCAAAAATTTCATTGCCATACCCCAATTTTGCAAAAAGTTGTCCGCCATATTGGATCTGCCATTTTGAATTTTGAATTTTTAGTTTCAGATTTGGATGCAGCGACCCTAAAAACCCCCGAGTAACGAGTTTCAAGCGATTTTGATCAATTTTAAGCAATTTTGCAAAAATTATTTTTCCCCACCCTAGCCGGCCGGGGTGGCCACTGTAGTGGCCACTCAATTGGCTGCTATCTGCATTCACTGAATTCTTTTTTTAGAAGTAAAAATTTTTTCACAAAAAAAATGTTAATTTTTGCGAAAAATTCCCGGCCCTCTAAAGGTTAATTAGATTTATTAAAAATAGACTTTTAAAAGTGATAAAAATTGACAGTTTTTTTATTAATTTTAAATTAATTTTTTTACTATTATTTTTAATTTTACACAAAATTATATTAATGGCAATAAATATTTGGATACTGATTAAATGTATTTTATTTACAGCATAGGAATTAATATTTTTTTCTGAATTAAAAGCGTGTAAAACATGATAAAAATCGCCATTTCTTCTTGTCACTTGCTCACTGTAAAAACAATTTACGGCTGAAAAATAAAAAATTTAGCTAAAACAACTTTAAAAGTTGAATTTAGATACTTTAATAGTACACATAATATAGGTTTAAAATTTTTTAAAATATGTCAGCGACCACCTTCTGTCGAAAGTCAGTGGTTTGACCCAACTTGTAAATATCCATTACAAAGATTGAATAAAATTACTATAAATTCAACAAAATATTTAAATTTAAAATTATCAATAAATTAGGAAAATAATTGTAAAATGTAAACAAATTGCTAAAAATGTAAAAAATTCGATTGAAATAGGAAAAAAACAATTTAGATTTTAAGGTCATGTCCCAGATCTTGGGACCAGTTGAGACTAAAATGTAGAATTCTATCTTATCTCCCATATTTAATTTGTTAATAATTTAATTGTTTTTTAAAATTTTTAATAAGTCGAACATTCATGACACACTTTATGACTTTCGAAAACGATTCCCAAAATTTTAAATCCATATCTTCTCTAGTTTAGGCTTAAGTACGTGTACAAAAATTAATCAATATTACCGACATTAAAAAAAGAGTCGGTAATATTGATTAATTTTTTTACACGTACTTAAGCCTAAACTAGAGAAGATATGGATTTAAAATTTTGGGAATCGTTTTCGAAAGTCATAAAGTGTGTCATGAATGTTCGACTTATTAAAAATTTTAAAAAACAATTAAATTATTAACAAATTAAATATGGGAGATAAGATAGAATTCTACATTTTAGTCTCAACTGGTCCCAAGATCTGGAACATGCCCTTAAGAATGCAAATGATAATCACGAAAGTAATTGAAATTTAAAGAAAACTATTTAAATTTACAGGGTGGCCGCAGGTCAGGGAAAACCTGGAAATAAGGGAAAAGTCAGGGAAATTTGGTAGTCAGGGAAAAGTCAAGAAATTTTTTTTTAAAGGAACCATAATTAAAAATTTATGATTTTATTATTTAAAATTCCTAATAAACAAACAGGAAGGCCTGGAAACCGGGAAATGACCAAGAATTAAAAAATTGACCGGGGAATTTATTTAAAAATCGAAAATTTCTTCGTGCAATATACAATTATTCTCTTTAAATTTATAATTATTCTTTCATTTTTTTATGTATTTTGTTCTGTTATCTATTATTATCGACAGTTTTCAAATTTTTCATTCAATTGTCAATAATTTTCCTCATTTCTCAATTATTTATTTTAATTATTAATTATTTGAGTACTTTTGCAACTTTGCTTTCAATTATCAACTATTTGCTTAAAACATCAATTTGTTTCATTATTCTTCAATTTATTTCTTAATTTTTCTATTATTTTCTTCAATTCTCAATTATTTTCTTTAATTTTAAATTACAATCTTCGTTTTTAAATTATCTGATTCAATATTCAATAATTCTCGCATTTTGTCAATTATTAATTATTTTCTTAAAATTTTAATTTATTTTCTACAACTTTTTCCAAAATTTTCATTAATTTTAAATTGACAATTTATTATTATTCTTCAATTTGATGATTATTCATTAATTTCAAAACATTTTTTGTTAGAATGACGATTTTTCTCATCATTTTTCGAATTTTTTTTCAATTGTTCATTTTTTCTCTTTAATAATCAATTATTTTCGTCAATATTAGAATTTGATTACTATACTCACGATTATGACTCCTTAAGAGATCAACTTCGTTTGCCCAAAATTGGTACAAGATTTCTATATGCTGATATGCTATTCTTTTTTAAGATGATCAATGGTGTCATTCAGTGTCCCTCTGCTGTGCAGTTAATTAATTTTTCTGCACCTTGCAGATGCCTCAGATTTTATTTGCCTTTTTACGTATCCTCACATAGAACAAATTATGGCTACAATTCAGTATTTTCCAGATTTAGCAGGGAAGCTAATCTGGTAACTGATAAAATTGAATTATTTGATTGTAAATTGAGCATTTTCATTTCAAATTTAAGGCGTTTTTTGTTTAATTAAAACTAGAATGAATGATCATGCATGAGTGATTTTGTTTATATTGTATAGCTATTCGAAGCGGATTTTCACTCTTTTTTTTTTTGTATAATGGGCATCTATTGTCGCCCGTATATGATTTCTAAATAAATATTTATTTATTTTTGTCATAGTGTAATTTTACTTTTAGTCATAAATTATTTTCTTGTAATTTCCAATTAATTCTTTAATTTTAAATTAATTTTTTCAATTTTTAATTATTTTCTTCAATTCTCAAATATTTTCTTTAATTTTTAATTATTTTTATTGATTTTCAATGAATTCCTCAATACTCAATAATTCTTTGATTTTTTCAATTATTTTTGCATTCATAAAAATTGTTTTAAATTTTCAATTCAATTATTAAATTCTAGAACTATTCTCTTCAGTTGTCATTTATTTTCTTCAAATTTAAATTCCACTTTTAAATTTTCAATTATTTTCTGTCAATATTAAAAAATTATAGCCTTTTTCTAATATTTTTTTCTATAATCATTAAGTTTCTTTAATTTTAAATACAATTGTTCAATTTTCTTTAATTTTTAATTCCATTTTTAAGTTTTCAATTGTCTTCTTCTATGTTCATTAATTCTCTGCGTTTTTCAATTACTTTTTTTCAATTTTTAAATATGTTTCTTAAATTTCAATTCCATTCTTCCATTTAATTGATTTCTCCAATTTTTAATTATTATTTTTTTAATTTTAATTATTTCTTTCTATTTTTAATCTAGTTGTTAAATGTGCAGTTATTTCCAATAATTATTTCAATAATTTTCTTAATTTTTCAATTTGCAATTATTTTCTTTAAATTTAATATTCCTTGTTTAAGTTTTTCAATTCTTTTTTTCAGTTGTTTATTAATCTAGCCATTTCTTGAATTTTG
Organism: Ganaspis brasiliensis; assembly: GCA_037103525.1. Classification (NCBI taxonomy): domain Eukaryota; kingdom Metazoa; phylum Arthropoda; class Insecta; order Hymenoptera; family Figitidae; genus Ganaspis; species Ganaspis brasiliensis. Next base: position 143,120 of record JAZKLR010000203.1, on the reverse strand, counting down.
TTTTCAATTGCCAATTATTTTCTTCATTTTCTACTTTTTTTTTTTTCAATTTTTAATTATTTTGGCTTCCTCATAAAGGAAGCTTTGTGATCGTTAAGATTTTTGATTTTCGAAAGTCGAAAATATCATGAATATCTAAATTTAGACACAGAGATGTTTGAAAATACCCAATCAAATTTTTTTGAGCACCTTTTTTCATCGAAAAAAATCGTTTTTCCACAAAATTTGTTTTCATGCTAAAAAGTCAAGTTAATAGTTACAAAAATCATATTCCTTAACTCAAAACGAATCGATTGACCTATAAAAAGTTTATAATTGATCAAAAATTCCTAAAATAATTAATGTTTTTTATTTTTTTTTGCTTTTAAAATTCCTTTTTTTTATATCTTCTCCAGTTACATTTGATATAATTGATTAATTGCTTCCTCATTATTTTGCTTACTAGGAAGCGAAATGCCCAAGAAATGGACATCATTTTCACCTAGTTTCTAATTTCAATTTAATTTTCAATTTATTTCTTGAATTTTCAATTTATATTTTTAATTTGCAGTTTATTTTCTTCAATTTTTATTACTTTTTTTTGCTTTTAAAATTCCTTTTTTTTATATCTTCTCCAGTTACATTTGATATAATTGATTAATTGCTTCCTCATTATTTTGCTTACTAGGAAGCGAAATGCCCAAGAAATGGACATCATTTTCACCTAGTTTCTAATTTCAATTTAATTTTGAATTTATTTCTTGAATTTTCAATTTATATTTTTAATTTGCAGTTTATTTTCTTCAATTTTTATTACTTTTTTTCAATTTTCAATCCAGTTATTCAATTTTTAATTATTTCCAAAAGTTAGTTCCTCAACTATTTTATTTACAGTACATATTTATTGTCTAATTTTTTAAACGATTCTTTTTAATCGTATTATTATGTAGCCATTTTTCGAATTTCGTTTTGAACTGTCCATTATTTTCGTCATTTTTCAGATAATTCTTCAGTTTCGTAATTATTATTATTTGAATTTGCAAAAATTTATAGTTTTAAATGAGCAAGAACAATGCACAGTTTGTCGCGCACTTGAGCGTGACCGGGAAAAACCGGGAATTTAAGTTAATACAAAAAGAGACCACCCTAAACAAATGAAGAATTAAAAAATCTATGAAATTGGTGGTTTCTTAGCACAATAGAATTTCGATTAATTTGGTGTGTCTGGTTTTATTGCAGCAAACCTTGCAGAAGTACAGATTGCTGAGCAGAATGCACTCCTGCAACCTTTCCGGCAAGCCTACGATATTCCAGTACCAGTAGGTGAAACAAACGACACTGCACCACCCTCCCCAGTTGGAGAAGGAAATGAGGAAGGTAAAATTTTACGATAATTTTTCTTTAATTGAAAATTTGATCAAATTTGAATTTGCTGAATGTCCGTGTGAAATGCAATTTATGCAAACTACTGCCTTTTATTTTTATAATCGAGTCAGTCCATTATATTTAATCTAAAAAGAATAACCTTTCACCTTTAAGAATTCTGATACTTCGTAGGAATCATCTTCAGTGTCTTGAGAATGCATATTAGAAATCTGACTGAAGGTGACGGTACCAATACTCTATCAGTACCTATAGTCGATCAGTGATGATTTAATTAGACAAAATTAATTAATAGTTTTATTATATTGGTAAAATAAATCTTGTTATATTCGCAGTAGTATTTAGCATGAATATTTTTAAACTACTAATTAATTTTATATAATTAAATCATCACTGATCGACTATAGGTACTGATCGAGTATATGGGTACCGTTACCTTAATTCATGAAATTAATTTTAACGCTGAGATGAACTATAAAAATATCATTTTGACAAGTTGACAAATAAAATAAAAAGCACACAAATAATAATAAATAATTTTTTTTTTCTTATAATTGTTCACAAATGTGTATTTGTTTTAATTTCTGTAGACTTTAAGTTAACCGAAACTTCTTAGAATTATGAAAATTGATATGAAGTATCAAGTGTCAAATTTTCACACTTTTATTCTATTTTTTTTTAGAATGTGAATTCGTATTTTTACATAAAACGTTACTTAAAATGAAGTACTATTGACTTAGTTACATATTATGATCTAGTGTTTTTTTAAATTAATAATTTAGAAATATGTTACCTTCAAAATTGAAATTTGATGAATTTCTCTCAATTTTAAATACGGATTCCTCATCTCCAGAAGACCGGAAAAATTCCATTCTTATTCTCTTCATTTGCATGATGTCAAAGTTTTGAGTTGGAGAGACCGACGTTTTTTAAGTTAAATTAATTGTTAAAAATTCATTTCTTGAATGGAATTTTTTGTTTACAAAAACAAGTAGATTATGAATTTGAAATTGGCATGTCCTTGTCGATTTAACAGATTTGTCATTCAAATTTAAAATTATATTTAAATGAATAGGATGTAGTTTATAATTGTATAAAGTGTTTAATTTTAATAATTAGAGCTATTTATTAAATGTTTTAAATTATATTAATTTAAAAACAAAATAATTATAATCCTAAAACTGTGCAATAAATATTCTTTATTCAAATATTTATTTTAACAATTTAAACTGCTTGTTAACCATATTAATCATTAATATTTTAATTATATAATGAATTATTAATGATTAAATATTTTTTTAACAATTTAAACTGTTTGTTAACCATATTGGTATTGTAAAATTTTATTTTTTCAATATGGTTAATAAACAGTTTAAATTGTTAAAATAAATATTTGAATAAAGAATGTTTATGAACAGTTTTAGTGTTATGAGTATTTTGTTTATAAATAAATATAATTTAAAACATTTAAGAAATAGCCATAATTATTGAAATTAAATACTTTATCCAATTATAAAGTAAATTCTATTTATTTAAATATAATTTTAAATTTGAAGGAAACAGTTATTTATGACACATGGACCCTAAATGGCATTTTATAGTACCAGTATGTATCGTAATACGAGCCTAAGTCCAATCGCAGCCGAGGCTATGAAGCCGAGGCTTCACCGGAAAGTAGCTAAGGCTCTAATGTGACTTTGGCGAGTTGTACGATACACAAGAACCTAAGTGCCGAAAGGGTCCAAGTGTCACATAACATTTTTTATCACACTAAAAACTAAGAATTCAACCCTAGGGAGAGGTGGTTTTCGGAGTGAAGGGGCTGCGGGGCATTTCTATGTGGGAGTAGGTCGTCCCACATAGAAATCATAGAATTGCCGTCATTTACTTAACGGCCTAGGCCGAGAAATGAGCTCTTGAAGGTTGCCAAACTATCCGTAAAATTTAACTTTTGATGGAAGTGTGATAAAAAATCTGTTAAATCGATAAGGACAAGCCAACTTCAAATTAATAATCTACTTGTTTTTGTAAACTTGAATTCCATTCAAGAAATGACTTTTTAAAAATTAATTCAACTTAAAAATTAATTAATTCTCCAACGCCAAACTTTCACATCATGCGAAGGAGCGTCAAGTTCAACCAATTAAATAAGAATAGGATTTTTTCAATCTTCTGAGAATAAGAAATCCGTATTTAAAGTTTAGAAAAATTCATCAAATTTCAATTTTGAAAGTATAATATGACATATTTCCAAATTATTAATTTAAAAAAACACTAGATCATATGTAACTAAATCAAAAGCAATTTATTTTAGGTAACGTTCTATCTAAAAATATGAATTCACATTCTAAAAAAAAAAGTTTAAAAGTGTGAAAATGTAACATTTGACACTTCATACTTGATATCAATTTTCATAATTGAAAGAATTTTCGTTTAACTCAAGTTATACAGAAATTAAAACGAATAAACATTTGCGAACAATATGAAGGGATCGGCGTGACTTGCGTTGGCACCGCGTACAGCGAGTCTTCGGCAAAAACAGGGGACGTTGAGAGTCACTCCTATCCCCTTATTGCATCCAGCCTCTCAATTGTATATAAAAAAAAAATAATGAATTTATTATAGTTGTCTAGAAATCGTAAATATTAATATATTCAAAAACTCCTACGTATTTCTATAGATAATTATATCACAAAAAAATATAAAATAAAATAAGAGAATCGATTGAAAATTGTGGCAGCTAGAGTGCCCACCGATTTTTAAAATACAGTTTTGAGAAAAACGCGTTTAAAGTTTTCATGACAGTTTAGTCACGATTATAGATGATTTAATTAAAAATTACCTTTAAAACAGGAAACAGATTTATCAATCTATACCCGAAACTGTCATTAATATCAAAGTCATTAACATCATTTTCCAAGTGTAATTTTTTAGAAGAAGCGCTAAAATTTTCTTCATTGCTATTTTCCAGAAGGTGTCTGTTCAAAGGTCTTTTGCCACGTTTTACTCTACTTGCACGATTTGCATTCGATCGAGTACCCTTGTGGTCATTATATATCTGCTGTTTATCACTCATAACACTTTAAAATTTCATTAAAACAGATTGAAAATAATATAACATGTAGAATGTCCGAATCTTAGTTTGAGAAAGCCGCGGCGCGTAAATGTTAGCGCGTCGTTTTGCGCGACCTTGCTTGTACGGTTCGAAAATTGTCTTTTTATTTAAGATATCGATATATAACTAATGACATGTTATTTTGGTGTCCATAAAGAGTACTTTGAGCAAAAAAAAAAAATTTCGATTTTTTGAAAATTTCAAAGTGGTGTAACCCCTTAAGACGCTGAAAATGATTTCTACAAAGTACCAGAATTTTTAAACAATAGGCCGCAACGGCTTCAGACGAAATATAATAGACTCCCTGTCGATTTAGCGAGAATCGGTTGGGAACCGGATTTGATTCCGTTTTGATTCACTTTGATTCCGGATAGAATTTTGCTATCAATTAATGAAATTTAATAAAATAAACCATTGATAATGAAAATATTAATATTTTAATTGTTTTTTAGAATTGAGCTTTATTAAAGCTCAATTTAACTGAATTTTTCTAAAAAATAATTGAAACATTAGTATATTTAGGGTTCCGTACACAAAGTCTCCAAACGGAACCCTTATGTTTTCACTCGTTTGTCCGTTACCTAAAACCATTACCCACCCCCCCCCCCCCCCCTAGCGGCCAAACTATTTGAGATAGAGAGTTGAAATTTGGTACACTTATGTATTTTCACGTGTAGATTACAGGAAAAATATAGCGAACATGATTGAACGTGATGTTCATAGCGTTGTCAAGGAAATAACAAGATTTTTTTCAAAAAATGCATTAAAATGCCTATTTACCCCCCCCCCCCCCCTTATCTCCTAAACTATTTGACCTAGAGTATTGAAATTTGGTACACATATGTATTTTCGCGAGTAGAGTTCAGGAAAAATATAGAGAACATGATTGGAGGTGATGGTCATAGCGTTGTCAAGGAAAAACTTTTTGTTTAAAAAAAAACGTGTCCCCCCCCCCTTATCTTCCAAACCATTTGACCTAGAGGTTTGAAATTTAGTATACCTAGGTATTTTTACGTGTAGATTACAGGAAAAATATAGCGAACGTTGCTAGACTTAATTTTCAAAAGTTATTGATGAAAAGTTGAAAAATGACAAAAAAAAAACCCTATGCTAGAGCTCAGCGTATTTATCCTGAAAGGTTGGGAATGGGTTAAAAATGTGTAATTTTATGCAGAATTTTTTATACAACAATAAAAATTGTGGTTTAAATTTATTATCATAACACTTTTTCCAAAAAACTGAAATTTTACCAAAAAAAAATTTTTTTCTTCTAAACAGCTACAATATTTCATAGTTTCAGATTAATTTTTTGTACAAAATGTTTATGTTTATGTTTAAATCACTTTAAAAGTTATAAAATTAAAAAAAAATTTTTTTGGCTTTAAAATTTAAAATTATATAAAAAAGCTTAGTCTATTTAATTGGAAATTTTTAATCTTATAAAAATCATTAAGTTTATAATTAAATTTCTTTAAAAATAAAAAAAAATATTTTAATTTATCATTATTTAAATTATTATTCAAATAATCTCTGACTCATATAATTGAAAAAAATTAGAGCGGTACAGAACCCTTCGACTTGGTACGAGTGTAACTCGTACTTGCCCGATATTTTCATTATCAATAGTTTATTTTATTAAATTTAATTTATTGATAGCAAAATTGTACCCGGAATTGGTCACATGGCCACTTGCGCTGGTTGTTGTGAGGACTACCATGCTCAAAATGTAGCTTATGAGGATGCGGCGAGCCTTATTTGTCCAATTTTTTTTTGACATTTCTCGACATAATTTGACCTCAGGATGTCAAAAATGATGTTTAGAAAAAATGTCCGGGTGTGTGTGTGTGTGTGTGTGTGTGTGTGTTAACATTACGTTTGGCAAAATATCTCGAGAACCGTTATATTTAGAAGCATCTTTTTTTACCAAATAATAGGTCTCTAAGGAGGACAAATTTTGCTATATGTTTGAATCCGATCAATCAGTTCCAGATACATTTTTTTTAGATTTTAAAATTTTCAAAAAATCGTTTTTTTTGGCAAAATTATAAAAAAGATTTCAAGAAAGTTAAAATGTAAGCTTTTTATCCGTTTTATTTTTTAAAAACGCATCGACTGAGCTATTTACGAACCCTCTAGCGCCTTTTAGTATAGAGTTATCAAGCTTTTAAAAATGGAAAATCTTAATAATCAATTTTTGCTTCCTCATAGAGGAAGTATTGTTTTACCCTCAATTCCTCAATTGCAATTTTTTGACATTTCTCGACATAATTCGACCCCAGAATGTCAAAAATGATGTTTAGAAAAAATGTCCGGGTGTGTGTGTGTGTGTGTGTGTTAACTTTCCGTTTGGCCCAATATCTCGAGAACCGTTATAGTTAGAAGCATCTTTTTTTTACCAAATAATAGGTCTCTCAGGGGGACAAATTTTGCTATATGTTGAAATCCGATCGATCAGTTCCAGATATATTTTTTTTTAGATTTTAAAATTTTCAAAAAATCGTTTTTTGGCAAAATTATAAAAAAAAATTTAAGAAAGTTAAAATGTAAGCTTTTTATCCGTTTTATTTTTTAAAAACGCATCGACTGAGCTATTTACGAACCCTCTAGCGCCTTTTAGTATTGAGTTATCAAGCTTTTAAAAATGGAAAATCTTAATAATCAATTTTTGCTTCATCATAGAGAAATTATTGTTTTACCCTCAAATCCTCAATTGCTTTTTTTTGACATTTCTCGACATAATTCGACCCCAGAATGTCAAAAATGATGTTTAGAAAAAATGTCCGGGTCTGTGAGTGTGTGTGTGTGTGTGTTAACATTACGTTTGGCAAAATATCTCGAGAACCGTTATATTTAGAAGCATCTTTTTTTTACCAAATAATAGGTCCCTAAGGAGGACAAATTTTGCTATATGTTTGAATCCGATCAATCAGTTCCAGATATATTTTTTTTGGATTTTAAAATTTTCAAAAAATCGTTTTTTTGGCAAAATTATAAAAAAGATTTCAAGAAAGTTAAAATGTAAGCTTTTTATCCGTTTTATTTTTTAAAAACGCATCGACTGAGCTATTTACGAACCCTCTAGCGCCTTTTAGTATAGAGATATCAAGCTTTTAAAAATGGAAAATCTTAATAATCAATTTTTGCTTCCTCATAGAGGAAGTATTGTTTTACCCTCAATTCCTCAATTGCAATTTTTTGACATTTCTCGACATAATTCGACCCCAGAATCTCAAAAATGATGTTTAGAAAAAATGTCCGGGTGTGTGTGTGTGTGTGTGTGTTAACTTTCCGTTTGGCCCAATATCTCGAGAACCGTTATAGTTAGAAGCATCTTTTTTTTACCAAATAATAGGTCTCTAAGGAGGACAAATTTTGCTATATATTTGAATCCGATCAATCAGTTCCAGATACATTTTTTTTAGATTTTAAAATTTTCAAAAAATCGTTTTTTTTGGCAAAATTATAAAAAAGATTTCAAGAAAGTTAAAATGTAAGCTTTTTATCCGTTTTATTTTTTAAAAACGCATCGACTGAGCTATTTACGAAGCCTCTAGCGCCTTTTAGTATAGAGTTATCAAGCTTTTAAAAATGGAAAATCTTAATAATCAATTTTTGCTTCCTCATAGAGGAAGTATTGTTTTACCCTCAATTCCTTAATTGCAATTTTTTGACATTTCTCGACATAATTCGACCCCAGAATGTCAAAAATGATGTTTAGAAAAAATGTCCGGGTGTGTGTGTGTGTGTATGTGTTAACTTTCCGTTTGGCCCAATATCTCGAGAACCGTTATAGTTAGAAGCATCTTTTTTTTACCAAATAATAGGTCTCTCAGGGGGACAAATTTTGCTATATGTTTGAATCCGATCGATCAGTTCCAGATATATTTTTTTTTAGATTTTAAAATTTTCAAAAAATCGTTTTTTGGCAAAATTATAAAAAAAAATTTAAGAAAGTTAAAATGTAAGCTTTTTATCCGTTTTATTTTTTAAAAACGCATCGACTGAGCTATTAACAAACCCTCTAGCGCCTTTTAGTATAGAGTTATCAAGCATTTAAAAATGGAAAATCTTAATAATCAATTTTTGCTTCCTCATAGAGGAATTATTGTTTTACCCTCAAATCCTCAATTGCAATTTTTTGACATTTCTCGACATAATTTGACCTCAGGATGTCAAAAATGATGTTTAGAAAAATTGTCCGGGTGTGTGTGTGTGTGTGTGTGTGTGTGTTAACATTATGTTTGGCCCAATATCTCGAGAACCGTTATATTTAGAAGCATCTTTTTTTTACCAAATAATAGGTCCCTAAGGAGGACAAATTTTGCTGTATGTTTGAATCCAATCAATCAGTTCCAGATATATTTTTTTTAGATTTTAAAATTTTCAAAAAATCGTTTTTTTGGCAAAATTATAAAAAAGATTTCAAGAAAGTTAAAATGTAAGCTTTTTATCCGTTTTATTTTTTAAAAACGCATCGACTGAGCTATTTACGAACCCTCTAGCGCCTTTTAGTATAGAGATATCAAGCTTTTAAAAATGGAAAATCTTAATAATCAATTTTTGCTTCCTCATAGAGGAAGTATTGTTTTACCCTCAATTCCTCAATTGCAATTTTTTGACATTTCTCGACATAATTCGACCCCAGAATGTCAAAAATGATGTTTAGAAAAAATGTCCGGGTGTGTGTGTGTGTGTGTGTGTGTTAACTTTCCGTTTGGCCCAATATCTCGAGAACCGTTATAGTTAGAAGCATCTTTTTTTTACCAAATAATAGGTCTCTCAGGGGGACAAATTTTGCTATATGTTTGAATCCGATCGATCAGTTCCAGATATATGTTTTTTTTGGTTTAAAAATTTTCAAAAAATCGTTTTTTGGCAAAATTATAAAAAAAAATTTAAGAAAGTTAAAATGTAAGCTTTTTATCCGTTTTATTTTTTAAAAACGCATCGACTGAGCTATTTACAAACCCTCTAGCGCCTTTTAGTATAGAGTTATCAAGCATTTAAAAATGGAAAATCTTAATAATCAATTTTTGCTTCCTCATAGAGGAATTATTGTTTTACCCTCAAATCCTCAATTGCAATTTTTTGACATTTCTCGACATAATTCGACCCCAGGATGTCAAAAATGATGTTTAGAAAAAATGTCCGGGTGTGTGTATGTGTGTTAACATTACGTTTGGCCCAATATCTCGAGAACCGTTATAGTTAGAAGCATCTTTTTTTTACCAAATAATAGGTCTCTTAGGGGGACAAATTTTGCCATATGTTTGAATCCGATCGATCAGTTCCAGATATATTTTTTTTAGATTTTAAAATTTTCAAACAATCGTTTTTTGGCAAAATTATAAAAAAGAATTCAAGAAAGTTAAAATGTAAGCTTTTTATCCGTTTTATTTTTTAAAAACGCATCGATTGAGCTATTTACGAACCCCCTAGCGCCTTTTAGTATTGAGTTATCAAGCTTTTAAAAATGGAAAATCTTAATAATCAATTTTTGCTTCATCATAGAGAAATTATTGTTTTACCCTCAAATCCTCAATTGCTTTTTTTTGACATTTCTCGACATAATTGGACCCCAGGATGTCGAAAATGATGTTTAGAAAAAATGTCCGGGTGTGTGTGTGTGTGTGTGTGTGTGTGTGTTAACATTATGTTTGGCCCAATATCTCGAGAACCGTTATAGTTAGAAGCATCTTTTTTTTTACCAAATAATAGGTCTCTTAGGGGGACAAATTTTGCCATATGTTTGAATCCGATCGATCAGTTCCAGATACATTTTTTTTAGATTTTAAAATTTTTTAAAAAATCGTTTTTTGGCAAAATTATAAAAAAAAATTCAAGAAAGGTAAAATGTAAGCTTTTTATCCGTTTTATTTTTTAAAAACGCATCGATTGAGCTATTTACAAACCCTCTAGCGACTTTTAGTATAGAGTTATCAAGCTTTTAAAAATGGAAAATCTTAATAATCAATTTTTGCTTCCTCATAGAGGAAGTATTGTTTTACCCTCAAATCCTCAATTGCATTTTTTTGACATTTCTCGACATAATTCGACCCCAGGATGTCAAAAATGATGTTTAGAAAAAATGTCCGGGTTTGTGTGTGTGTGTTAACATTACGTTTGGCCCAATATCTCGAGAACCGTTATAGTTAGAAGCATCTTTTTTTACCAAATAATAGGTCTCTTAGAGGGAAAAATTTTGCCATATGTTTGAATCCGATCGATCAGTTCCAGATATTTTTTTTTTAGATTTTAAAATTTTCAAAAAATAGTTTTTTGGCTAAATTATAAAAAAAAATTCAAGAAAGTTAAAATGTAAGCTTTCTATCTGTTTTATTTTTTAAAAACGCATCGATTGAGCTATTTACGAACCCTTTAGCGCCTTTTAGTATAGAGTTATCAAGCTTTAAAAATGGAAAATCTTAATAATCAATTTTTGCTTCCTCATAGAGGAAGTATTGTTTAACCCTCAAATCCTAAATTGCAATTTTTTGACATTTCTCGACATAATTCGACCCCAGGATGTCAAAAATGATGTTTAGAAAAAATGTCCGGGTTTGTGAGTGTGTGTTAACATTACGTTTGGCCCAATATCTCGAGAACCGTTATAGTTAGAAGCATCTTTTTTTACCAAATAATAGGTCTCTTAGGGGGACAAATTTTGCCATATGTTTGAATCCGATCGATCAGTTCCAGATACATTTTTTTTAGATTTTAAAATTTTCAAAAAATAGTATTTTGGCAAAATTATAAAAAAAAATTCAAGAAAGTTAAAATGTAAGCTTTCTATCAGTTTTATTTTTTAAAAACGCATCGATTGTGCTATTTACGAACCCTCTAGCGCCTTTTAGTATAGAGTTATCAAGCTTTTAATAATGGAAAATCTTAATAATCAATTTTTGCTTTCTCATAGAGGAAGTATTGTTTTACCCTCAAATCCTCAATTGCAATTTTTGACATTTCTCGACATAATTCGACCCCAGGATGTCAAAAATGATGTTTAGAAAAAATGTCCGGGTTTGTGAGTGTGTGTTAACATTACGTTTGGCCCAATATCTCGAGAACCGTTATAGTTAGAAGCATCTTTTTTTACCAAATAATAGGTCTCTTAGGGGAACAAATTTTGCCATATGTTTGAATCCGATCGATCAGTTCCAGATACATTTTTTTTAGATTTTAAAATTTTCAAAAAATCGTTTTTTGGCAAAATTATAAAAAAAAATTCAAGAAAGGTAAAATGTAAGCTTTCTATCCGTTTTATTTTTTAAAAACGCATCAATTGAGCTATTTACGAACCCTCTAGCGCCTCTTAGAATAGAATTATCAAGCTTTTAAAAATGGAAAATCTTAATAATCAATTTTTGCTTCCTCATAGAGGAAGTATTGTTTTACCCTCAAATCCTCAATTGCAATTTTTTGACATTTCTTGACATAATTCGACCCCAGGATGTCCAAAATGATGTTTACAAAAAATGTCCGGCTGTGTGTGTGTGTGTGTGTGTTAACATTACGTTTGGCCCAATATCTCGAGAACCGTTATAGTTAGAAGCATCTTTTTTTACCAAATAATAGGTCTCTTAGAGGGAAAAATTTTGCCATATGTTTGAATCCGATCGATCAGTTCCAGATATTTTTTTTTTAGATTTTAAAATTTTCAAAAAATAGTTTTTTGGCTAAATTATAAAAAAAAATTTAAGAAAGTTAAAATGTAAGCTTTCTATCTGTTTTATTTTTTAAAAACGCATTGATTGAGCTATTTACGAACCCTCTAGCGCCTTTTAGTATAGAGTTATCAAGCTTTAAAAATGGAAAATCTTAATAATCAATTTTTGCTTCCTCATAGAGGAAGTATTGTTTAACCCTCAAATCCTAAATTGCAATTTTTTGACATTTCTCGACATAATGCGACCCCAGGATGTCAAAAATGATGTTTAGAAAAAATGTCCGGGTTTGTGAGTGTGTGTTAACATTACGTTTGGCCCAATATCTCGAGAACCGTTATAGTTAGAAGCATCTTTTTTTACCAAATAATAGGTCTCTTAGGGGGACAAATTTTGCCATATGTTTGAATCCGATCGATCAGTTCCAGATACATTTTTTTTAGATTTTAAAATTTTCAAAAAATAGTTTTTTGGCAAAATTATAAAAAAAAATTCAAGAAAGTTAAAATGTAAGCTTTCTATCAGTTTTATTTTTTAAAAACGCATCGATTGTGCTATTTACGAACCCTCTAGCGCCTTTTAGTATAGAGTTATCAAGCTTTTAATAATGGAAAATCTTAATAATCAATTTTTGCTTTCTCATAGAGGAAGTATTGTTTTACCCTCAAATCCTCAATTGCAATTTTTGACATTTTTCGACATAATTCGACCCCAGGATGTCAAAAATGATGTTTAGAAAAAATGTCCGGGTTTGTGAGTGTGTGTTAACATTACGTTTGGCCCAATATCTCGAGAACCGTTATAGTTAGAAGCATCTTTTTTTACCAAATAATAGGTCTCTTAGGGGGACAAATTTTGCCATATGTTTGAATCCGATCGATCAGTTCCAGATACATTTTTTTTAGATTTTAAAATTTTCAAAAAATCGTTTTTTGGCAAAATTATAAAAAAAAATTCAAGAAAGGTAAAATGTAAGCTTTCTGTCCGTTTTATTTTTTAAAAACGCATCGATTGAGCTATTTACGAACCCTCTAGCGCCTTTTAGTATAGAATTATCAAGCTTTTAAAAATGGAAAATCTTAATAATCAATTTTTGCTTCCTCATAGAGGAAGTATTGTTTTACCCTCAAATCCTCAATTGCAATTTTTTGACATTTCTCGACATAATTCGACCCCAGGATGTCCAAAATGATGTTTACAAAAAATGTCCGGCTGTGTGTGTGTGTGTGTGTTAACATTACGTTTGGCCCAATATCTCGAGAACCGTTATAGTTAGAAGCATCTTTTTTTCCAAATAATAGGTCTCTTAGGGGGACAAATTTTGCCATATGTTTGAATCCGATCGATCAGTTCCAGATACATTTTTTTTAGATTTTAAAATTTTCAAAAAATCGTTTTTTGGCAAAATTATAAAAAAAAATTCAAGAAAGTTAAAATGTAAGCTTTCTATCAGTTTTATTTTTTAAAAACGCATCGATTGTACTATTTACGAACCCTCTAGCGCCTTTTAGTATAGAATTATCAAGCTTTTAAAAATGGAAAATCTTAATAATCAATTTTTGCTTCCTCATAGAGGAAGTATTGTTTTACCCTCAAATCCTCAATTGCAATTTTTTGACATTTCTCGACATAATTCGACCCCAGGATGTCCAAAATGATGTTTACAAAAAATGTCCGGCTGTGTGTGTGTGTGTGTGTGTTAACATTACGTTTGGCCCAATATCTCGAGAACCGTTATAGTTAGAAGCATCTTTTTTTACCAAATAATAGGTCTCTTAGGGGGACAAATTTTGCCATATGTTTGAATCCGATCGATCAGTTCCAGATACATTTTTTTTAGATTTCAAAATTTTCAAAAAATCGTTTTTTGGCAAAATTATAAAAAAAAATTCAAGAAAGGTAAAATGTTAGCTTTCTATCCGTTTTATTTTTTAAAAACGCATCGATTGAGCTATTTACGAACCCTCTAGCGCCTTTTAGTATAGAATTATCAAGCTTTTAAAAATGGAAAATCTTAATAATCAATTTTTGCTTCCTCATAGAGGAAGTATTGTTTTACCCTCAAATCCTCAATTGCAATTTTTTGACATTTCTCGACATAATTCGACCCCAGGATGTCAAAAATGATGTTTAGAAAAAATGTCCGGGTTTGTGAGTGTGTGTTAACATTACGTTTGGCCCAATATCTCGAGAACCGTTATAGTTAGAAGCATCTTTTTTTACCAAATAATAGGTCTCTTAGGGGGACAAATTTTGCCATATGTTTGAATCCGATCGATCAGTTCCAGATACATTTTTTTTAGATTTCAAAGTTTTCAAAAAATCGTTTTTTGGCAAAATTATAAAAAAAAATTCAAGAAAGGTAAAATGTAAGCTTTCTATCCGTTTTATTTTTTAAAAACGCATCGATTGAGCTATTTACGAACCCTCTAGCGCCTTTTAGTATAGAATTATCAAGCTTTTAAAAATGGAAAATCTTAATAATCAATTTTTGCTTCCTCATAGAGAAAGTATTGTTTTACCCTCAAATCCTCAATTGCAATTTTTTGACATTTCTCGACATAATTCGACCCCAGGATGTCCAAAATGATGTTTACAAAAAATGTCCGGCTGTGTGTGTGTGTGTGTGTGTGTGTGTTAACATTACGTTTGGCCCAATATCTCGAGAACCGTTATAGTTAGAAGCATCTTTTTTTACCAAATAATAGGTCTCTTAGGGGGACAAATTTTGACATATGTTTGAATCCGATCGATTAGTTCCAGATATATTTTTTTTAGATTTTAAAATTTTCAAAAAATAGTTTTTTGGCAAAATTATAAAAAAAAATTCAAGAAATTTAAAATAAAAGCTTTCTATCAGTTTTATTTTTTAAAAACGCATCGTTTGTGCTATTTACGAACCCTCTAGCGCCTTTTAGTATAGAGTAATCAAGCTTTTAATAATGGAAAATCTTAATAATCAATTTTTGCTTTCTCATAGAGGAAGTATTGTTTTACCCTCAAATCCTCAATTGCAATTTTTTGACATTTCTCGACATAATTCGACCCCAGGATGTCAAAAATGATGTTTAGAAAAAATGTCCGGGTGTGTGTGTGTGTTAACATTACGTTTGGCCCAATATCTCGAGAACCGTTATAGTTAGAAGCATCTTTTTTCACCAAATAATAGGTCTCTTAGGGGGACAAATTTTGCCATATGTTTGAATCCGATCGATCAGTTCCAGATACATTTTTTTTAGATTTTAAAATTTTCAAAAAATCGTTTTTTGGCAAAATTATAAAAAAAAATTCAAGAAAGGTAAAATGTAAGCTTTCTATCCGTTTTATTTTTTAAAAACGCATCGATTGAGCTATTTACGAACCCTCTAGCGCCTTTTAGTATAGAATTATCAAGCTTTTAAAAATGGAAAATCTTAATAATCAATTTTTGCTTCCTCATAGAGGAAGTATTGTTTTACCCTCAAATCCTCAATTGCAATTTTTTGACATTTCTCGACATAATTCGACCCCAGGATGTCCAAAATGATGTTTACAAAAAATGTCCGGCTGTGTGTGTGTGTGTGTTAACATTACGTTTGGCCCAATATCTCGAGAACCGTTATAGTTAGAAGCATCTTTTTTTACCAAATAATAGGTCTCTTAGGGGGACAAATTTTGCCATATGTTTGAATCCGATCGATCAGTTCCAGATACATTTTTTTTAGATTTTAAAATTTTCAAAAAATAGTTTTTTGGCAAAATTATAAAAAAAAATTCAAGAAAGTTAAAATGTAAGCTTTTTATCCGTTTTATTTTTTAAAAACGCATCGACTGAGCTATTTACAAACCCTCTAGCGCCTTTTAGTATAGAGTTATCAAGCATTTAAAAATGGAAAATCTTAATAATCAATTTTTGCTTCCTCATAGAGGAATTATTGTTTTACCCTCAAATCCTCAATTGCAATTTTTTGACATTTCTCGACATAATTAGACCTCAGGATGTCAAAAATGATGTTTAGAAAAAATGTCCGGGTGTGTGTGTGTGTGTGTGTGTGTGTGTGTGTGTGTTAACATTACGTTTGGAAAAATATCTCGAGAACCGTTATATTTAGAAGCATCTTTTTTTTACCAAATAATAGGTCTCTAAGGAGGACAAATTTTGCTATATGTTTGAATCCGATCAATCAGTTCCAGATATATTTTTTTTAGATTTTAAAATTTTCAAAAAATCGTTTTTTTGGCAAAATTATAAAAAAGATTTCAAGAAAGTTAAAATGTAAGCTTTTTATCCGTTTTATTTTTTAAAAACGCATCGACTGAGCTATTTACGAACCCTCTAGCGCCTTTTAGTATAGAGTTATCAAGCTTTTAAAAATGGAAAATCTTAATAATCAATTTTTGCTTCCTCATAGAGGAAGTATTGTTTTACCCTCAATTCCTCAATTGCAATTTTTTGACATTTCTCGACATAATTCGACCCCAGAATGTCAAAAATGATGTTTAGAAAAAATGTCCGGGTGTGTGTGTGTGTGTGTTAACTTTCCGTTTGGCCCAATATCTCGAGAACCGTTATAGTTAGAAGCATCTTTTTTTTACCAAATAATAGGTCTCTCAGGGGGACAAATTTTGCTATATGTTTGAATCCGATCGATCAGTTCCAGATATATGTTTTTTTAGATTTAAAAATTTTCAAAAAATCGTTTTTTGGCAAAATTATAAAAAAAAATTTAAGAAAGTTAAAATGTAAGCTTTTTATCCGTTTTATTTTTTAAAAACGCATCGACTGAGCTATTTACAAACCCTCTAGCGCCTTTTAGTATAGAGTTATCAAGCATTTAAAAATGGAAAATCTTAATAATCAATTTTTGCTTCCTCATAGAGGAATTATTGTTTTACCCTCAAATCCTCAATTGCAATTTTTTGACATTTCTCGACATAATTCGACCCCAGGATGTCAAAAATGATGTTTAGAAAAAATGTCCGGGTGTGTGTGTGTGTGAACATTACGTTTGGCCCAATATCTCGAGAACCGTTATAGTTAGAAGCATCTTTTTTTTACCAAATAATAGGTCTCTTAGGGGGACAAATTTTGCCATATGTTTGAATCCGATCGATCAGTTCCAGATATATTTTTTTTAGATTTTAAAATTTTCAAACAATCGTTTTTTGGCAAAATTATAAAAAAGAATTCAAGAAAGTTAAAATGTAAGCTTTTTATCCGTTTTATTTTTTAAAAACGCATCGATTGAGCTATTTACGAACCCCCTAGCGCCTTTTAGTATTGAGTTATCAAGCTTTTAAAAATGGAAAATCTTAATAATCAATTTTTGCTTCATCATAGAGAAATTATTGTTTTACCCTCAAATCCTCAATTGCTTTTTTTTGACATTTCTCGACATAATTGGACCCCAGGATGTCGAAAATGATGTTTAGAAAAAATGTCCGGGTGTGTGTGTGTGTGTGTGTGTGTGTGTGTGTGTGTGTTAACATTATGTTTGGCCCAATATCTCGAGAACCGTTATAGTTAGAAGCATCTTTTTTTTTACCAAATAATAGGTCTCTTAGGGGGACAAATTTTGCCATATGTTTGAATCCGATCGATCAGTTCCAGATACATTTTTTTTAGATTTTAAAATTTTCAAAAAATCGTTTTTTGGCAAAATTATAAAAAAAAATTTAAGAAAGGTAAAATGTAAGCTTTTTATCCGTTTTATTTTTTAAAAACGCATCGATTGAGCTATTTACAAACCCTCTAGCGACTTTTAGTATAGAGTTATCAAGCTTTTAAAAATGGAAAATCTTAATAATCAATTTTTGCTTCCTCATAGAGGAAGTATTGTTTTACCCTCAAATCCTCAATTGCATTTTTTTGACATTTCTCGACATAATTCGACCCCAGGATGTCAAAAATGATGTTTAGAAAAAATGTCCGGGTTTGTGTGTGTGTGTTAACATTACGTTTGGCCCAATATCTCGAGAACCGTTATAGTTAGAAGCATCTTTTTGTACCAAATAATAGGTCTCTTAGAGGGAAAAATTTTGCCATATGTTTGAATCCGATCGATCAGTTCCAGATATTTTTTTTTTAGATTTTAAAATTTTCAAAAAATAGTTTTTTGGCTAAATTGTAAAAAAAAATTCAAGAAAGTTAAAATGTAAGCTTTCTATCTGTTTTATTTTTTAAAAACGCATCGATTGAGCTATTTACGAACCCTCTAGCGCCTTTTAGTATAGAGTTATCAAGCTTTAAAAATGGAAAATCTTAATAATCAATTTTTGCTTCCTCATAGAGGAAGTATTGTTTAACCCTCAAATCCTAAATTGCAATTTTTTGACATTTCTCGACATAATTCGACCCCAGGATGTCAAAAATGATGTTTAGAAAAAATGTCCGGGTTTGTGAGTGTGTGTTAACATTACGTTTGGCCCAATATCTCGAGAACCGTTATAGTTAGAAGCATCTTTTTTTACCAAATAATAGGTCTCTTAGGGGGACAAATTTTGCCATATGTTTGAATCCGATCGATCAGTTCCAGATACATTTTTTTTAGATTTTAAAATTTTCAAAAAATAGTTTTTTGGCAAAATTATAAAAAAAAATTCAAGAAAGTTAAAATGTAAGCTTTCTATCAGTTTTATTTTTTAAAAACGCATCGATTGTGCTATTTACGAACCCTCTAGCGCCTTTTAGTATAGAGTTATCAAGCTTTTAATAATGGAAAATCTTAATAATCAATTTTTGCTTTCTCATAGAGGAAGTATTGTTTTACCCTCAAATCCTCAATTGCAATTTTTTGACATTTCTCGACATAATTCGACCCCAGGATGTCAAAAATGATGTTTGGAAAAAATGTCCGGGTTTGTGAGTGTGTGTTAACATTACGTTTGGCCCAATATCTCGAGAACCGTTATAGTTAGAAGCATCTTTTTTTACCAAATAATAGGTCTCTTAGGGGGACAAATTTTGCCATATGTTTGAATCCGATCGATCAGTTCCAGATACATTTTTTTTAGATTTTAAAATTTTCAAAAAATCGTTTTTTGGCAAAATTATAAAAAAAAATTCAAGAAAGGTAAAATGTAAGCTTTCTATCCGTTTTATTTTTTAAAAAAGCATCGATTGAGCTATTTACGAACCCTCTAGCGCCTTTTAGTATAGAATTATCAAGCTTTTAAAAATGGAAAATCTTAATAATCAATTTTTGCTTCCTCATAGAGGAAGTATTGTTTTACCCTCAAATCCTCAATTGCAATTTTTTGACAGTTCTCGACATAATTCGACTCCAGGATGTCCAAAATGATGTTTACAAAAAATGTCCGGCTGTGTGTGTGTGTGTGTGTGTTAACATTACGGTTGGCCCAATATCTCGAGAACCGTTATAGTTAGAAGCATCTTTTTTTACCAAATAATAGGTCTCTTAGGGGGACAAATTTTGCCATATGTTTGAATCCGATCGATCAGTTCCAGATACATTTTTTTTAGATTTTAAAATTTTCAAAAAATAGTTTTTTGGCAAAATTATAAAAAAAAATTCAAGAAAGGTAAAATGTAAGCTTTCTATCCGTTTTATTTTTTAAAAAAGCATCGATTGAGCTATTTACGAACCCTCTAGCGCCTTTTAGTATAGAGTTATCAAGCTTTTA
This sequence comes from Ganaspis brasiliensis, assembly GCA_037103525.1. Lineage (NCBI taxonomy): Eukaryota > Metazoa > Arthropoda > Insecta > Hymenoptera > Figitidae > Ganaspis > Ganaspis brasiliensis. The sequence goes on along the minus strand of JAZKLR010000203.1, from coordinate 123,356 downwards.
AAAATGGAAAATCTTAATAATCAATTTTTGCTTTCTCATAGAGGAAGTATTGTTTTACCCTCAAATCCTCAATTGCAATTTTTTGACATTTCTCGACATAATTCGACCCCAGGATGTCAAAAATGATGTTTAGAAAAAATGTCCGGGTTTGTGAGTGTGTGTTAACATTACGTTTGGCCCAATATCTCGAGAACCGTTATAGTTAGAAGCATCTTTTTTTACCAAATAATAGGTCTCTTAGGGGGACAAATTTTGCCATATGTTTGAATCCGATCGATCAGTTCCAGATACATTTTTTTTAGATTTTAAAATTTTCAAAAAATCGTTTTTTGGCAAAATTATAAAAAAAAATTCAAGAAAGGTAAAATGTAAGCTTTCTATCCGTTTTATTTTTTAAAAACGCATCGATTGAGCTATTTACGAACCCTCTAGCGCCTTTTAGTATAGAATTATCAAGCTTTTAAAAATGGAAAATCTTAATAATCAATTTTTGCTTCCTCATAGAGGAAGTATTGTTTTACCCTTAAATCCTCAATTGCAATTTTTTGACATTTCTCGACATAATTCGACCCCAGGATGTCCAAAATGATGTTTACAAAAAATGTCCGGCTGTGTGTGTGTGTGTGTGTGTGTTAACATTACGTTTGGCCCAATATCTCGAGAACCGTTATAGTTAGAAGCATCTTTTTTTTACCAAATAATAGGTCTCTTAGGGGGACAAATTTTGACATATGTTTGAATCCGATCGATCAGTTCCAGATATATTTTTTTTAGATTTTAAAATTTTCAAAAAATAGTTTTTTGGCAAAATTATAAAAAAAAATTCAAGAAATTTAAAATAAAAGCTTTCTATCAGTTTTATTTTTTAAAAACGCATCGATTGTGCTATTTACGAACCCTCTAGCGCCTTTTAGTATAGAGTTATCAAGCTTTTAAAAATGGAAAATCTTAATAATCAATTTTTGCTTTCTCATAGAGGAAGTATTGTTTTACCCTCAAATCCTCAATTGCAATTTTTGACATATCTCGACATAATTCGACCCCAGGATGTCAAAAATGATGTTTAGAAAAAATGTCCGTGTTTGTGAGTGTGTGTTAACATTACGTTTGGCCCAATATCTCGAGAACCGTTATAGTTAGAAGCATCATTTTTTACCAAATAATAGGTCTCTTAGGGGGACAAATTTTGCCATATGTTTGAATCCGATCGATCAGTTCCAGATACATTTTTTTTAGATTTTAAAATTTTCAAAAAATCGTTTTTTGGCAAAATTATAAAAAAAAATTCAAGAAATTTAAAATAAAAGCTTTCTATCAGTTTTATTTTTTAAAAACGCATCGATTGTGCTATTTACGAACCCTCTAGCGCCTTTTAGTATAGAGTTATCAAGCTTTTAAAAATGGAAAATCTTAATAATCAATTTTTGCTTTCTCATAGAGGAAGTATTGTTTTACCCTCAAATCCTCAATTGCAATTTTTTGACATTTCTCGACATAATTCGACCCCAGGATGTCAAAAATGATGTTTAGAAAAAATGTCCGGGTTTGTGAGTGTGTGTTAACATTACGTTTGGCCCAATATCTCGAGAACCGTTATAGTTAGAAGCATCTTTTTTTTACCAAATAATAGGTCTCTTAGGGGGACAAATTTTGACATATGTTTGAATCCGATCGATCAGTTCCAGATATATTTTTTTTAGATTTTAAAATTTTCAAAAAATAGTTTTTTGGCAAAATTATAAAAAAAAATTCAAGAAATTTAAAATAAAAGCTTTCTATCAGTTTTATTTTTTAAAAACGCATCGATTGAGCTATTTACGAACCCTCTAGCGCCTTTTAGTATAGAATTATCAAGCTTTTAAAAATGGAAAATCTTAATAATCAATTTTTGCTTCCTCATAGAGGAAGTATTGTTTTACCCTCAAATCCTCAATTGCAATTTTTTGACAGTTCTCGACATAATTCGACCCCAGGATGTCCAAAATGATGTTTACAAAAAATGTCCGGCTGTGTGTGTGTGTGTGTGTTAACATTACGTTTGGCCCAATATCTCGAGAACCGTTATAGTTAGAAGCATCTTTTTTTACCAAATAATAGGTCTCTTAGGGGGACAAATTTTGCTATATGTTTGAATCCGATCGATCAGTTCCAGATACATTTTTTTTAGATTTTAAAATTTTCAAAAAATAGTTTTTTGGCAAAATTATAAAAAAAAATTCAAGAAAGTTAAAATGTAAGCTTTCTATCAGTTTTATTTTTTAAAAACGCATCGATTGTGCTATTTACGAACCCTCTAGCGCCTTTTAGTATAGAGTTATCAAGCTTTTAAAAATGGAAAATCTTAATAATCAATTTTTGCTTTCTCATAGAGGAAGTATTGTTTTACCCTCAAATCCTCAATTGCAATTTTTTGACATTTCTCGACATAATTCGACCCCAGGATGTCAAAAATGATGTTTAGAAAAAATGTCCGGGTTTGTGAGTGTGTGTTAACATTACGTTTGGCCCAATATCTCGAGAACCGTTATAGTTAGAAGCATCTTTTTGTACCAAATAATAGGTCTCTTAGAGGGAAAAATTTTGCCATATGTTTGAATCCGATCGATCAGTTCCAGATATTTTTTTTTTAGATTTTAAAATTTTCAAAAAATAGTTTTTTGGCTAAATTATAAAAAAAAATTCAAGAAAGTTAAAATGTAAGCTTTCTATCTGTTTTATTTTTTAAAAACGCATCGATTGAGCTATTTACGAACCCTCTAGCGCCTTTTAGTATAGAGTTATCAAGCTTTAAAAATGGAAAATCTTAATAATCAATTTTTGCTTCCTCATGGAGGAAGTATTGTTTAACCCTCAAATCCTAAATTGCAATTTTTTGACATTTCTCGACATAATTCGACCCCAGGATGTCAAAAATGATGTTTAGAAAAAATGTCCGGGTTTGTGAGTGTGTGTTAACATTACGTTTGGCCCAATATCTCGAGAACCGTTATAGTTAGAAGCATCTTTTTTTACCAAATAATAGGTCTCTTAGGGGGACAAATTTTGCCATATGTTTGAATCCGATCGATCAGTTCCAGATACATTTTTTTTAGATTTTAAAATTTTCAAAAAATAGTTTTTTGGCAAAATTATAAAAAAAAATTCAAGAAAGTTAAAATGTAAGCTTTCTATCAGTTTTATTTTTTAAAAACGCATCGATTGTGCTATTTACGAACCCTCTAGCGCCTTTTAGTATAGAGTTATCAAGCTTTTAATAATGGAAAATCTTAATAATCAATTTTTGCTTTCTCATAGAGGAAGTATTGTTTTACCCTCAAATCCTCAATTGCAATTTTTTGACATTTCTCGACATAATTCGACCCCAGGATGTCAAAAATGATGTTTGGAAAAAATGTCCGGGTTTGTGAGTGTGTGTTAACATTACGTTTGGCCCAATATCTCGAGAACCGTTATAGTTAGAAGCATCTTTTTTTACCAAATAATAGGTCTCTTAGGGGGACAAATTTTGCTATATGTTTGAATCCGATCGATCAGTTCCAGATACATTTTTTTTAGATTTTAAAATTTTCAAAAAATCGTTTTTTGGCAAAATTATAAAAAAAAATTCAAGAAAGGTAAAATGTAAGCTTTCTATCCGTTTTATTTTTTAAAAACGCATCGATTGAGCTATTTACGAACCCTCTAGCGCCTTTTAGTATAGAATTATCAAGCTTTTAAAAATGGAAAATCTTAATAATCAATTTTTGCTTCCTCATAGAGGAAGTATTGTTTTACCCTCAAATCCTCAATTGCAATTTTTTGACAGTTCTCGACATAATTCGACCCCAGGATGTCCAAAATGATGTTTACAAAAAATGTCCGGCTGTGTGTGTGTGTGTGTGTTAACATTACGGTTGGCCCAATATCTCGAGAACCGTTATAGTTAGAAGCATCTTTTTTTACCAAATAATAGGTCTCTTAGGGGGACAAATTTTGCCATATGTTTGAATCCGATCGATCAGTTCCAGATACATTTTTTTTAGATTTTAAAATTTTCAAAAAATAGTTTTTTGGCAAAATTATAAAAAAAAATTCAAGAAAGTTAAAATGTAAGCTTTCTATCATTTTTATTTTTTAAAAACGCATCGATTGTGCTATTTACGAACCCTCTAGCGCCTTTTAGTATAGAGTTATCAAGCTTTTAAAAATGGAAAATCTTAATAATCAATTTTTGCTTTCTCATAGAGGAAGTATTGTTTTACCCTCAAATCCTCAATTGCAATTTTTTGACATTTCTCGACATAATTCGACCCCAGGATGTCAAAAATGATGTTTAGAAAAAATGTCCGGGTTTGTGAGTGTGTGTTAACATTACGTTTGGCCCAATATCTCGAGAACCGTTATAGTTAGAAGCATCTTTTTTTACCAAATAATAGGTCTCTTAGGGGGACAAATTTTGCCATATGTTTGAATCCGATCGATCAGTTCCAGATACATTTTTTTTAGATTTTAAAATTTTCAAAAAATCGTTTTTTGGCAAAATTATAAAAAAAAATTCAAGAAAGGTAAAATGTAAGCTTTCTATCCGTTTTATTTTTTAAAAACGCATCGATTGAGCTATTTACGAACCCTCTAGCGCCTTTTAGTATAGAATTATCAAGCTTTTAAAAATGGAAAATCTTAATAATCAATTTTTGCTTCCTCATAGAGGAAGTATTGTTTTACCCTTAAATCCTCAATTGCAATTTTTTGACATTTCTCGACATAATTCGACCCCAGGATGTCCAAAATGATGTTTACAAAAAATGTCCGGCTGTGTGTGTGTGTGTGTGTGTGTTAACATTACGTTTGGCCCAATATCTCGAGAACCGTTATAGTTAGAAGCATCTTTTTTTTACCAAATAATAGGTCTCTTAGGGGGACAAATTTTGACATATGTTTGAATCCGATCGATCAGTTCCAGATATATTTTTTTTAGATTTTAAAATTTTCAAAAAATAGTTTTTTGGCAAAATTATAAAAAAAAATTCAAGAAATTTAAAATAAAAGCTTTCTATCAGTTTTATTTTTTAAAAACGCATCGATTGTGCTATTTACGAACCCTCAAGCGCCTTTTAGTATAGAGTTATCAAGCTTTTAAAAATGGAAAATCTTAATAATCAATTTTTGCTTTCTCATAGAGGAAGTATTGTTTTACCCTCAAATCCTCAATTGCAATTTTTGACATTTCTCGACATAATTCGACCCCAGGATGTCAAAAATGATGTTTAGAAAAAATGTCCGGGTTTGTGAGTGTGTGTTAACATTACGTTTGGCCCAATATCTCGAGAACCGTTATAGTTAGAAGCATCATTTTTTACCAAATAATAGGTCTCTTAGGGGGACAAATTTTGCCATATGTTTGAATCCGATCGATCAGTTCCAGATACATTTTTTTTAGATTTTAAAATTTTCAAAAAATCGTTTTTTGGCAAAATTATAAAAAAAAATTCAAGAAATTTAAAATAAAAGCTTTCTATCAGTTTTATTTTTTAAAAACGCATCGATTGTGCTATTTACGAACCCTCTAGCGCCTTTTAGTATAGAGTTAAAAGCTTTTAAAAATGGAAAATCTTAATAATCAATTTTTGCTTTCTCATAGAGGAAGTATTGTTTTACCCTCAAATCCTCAATTGCAATTTTTGACATTTCTCGACATAATTCGACCCCAGGATGTCAAAAATGATGTTTAGAAAAAATGTCCGGGTTTGTGAGTGTGTGTTAACATTACGTTTGGCCCAATATCTCGAGAACCGTTATAGTTAGAAGCATCTTTTTTTTACCAAATAATAGGTCTCTTAGGGGGACAAATTTTGACATATGTTTGAATCCGATCGATCAGTTCCAGATATATTTTTTTTAGATTTTAAAATTTTCAAAAAAAAGTTTTTTGGCAAAATTATAAAAAAAAATTCAAGAAATTTAAAATAAAAGCTTTCTATCAGTTTTATTTTTTAAAAACGCATCGATTGAGCTATTTACGAACCCTCTAGCGCCTTTTAGTATAGAATTATCAAGCTTTTAAAAATGGAAAATCTTAATAATCAATTTTTGCTTCCTCATAGAGGAAGTATTGTTTTACCCTCAAATCCTCAATTGCAATTTTTTGACAGTTCTCGACATAATTCGACCCCAGGATGTCCAAAATGATGTTTACAAAAAATGTCCGGCTGTGTGTGTGTGTGTGTGTTAACATTACGTTTGGCCCAATATCTCGAGAACCGTTATAGTTAGAAGCATCTTTTTTTACCAAATAATAGGTCTCTTAGGGGGACAAATTTTGCTATATGTTTGAATCCGATCGATCAGTTCCAGATACATTTTTTTTAGATTTTAAAATTTTCAAAAAATAGTTTTTTGGCAAAATTATAAAAAAAAATTCAAGAAAGTTAAAATGTAAGCTTTCTATCAGTTTTATTTTTTAAAAACGCATCGATTGTGCTATTTACGAACCCTCTAGCGCCTTTTAGTATAGAGTTATCAAGCTTTTAAAAATGGAAAATCTTAATAATCAATTTTTGCTTTCTCATAGAGGAAGTATTGTTTTACCCTCAAATCCTCAATTGCAATTTTTTGACATTTCTCGACATAATTCGACCCCAGGATGTCAAAAATGATGTTTAGAAAAAATGTCCGGGTTTGTGAGTGTGTGTTAACATTACGTTTGGCCCAATATCTCGAGAACCGTTATAGTTAGAAGCATCTTTTTTTACCAAATAATAGGTCTCTTAGGGGGACAAATTTTGCCATATGTTTGAATCCGATCGATCAGTTCCAGATACATTTTTTTTAGATTTTAAAATTTTCAAAAAAGCGTTTTTTGGCAAAATTATAAAAAAAAATTCAAGAAAGGTAAAATGTAAGCTTTCTATCCGTTTTATTTTTTAAAAACGCATCGATTGAGCTATTTACGAACCCTCTAGCGCCTTTTAGTATAGAATTATCAAGCTTTTAAAAATGGAAAATCTTAATAATCAATTTTTGCTTCCTCATAGAGGAAGTATTGTTTTACCCTCAAATCCTCAATTGCAATTTTTTGACATTTCTCGACATAATTCGACCCCAGGATGTCCAAAATGATGTTTACAAAAAATGTCCGGCTGTGTGTGTGTGTGTGTTAACATTACGTTTGGCCCAATATCTCGAGAACCGTTATAGTTAGAAGCATCTTTTTTTACCAAATAATAGGTCTCTTAGGGGGACAAATTTTGCCATATGTTTGAATCCGATCGATCAGTTCCAGATACATTTTTTTTAGATTTTAAAATTTTCAAAAAATAGTTTTTTGGCAAAATTATAAAAAAAAATTCAAGAAAGTTAAAATGTAAGCTTTTTATCTGTTTTATTTTTTAAAAACGCATCGACTGAGCTATTTACAAACCCTCTAGCGCCTTTTAGTATAGAGTTATCAAGCATTTAAAAATGGAAAATCTTAATAATCAATTTTTGCTTCCTCATAGAGGAATTATTGTTTTACCCTCAAATCCTCAATTGCAATTTTTTGACATTTCTCGACATAATTAGACCTCAGGATGTCAAAAATGATGTTTAGAAAAAATGTCCGGGTGTGTGTGTGTGTGTGTGTGTGTGTGTTAACATTACGTTTGGCAAAATATCTCGAGAACCGTTATATTTAGAAGCATCTTTTTTTTACCAAATAATAGGTCTCTAAGGAGGACAAATTTTGCTATATGTTTGAATCCGATCAATCAGTTCCAGATATATTTTTTTTAGATTTTAAAATTTTCAAAAAATCGTTTTTTTGGCAAAATTATAAAAAAGATTTCAAGAAAGTTAAAATGTAAGCTTTTTATCCGTTTTATTTTTTAAAAACGCATCGACTGAGCTATTTACGAACCCTCTAGCGCCTTTTAGTATAGAGTTATCAAGCTTTTAAAAATGGAAAATCTTAATAATCAATTTTTGCTTCCTCATAGAGGAAGTATTGTTTTACCCTCAATTCCTCAATTGCAATTTTTTGACATTTCTCGACATAATTCGACCCCAGAATGTCAAAAATGATGTTTAGAAAAAATGTCCGGGTGTGTGTGTGTGTGTGTTAACTTTCCGTTTGGCCCAATATCTCGAGAACCGTTATAGTTAGAAGCATCTTTTTTTTACCAAATAATAGGTCTCTCAGGGGGACAAATTTTGCTATATGTTTGAATCCGATCGATCAGTTCCAGATATATGTTTTTTTAGATTTAAAAATTTTCAAAAAATCGTTTTTTGGCAAAATTATAAAAAAAAATTTAAGAAAGTTAAAATGTAAGCTTTTTATCCGTTTTATTTTTTAAAAACGCATCGACTGAGCTATTTACAAACCCTCTAGCGCCTTTTAGTATAGAGTTATCAAGCATTTAAAAATGGAAAATCTTAATAATCAATTTTTGCTTCCTCATAGAGGAATTATTGTTTTACCCTCAAATCCTCAATTGCAATTTTTTGACATTTCTCGACATAATTCGACCCCAGGATGTCAAAAATGATGTTTAGAAAAAATGTCCGGGTGTGTGTGTGTGTGTTAACATTACGTTTGGCCCAATATCTCGAGAACCGTTATAGTTAGAAGCATCTTTTTTTTACCAAATAATAGGTCTCTTAGGGGGACAAATTTTGCCATATGTTTGAATCCGATCGATCAGTTCCAGATATATTTTTTTTAGATTTTAAAATTTTCAAACAATCGTTTTTTGGCAAAATTATAAAAAAGAATTCAAGAAAGTTAAAATGTAAGCCTTTTGTCCGTTTTATTTTTTAAAAACGCATCGATTGAGCTATTTACGAACCCCCTAGCGCCTTTTAGTATTGAGTTATCAAGCTTTTAAAAATAGAAAATCTTAATAATCAATTTTTGCTTCATCATAGAGAAATTATTGTTTTACCCTCAAATCCTCAATTGCTCTTTTTTGACATTTCTCGACATAATTGGACCCCAGGATGTCGAAAATGATGTTTAGAAAAAATGTCCGGGTGTGTGTGTGTGTGTGTGTGTGTGTGTTAACATTATGTTTGGCCCAATATCTCGAGAACCGTTATAGTTAGAAGCATCTTTTTTTTTACCAAATAATAGGTCTCTTAGGGGGACAAATTTTGCCATATGTTTGAATCCGATCGATCAGTTCCAGATACATTTTTTTTAGATTTTAAAATTTTCAAAAAATCGTTTTTTGGCAAAATTATAAAAAAAAATTCAAGAAAGTTAAAATGTAAGCTTTCTATCAGTTTTATTTTTTAAAAACGCATCGATTGTGCTATTTACAAACCCTCTAGCGACTTTTAGTATAGAGTTATCAAGCTTTTAAAAATGGAAAATCTTAATAATCAATTTTTGCTTCCTCATAGAGGAAGTATTGTTTTACCCTCAAATCCTCAATTGCATTTTTTTGACATTTCTCGACATAATTCGACCCCAGGATGTCAAAAATGATGTTTAGAAAAAATGTCCGGGTTTGTGTGTGTGTGTTAACATTACGTTTGGCCCAATATCTCGAGAACCGTTATAGTTAGAAGCATCTTTTTTTACCAAATAATAGGTCTCTTAGAGGGAAAAATTTTGCCATATGTTTGAATCCGATCGATCAGTTCCAGATATTTTTTTTTTAGATTTTAAAATTTTCAAAAAATAGTTTTTTGGCTAAATTATAAAAAAAAATTCAAGAAAGTTAAAATGTAAGCTTTCTATCTGTTTTATTTTTTAAAAACGCATCGATTGAGCTATTTACGAACCCTCTAGCGCCTTTTAGTATAGAGTTATCAAGCTTTAAAAATGGAAAATCTTAATAATCAATTTTTGCTTCCTCATAGAGGAAGTATTGTTTAACCCTCAAATCCTAAATTGCAATTTTTTGACATTTCTCGACATAATTCGACCCCAGGATGTCAAAAATGATGTTTAGAAAAAATGTCCGGGTTTGTGAGTGTGTGTTAACATTACGTTTGGCCCAATATCTCGAGAACCGTTATAGTTAGAAGCATCTTTTTTTACCAAATAATAGGTCTCTTAGGGGGACAAATTTTGCCATATGTTTGAATCCGATCGATCAGTTCCAGATACATTTTTTTTAGATTTTAAAATTTTCAAAAAATAGTTTTTTGGCAAAATTATAAAAAAAAATTCAAGAAAGTTAAAATGTAAGCTTTCTATCAGTTTTATTTTTTAAAAACGCATCGATTGTGCTATTTACGAACCCTCTAGCGCCTTTTAGTATAGAGTTATCAAGCCTTTAAAAATGGAAAATCTTAATAATCAATTTTTGCTTTCTCATAGAGGAAGTATTGTTTTACCCTCAAATCCTCAATTGCAATTTTTTGACATTTCTCGACATAATTCGACCCCAGGATGTCAAAAATGATGTTTAGAAAAAATGTCCGGGTGTGTGTGTGTGTGTTAACATTACGTTTGGCCCAATATCTCGAGAACCGTTATAGTTAGAAGCATCTTTTTTTACCAAATAATAGGTCTCTTAGGGGGACAAATTTTGCCATATGTTTGAATCCGATCGATCAGTTCCAGATACATTTTTTTTAGATTTTAAAATTTTCAAAAAATCGTTTTTTGGCAAAATTATAAAAAAAAATTCAAGAAAGTTAAAATGTAAGCTTTCTATCAGTTTTATTTTTTAAAAACGCATCGATTGTGCTATTTACAAACCCTCTAGCGCCTTTTAGTATAGAGTTATCAAGCTTTTAATAATGGAAAATCTTAATAATCAATTTTTGCTTTCTCATAGAGGAAGTATTGTTTTACCCTCAAATCCTCAATTGCAATTTTTTGACATTTCTCGACATAATTCGACCCCAGGATGTCAAAAATGATGTTTAGAAAAAATGTCCGGGTTTGTGAGTGTGTGTTAACATTACGTTTGGCCCAATATCTCGAGAACCGTTATAGTTAGAAGCATCTTTTTTTACCAAATAATAGGTCTCTTAGGGGGACAAATTTTGCCATATGTTTGAATCCGATCGATCAGTTCCAGATACATTTTTTTTAGATTTTAAAATTTTCAAAAAATCGTTTTTTGGCAAAATTATAAAAAAAAATTCAAGAAAGGTAAAATGTAAGCTTTCTATCCGTTTTATTTTTTAAAAACGCATCGATTGAGCTATTTACGAACCCTCTAGCGCCTTTTAGTATAGAATTATCAAGCTTTTAAAAATGGAAAATCTTAATAATCAATTTTTGCTTCCTCATAGAGGAAGTATTGTTTTACCCTCAAATCCTCAATTGCAATTTTTTGACAGTTCTCGACATAATTCGACCCCAGGATGTCCAAAATGATGTTTACAAAAAATGTCCGGCTGTGTGTGTGTGTGTGTGTTACAATTACGTTTGGCCCAATATCTCGAGAACCGTTATAGTTAGAAGCATCTTTTTTTACCAAATAATAGGTCTCTTAGGGGGACAAATTTTGCCATATGTTTGAATCCGATCGATCAGTTCCAGATACATTTTTTTTAGATTTTAAAATTTTCAAAAAATAGTTTTTTGGCAAAATTATAAAAAAAAATTCAAGAAAGTTAAAATGTAAGCTTTCTATCAGTTTTATTTTTTAAAAACGCATCGATTGTGCTATTTACGAACCCTCTAGCGCCTTTTAGTATAGAGTTATCAAGCTTTTAAAAATGGAAAATCTTAATAATCAATTTTTGCTTTCTCATAGAGGAAGTATTGTTTTACCCTCAAATCCTCAATTGCAATTTTTTGACATTTCTCGACATAATTCGACCCCAGGATGTCAAAAATGATGTTTAGAAAAAATGTCCGGGTTTGTGAGTGTGTGTTAACATTACGTTTGGCCCAATATCTCGAGAACCGTTATAGTTAGAAGCATCTTTTTTTACCAAATAATAGGTCTCTTAGGGGGACAAATTTTGCCATATGTTTGAATCCGATCGATCAGTTCCAGATACATTTTTTTTAGATTTTAAAATTTTCAAAAAATCGTTTTTTGGCAAAATTATAAAAAAAAATTCAAGAAAGGTAAAATGTAAGCTTTCTATCCGTTTTATTTTTTAAAAACGCATCGATTGAGCTGTTTACGAACCCTCTAGCGCCTTTTAGTATAGAATTATCAAGCTTTTAAAAATGTAAAATTCTTAATAATCAATTTTTGCTTCCTCATAGAGGAAGTATTGTTTTACCCTCAAATCCTCAATTGCAATTTTTTGACATTTCTCGACATAATTCGACCCCAGGATGTCCAAAATGATGTTTACAAAAAATGTCCGGCTGTGTGTGTGTGTGTGTGTGTGTTAACATTACGTTTGGCCCAATATCTCGAGAACCGTTATAGTTAGAAGCATCTTTTTTTTACCAAATAATAGGTCTCTTAGGGGGACAAATTTTGACATATGTTTGAATCCGATCGATCAGTTCCAGATATATTTTTTTTAGATTTTAAAATTTTCAAAAAATAGTTTTTTGGCAAAATTATAAAAAAAAATTCAAGAAATTTAAAATAAAAGCTTTCTATCAGTTTTATTTTTTAAAAACGCATCGTTTGTGCTATTTACGAACCCTCTAGCGCCTTTTAGTATAGAGTAATCAAGCTTTTAATAATGGAAAATCTTAATAATCAATTTTTGCTTTCTCATAGAGGAAGTATTGTTTTACCCTCAAATCCTCAATTGCAATTTTTTGACATTTCTCGACATAATTCGACCCCAGGATGTCCAAAATGATGTTTAGAAAAAATGTCCGGGTGTGTGTGTGTGTGTTAACATTACGTTTGGCCCAATATCTCGAGAAGCGTTATAGTTAGAAGCATCTTTTTTTACCAAATAATAGGTCTCTTAGGGGGACAAATTTTGCCATATGTTTGAATCCGATCGATCAGTTCCAGATACATTTTTTTTAGATTTTAAAATTTTCAAAAAATCGTTTTTTGGCAAAATTATAAAAAAAAATTCAAGAAAGGTAAAATGTAAGCTTTCTATCCGTTTTATTTTTTAAAAACGCATCGATTGAGCTATTTACGAACCCTCTAGCGCCTTTTAGTATAGAATTATCAAGCTTTTAAAAATGGAAAATCTTAATAATCAATTTTTGCTTCCTCATAGAGGAAGTATTGTTTTACCCTTAAATCCTCAATTGCAATTTTTTGACATTTCTCGACATAATTCGACCCCAGGATGTCCAAAATGATGTTTACAAAAAATGTCCGGCTGTGTGTGTGTGTGTGTTAACATTACGTTTGGCCCAATATCTCGAGAACCGTTATAGTTAGAAGCATCTTTTTTTTACCAAATAATAGGTCTCTCAGGTGGACAAATTTTGCTATATGTTTGAATCCGATCGATCAGTTCCAGATATATTTTTTTTTAGATTTTAAAATTTTCAAAAAATCGTTTTTTGGCAAAATTATAAAAAAAATTCAAGAAAGTTAAAATGTAAGCTTTCTATCAGTTTTATTTTTTAAAAACGCATCGATTGTGCTATTTACAAACCCTCTAGCGACTTTTAGTATAGAGTTATCAAGCTTTTAAAAATGGAAAATCTTAATAATCAATTTTTGCTTCCTCATAGAGGAAGTATTGTTTTACCCTCAAATCCTCAATTGCATTTTTTTGACATTTCTCGACATAATTCGACCCCAGGATGTCAAAAATGATGTTTAGAAAAAATGTCCGGGTTTGTGTGTGTGTGTTAACATTACGTTTGGCCCAATATCTCGAGAACCGTTATAGTTAGAAGCATCTTTTTTTACCAAATAATAGGTCTCTTAGAGGGAAAAATTTTGCCATATGTTTGAATCCGATCGATCAGTTCCAGATATTTTTTTTTTAGATTTTAAAATTTTCAAAAAATAGTTTTTTGGCTAAATTATAAAAAAAAATTCAAGAAAGTTAAAATGTAAGCTTTCTATCTGTTTTATTTTTTAAAAACGCATCGATTGAGCTATTTACGAACCCTCTAGCGCCTTTTAGTATAGAGTTATCAAGCTTTAAAAATGGAAAATCTTAATAATCAATTTTTGCTTCCTCATAGAGGAAGTATTGTTTAACCCTCAAATCCTAAATTGCAATTTTTTGACATTTCTCGACATAATTCGACCCCAGGATGTCAAAAATGATGTTTAGAAAAAATGTCCGGGTTTGTGAGTGTGTGTTAACATTACGTTTGGCCCAATATCTCGAGAACCGTTATAGTTAGAAGCATCTTTTTTTACCAAATAATAGGTCTCTTAGGGGGACAAATTTTGCCATATGTTTGAATCCGATCGATCAGTTCCAGATACATTTTTTTTAGATTTTAAAATTTTCAAAAAATAGTTTTTTGGCAAAATTATAAAAAAAAATTCAAGAAAGTTAAAATGTAAGCTTTCTATCAGTTTTATTTTTTAAAAACGCATCGATTGTGCTATTTACGAACCCTCTAGCGCCTTTTAGTATAGAGTTATCAAGCTTTTAAAAATGGAAAATCTTAATAATCAATTTTTGCTTTCTCATAGAGGAAGTATTGTTTTACCCTCAAATCCTCAATTGCAATTTTTTGACATTTCTCGACATAATTCGACCCCAGGATGTCAAAAATGATGTTTAGAAAAAATGTCCGGGTGTGTGTGTGTGTGTTAACATTACGTTTGGCCCAATATCTCGAGAACCGTTATAGTTAGAAGCATCTTTTTTTACCAAATAATAGGTCTCTTAGGGGGACAAATTTTGCCATATGTTTGAATCCGATCGATCAGTTCCAGATACATTTTTTTTAGATTTTAAAATTTTCAAAAAATCGTTTTTTGGCAAAATTATAAAAAAAAATTCAAGAAAGTTAAAATGTAAGCTTTCTATCAGTTTTATTTTTTAAAAACGCATCGATTGTGCTATTTACAAACCCTCTAGCGCCTTTTAGTATAGAGTTATCAAGCTTTTAATAATGGAAAATCTTAATAATCAATTTTTGCTTTCTCATAGAGGAAGTATTGTTTTACCCTCAAATCCTCAATTGCAATTTTTTGACATTTCTCGACATAATTCGACCCCAGGATGTCAAAAATGATGTTTAGAAAAAATGTCCGGGTTTGTGAGTGTGTGTTAACATTACGTTTGGCCCAATATCTCGAGAACCGTTATAGTTAGAAGCATCTTTTTTTACCAAATAATAGGTCTCTTAGGGGGACAAATTTTGCCATATGTTTGAATCCGATCGATCAGTTCCAGATACATTTTTTTTAGATTTTAAAATTTTCAAAAAATCGTTTTTTGGCAAAATTATAAAAAAAAATTCAAGAAAGGTAAAATGTAAGCTTTCTATCCGTTTTATTTTTTAAAAACGCATCGATTGAGCTATTTACGAACCCTCTAGCGCCTTTTAGTATAGAATTATCAAGCTTTTAAAAATGGAAAATCTTAATAATCAATTTTTGCTTCCTCATAGAGGAAGTATTGTTTTACCCTCAAATCCTCAATTGCAATTTTTTGACAGTTCTCGACATAATTCGACCCCAGGATGTCCAAAATGATGTTTACAAAAAATGTCCGGCTGTGTGTGTGTGTGTGTGTTACAATTACGTTTGGCCCAATATCTCGAGAACCGTTATAGTTAGAAGCATCTTTTTTTACCAAATAATAGGTCTCTTAGGGGGACAAATTTTGCCATATGTTTGAATCCGATCGATCAGTTCCAGATACATTTTTTTTAGATTTTAAAATTTTCAAAAAATAGTTTTTTGGCAAAATTATAAAAAAAAATTCAAGAAAGTTAAAATGTAAGCTTTCTATCAGTTTTATTTTTTAAAAACGCATCGATTGTGCTATTTACGAACCCTCTAGCGCCTTTTAGTATAGAGTTATCAAGCTTTTAAAAATGGAAAATCTTAATAATCAATTTTTGCTTTCTCATAGAGGAAGTATTGTTTTACCCTTAAATCCTCAATTGCAATTTTTTGACATTTCTCGACATAATTCGACCCCAGGATGTCAAAAATGATGTTTAGAAAAAATGTCCGGGTTTGTGAGTGTGTGTTAACATTACGTTTGGCCCAATATCTCGAGAACCGTTATAGTTAGAAGCATCTTTTTTTACCAAATAATAGGTCTCTTAGGGGGACAAATTTTGCCATATGTTTGAATCCGATCGATCAGTTCCAGATACATTTTTTTTAGATTTTAAAATTTTCAAAAAATCGTTTTTTGGCAAAATTATAAAAAAAAATTCAAGAAAGGTAAAATGTAAGCTTTCTATCCGTTTTATTTTTTAAAAACGCATCGATTGAGCTATTTACGAACCCTCTAGCGCCTTTTAGTATAGAATTATCAAGCTTTTAAAAATGTAAAATTCTTAATAATCAATTTTTGCTTCCTCATAGAGGAAGTATTGTTTTACCCTCAAATCCTCAATTGCAATTTTTTGACATTTCTCGACATAATTCGACCCCAGGATGTCCAAAATGATGTTTACAAAAAATGTCCGGCTGTGTGTGTGTGTGTGTGTGTGTTAACATTACGTTTGGCCCAATATCTCGAGAACCGTTATAGTTAGAAGCATCTTTTTTTTACCAAATAATAGGTCTCTTAGGGGGACAAATTTTGACATATGTTTGAATCCGATCGATCAGTTCCAGATATATTTTTTTTAGATTTTAAAATTTTCAAAAAATAGTTTTTTGGCAAAATTATAAAAAAAAATTCAAGAAATTTAAAATAAAAGCTTTCTATCAGTTTTATTTTTTAAAAACGCATCGTTTGTGCTATTTACGAACCCTCTAGCGCCTTTTAGTATAGAGTAATCAAGCTTTTAATAATGGAAAATCTTAATAATCAATTTTTGCTTTCTCATAGAGGAAGTATTGTTTTACCCTCAAATCCTCAATTGCAATTTTTTGACATTTCTCGACATAATTCGACCCCAGGATGTCCAAAATGATGTTTAGAAAAAATGTCCGGGTGTGTGTGTGTGTGTTAACATTACGTTTGGCCCAATATCTCGAGAAGCGTTATAGTTAGAAGCATCTTTTTTTACCAAATAATAGGTCTCTTAGGGGGACAAATTTTGCCATATGTTTGAATCCGATCGATCAGTTCCAGATACATTTTTTTTAGATTTTAAAATTTTCAAAAAATCGTTTTTTGGCAAAATTATAAAAAAAAATTCAAGAAAGGTAAAATGTAAGCTTTCTATCCGTTTTATTTTTTAAAAACGCATCGATTGAGCTATTTACGAACCCTCTAGCGCCTTTTAGTATAGAATTATCAAGCTTTTAAAAATGGAAAATCTTAATAATCAATTTTTGCTTCCTCATAGAGGAAGTATTGTTTTACCCTTAAATCCTCAATTGCAATTTTTTGACATTTCTCGACATAATTCGACCCCAGGATGTCAAAAACGATGTTTAGAAAAAATGTCCGGGTTTGTGAGTGTGTGTTAACATTACGTTTGGCCCAATATCTCGAGAACCGTTATAGTTAGAAGCATCTTTTTTTACCAAATAATAGGTCTCTTAGGGGGACAAATTTTGCCATATGTTTGAATCCGATCGATCAGTTCCAGATACATTTTTTTTAGATTTTAAAATTTTCAAAAAATCGTTTTTTGGCAAAATTATAAAAAAAAATTAAAAAAAGGTAAAATGTAAGCTTTCTATCCGTTTTATTTTTTAAAAACGCATCGATTGAGCTATTTACGAACCCTCTAGCGCCTTTTAGTATAGAATTATCAAGCTTTTAAAAATGGAAAATCTTAATAATCAATTTTTGCTTCCTCATAGAGGAAGTATTGTTTTACCCTCAAATCCTCAATTGCAATTTTTTGACATTTCTCGACATAATTCGACCCCAGGATGTCCAAAATGATGTTTACAAAAAATGTCCGGCTGTGTGTGTGTGTGTGTGTGTGTGTTAACATTACGTTTGGCCCAATATCTCGAGAACCGTTATAGTTAGAAGCATCTTTTTTTTACCAAATAATAGGTCTCTTAGGGGGACAAATTTTGACATATGTTTGAATCCGATCGATCAGTTCCAGATATATTTTTTTTAGATTTTAAAATTTTCAAAAAATATTTTTTTGGCAAAATTATAAAAAAAAATTCAAGAAATTTAAAATAAAAGCTTTCTATCAGTTTTATTTTTTAAAAACGCATCGTTTGTGCTATTTACGAACCCTCTAGCGCCTTTTAGTATAGAGTAATCAAGCTTTTAATAATGGAAAATCTTAATAATCAATTTTTGCTTTCTCATAGAGGAAGTATTGTTTTACCCTCAAATCCTCAATTGCAATTTTTTGACATTTCTCGACATAATTCGACCCCAGGATGTCAAAAATGATGTTTAGAAAAAATGTCCGGGTGTGTGTGTGTGTGTTAACATTACGTTTGGCCCAATATCTCGAGAACCGTTATAGTTAGAAGCATCTTTTTTTACCAAATAATAGGTCTCTCAGGGGGACAAATTTTGCTATATGTTTGAATCCGATCAATCAGTTCCAGATATATTTTTTTTAGATTTTAAAATTTTCAAAAAATCGTTTTTTTGGCAAAATTATAAAAAAGATTTCAAGAAAGTTAAAATGTAAGCTTTTTATCCGTTTTATTTTTTAAAAACGCATCGACTGAGCTATTCACGAACCCTCTAGCGCCTTTTAGTATAGAGTTATCAAGCTTTTAAAAATGGAAAATCTTAATAATCAATTTTTGCTTCCTCATAGAGGAAGTATTGTTTTACCCTCAATTCCTCAATTGCAATTTTTTGACAATTTCTCGACATAATTCGACCCCAGAATGTCAAAAATGATGTTTAGAAAAAATGTCCGGGTGTGTGTGTGTGTGTGTGTGTTAACTTTCCGTTTGGCCCAATATCTCGAGAACCGTTATAGTTAGAAGCATCTTTTTTTTACCAAATAATAGGTCTCTCAGGTGGACAAATTTTGCTATATGTTTGAATCCGATCGATCAGTTCCAGATATATTTTTTTTTAGATTTAAAAATTTTCTAAAAATCGTTTTTTGGCAAAATTATAAAAAAAAATTTAAGAAAGTTAAAATGTAAGCTTTTTATCCGTTTTATTTTTTAAAAACGCATCGACTGAGCTATTTACAAACCCTCTAGCGCCTTTTAGTATAGAGTTATCAAGCATTTAAAAATGGAAAATCTTAATAATCAATTTTTGCTTCCTCATAGAGGAATTATTGTTTTACCCTCAAATCCTCAATTGCAATTTTTTGACATTTCTCGACATAATTCGACCCCAGGATGTCAAAAATGATGTTTAGAAAATATGTCCGGGTGTGTGTGTGTGTGTTAACATTACGTTTGGCCCAATATCTCGAGAACCGTTATAGTTAGAAGCATCTTTTTTTTACCAAATAATAGGTCTCTTAGGGGGACAAATTTTGCCATATGTTTGAATCCGATCGATCAGTTCCAGATATATTTTTTTTAGATTTTAAAATTTTCAAACAATCGTTTTTTGGCAAAATTATAAAAAAGAATTCAAGAAAGTTAAAATGTAAGCTTTTTATCCGTTTTATTTTTTAAAAACGCATCGATTGAGCTATTTACGAACCCCCTAGCGCCTTTTA
Organism: Ganaspis brasiliensis; assembly: GCA_037103525.1. Classification (NCBI taxonomy): domain Eukaryota; kingdom Metazoa; phylum Arthropoda; class Insecta; order Hymenoptera; family Figitidae; genus Ganaspis; species Ganaspis brasiliensis. The sequence goes on along the minus strand of JAZKLR010000203.1, from coordinate 103,819 downwards.
GTATTGAGTTATCAAGCTTTTAAAAATAGAAAATCTTAATAATCAATTTTTGCTTCATCATAGAGAAATTATTGTTTTACCCTCAAATCCTCAATTGCTCTTTTTTGACATTTCTCGACATAATTGGACCCCAGGATGTCGAAAATGATGTTTAGAAAAAATGTCCGGGTGTGTGTGTGTGTGTGTGTGTGTGTGTTAACATTATGTTTGGCCCAATATCTCGAGAACCGTTATAGTTAGAAGCATCTTTTTTTTTACCAAATAATAGGTCTCTTAGGGGGACAAATTTTGCCATATGTTTGAATCCGATCGATCAGTTCCAGATACATTTTTTTTAGATTTTAAAATTTTCAAAAAATCGTTTTTTGGCAAAATTATAAAAAAAAATTCAAGAAAGTTAAAATGTAAGCTTTCTATCAGTTTTATTTTTTAAAAACGCATCGATTGTGCTATTTACAAACCCTCTAGCGACTTTTAGTATAGAGTTATCAAGCTTTTAAAAATGGAAAATCTTAATAATCAATTTTTGCTTCCTCATAGAGGAAGTATTGTTTTACCCTCAAATCCTCAATTGCATTTTTTTGACATTTCTCGACATAATTCGACCCCAGGATGTCAAAAATGATGTTTAGAAAAAATGTCCGGGTTTGTGTGTGTGTGTTAACATTACGTTTGGCCCAATATCTCGAGAACCGTTATAGTTAGAAGCATCTTTTTTTACCAAATAATAGGTCTCTTAGAGGGAAAAATTTTGCCATATGTTTGAATCCGATCGATCAGTTCCAGATATTTTTTTTTTAGATTTTAAAATTTTCAAAAAATAGTTTTTTGGCTAAATTATAAAAAAAAATTCAAGAAAGTTAAAATGTAAGCTTTCTATCTGTTTTATTTTTTAAAAACGCATCGATTGAGCTATTTACGAACCCTCTAGCGCCTTTTAGTATAGAGTTATCAAGCTTTAAAAATGGAAAATCTTAATAATCAATTTTTGCTTCCTCATAGAGGAAGTATTGTTTAACCCTCAAATCCTAAATTGCAATTTTTTGACATTTCTCGACATAATTCGACCCCAGGATGTCAAAAATGATGTTTAGAAAAAATGTCCGGGTTTGTGAGTGTGTGTTAACATTACGTTTGGCCCAATATCTCGAGAACCGTTATAGTTAGAAGCATCTTTTTTTACCAAATAATAGGTCTCTTAGGGGGACAAATTTTGCCATATGTTTGAATCCGATCGATCAGTTCCAGATACATTTTTTTTAGATTTTAAAATTTTCAAAAAATAGTTTTTTGGCAAAATTATAAAAAAAAATTCAAGAAAGTTAAAATGTAAGCTTTCTATCAGTTTTATTTTTTAAAAACGCATCGATTGTGCTATTTACGAACCCTCTAGCGCCTTTTAGTATAGAGTTATCAAGCTTTTAAAAATGGAAAATCTTAATAATCAATTTTTGCTTTCTCATAGAGGAAGTATTGTTTTACCCTCAAATCCTCAATTGCAATTTTTTGACATTTCTCGACATAATTCGACCCCAGGATGTCAAAAATGATGTTTAGAAAAAATGTCCGGGTGTGTGTGTGTGTGTTAACATTACGTTTGGCCCAATATCTCGAGAACCGTTATAGTTAGAAGCATCTTTTTTTACCAAATAATAGGTCTCTTAGGGGGACAAATTTTGCCATATGTTTGAATCCGATCGATCAGTTCCAGATACATTTTTTTTAGATTTTAAAATTTTCAAAAAATCGTTTTTTGGCAAAATTATAAAAAAAAATTCAAGAAAGTTAAAATGTAAGCTTTCTATCAGTTTTATTTTTTAAAAACGCATCGATTGTGCTATTTACAAACCCTCTAGCGCCTTTTAGTATAGAGTTATCAAGCTTTTAATAATGGAAAATCTTAATAATCAATTTTTGCTTTCTCATAGAGGAAGTATTGTTTTACCCTCAAATCCTCAATTGCAATTTTTTGACATTTCTCGACATAATTCGACCCCAGGATGTCAAAAATGATGTTTAGAAAAAATGTCCGGGTTTGTGAGTGTGTGTTAACATTACGTTTGGCCCAATATCTCGAGAACCGTTATAGTTAGAAGCATCTTTTTTTACCAAATAATAGGTCTCTTAGGGGGACAAATTTTGCCATATGTTTGAATCCGATCGATCAGTTCCAGATACATTTTTTTTAGATTTTAAAATTTTCAAAAAATCGTTTTTTGGCAAAATTATAAAAAAAAATTCAAGAAAGGTAAAATGTAAGCTTTCTATCCGTTTTATTTTTTAAAAACGCATCGATTGAGCTATTTACGAACCCTCTAGCGCCTTTTAGTATAGAATTATCAAGCTTTTAAAAATGGAAAATCTTAATAATCAATTTTTGCTTCCTCATAGAGGAAGTATTGTTTTACCCTCAAATCCTCAATTGCAATTTTTTGACAGTTCTCGACATAATTCGACCCCAGGATGTCCAAAATGATGTTTACAAAAAATGTCCGGCTGTGTGTGTGTGTGTGTGTTAACATTACGTTTGGCCCAATATCTCGAGAACCGTTATAGTTAGAAGCATCTTTTTTTACCAAATAATAGGTCTCTTAGGGGGACAAATTTTGCCATATGTTTGAATCCGATCGATCAGTTCCAGATACATTTTTTTTAGATTTTAAAATTTTCAAAAAATAGTTTTTTGGCAAAATTATAAAAAAAAATTCAAGAAAGTTAAAATGTAAGCTTTCTATCAGTTTTATTTTTTAAAAACGCATCGATTGTGCTATTTACGAACCCTCTAGCGCCTTTTAGTATAGAGTTATCAAGCTTTTAAAAATGGAAAATCTTAATAATCAATTTTTGCTTTCTCATAGAGGAAGTATTGTTTTACCCTCAAATCCTCAATTGCAATTTTTTGACATTTCTCGACATAATTCGACCCCAGGATGTCAAAAATGATGTTTAGAAAAAATGTCCGGGTTTGTGAGTGTGTGTTAACATTACGTTTGGCCCAATATCTCGAGAACCGTTATAGTTAGAAGCATCTTTTTTTACCAAATAATAGGTCTCTTAGGGGGACAAATTTTGCCATATGTTTGAATCCGATCGATCAGTTCCAGATACATTTTTTTTAGATTTTAAAATTTTCAAAAAATCGTTTTTTGGCAAAATTATAAAAAAAAATTCAAGAAAGGTAAAATGTAAGCTTTCTATCCGTTTTATTTTTTAAAAACGCATCGATTGAGCTATTTACGAACCCTCTAGCGCCTTTTAGTATAGAATTATCAAGCTTTTAAAAATGTAAAATTCTTAATAATCAATTTTTGCTTCCTCATAGAGGAAGTATTGTTTTACCCTCAAATCCTCAATTGCAATTTTTTGACATTTCTCGACATAATTCGACCCCAGGATGTCCAAAATGATGTTTAGAAAAAATGTCCGGGTGTGTGTGTGTGTGTTAACATTACGTTTGGCCCAATATCTCGAGAAGCGTTATAGTTAGAAGCATCTTTTTTTACCAAATAATAGGTCTCTTAGGGGGACAAATTTTGCCATATGTTTGAATCCGATCGATCAGTTCCAGATACATTTTTTTTAGATTTTAAAATTTTCAAAAAATCGTTTTTTGGCAAAATTATAAAAAAAAATTCAAGAAAGGTAAAATGTAAGCTTTCTATCCGTTTTATTTTTTAAAAACGCATCGATTGAGCTATTTACGAACCCTCTAGCGCCTTTTAGTATAGAATTATCAAGCTTTTAAAAATGGAAAATCTTAATAATCAATTTTTGCTTCCTCATAGAGGAAGTATTGTTTTACCCTTAAATCCTCAATTGCAATTTTTTGACATTTCTCGACATAATTCGACCCCAGGATGTCCAAAATGATGTTTACAAAAAATGTCCGGCTGTGTGTGTGTGTGTGTTAACATTACGTTTGGCCCAATATCTCGAGAACCGTTATAGTTAGAAGCATCTCTTTTTACCAAATAATAGGTCTCTTAGGGGGACAAATTTTGCCATATGTTTGAATCCGATCGATCAGTTCCAGATACATTTTTTTTAGATTTTAAAATTTTCAAAAAATAGTTTTTTGGCAAAATTATAAAAAAAAATTCAAGAAAGTTAAAATGTAAACTTTCTATCAGTTTTATTTTTTAAAAACGCATCGATTGTGCTATTTACGAACCCTCTAGCGCCTTTTAGTATAGAGTTATCAAGCTTTTAATAATGGAAAATCTTAATAATCAATTTTTGCTTTCTCATAGAGGAAGTATTGTTTTACCCTCAAATCCTCAATTGCAATTTTTTGACATTTCTCGACATAATTCGACCCCAGGATGTCAAAAACGATGTTTAGAAAAAATGTCCGGGTTTGTGAGTGTGTGTTAACATTACGTTTGGCCCAATATCTCGAGAACCGTTATAGTTAGAAGCATCTTTTTTTACCAAATAATAGGTCTCTTAGGGGGACAAATTTTGCCATATGTTTGAATCCGATCGATCAGTTCCAGATACATTTTTTTTAGATTTTAAAATTTTCAAAAAATCGTTTTTTGGCAAAATTATAAAAAAAAATTAAAAAAAGGTAAAATGTAAGCTTTCTATCCGTTTTATTTTTTAAAAACGCATCGATTGAGCTATTTACGAACCCTCTAGCGCCTTTTAGTATAGAATTATCAAGCTTTTAAAAATGGAAAATCTTAATAATCAATTTTTGCTTCCTCATAGAGGAAGTATTGTTTTACCCTCAAATCCTCAATTGCAATTTTTTGACATTTCTCGACATAATTCGACCCCAGGATGTCCAAAATGATGTTTACAAAAAATGTCCGGCTGTGTGTGTGTGTGTGTGTGTGTGTTAACATTACGTTTGGCCCAATATCTCGAGAACCGTTATAGTTAGAAGCATCTTTTTTTTACCAAATAATAGGTCTCTTAGGGGGACAAATTTTGACATATGTTTGAATCCGATCGATCAGTTCCAGATATATTTTTTTTAGATTTTAAAATTTTCAAAAAATATTTTTTTGGCAAAATTATAAAAAAAAATTCAAGAAATTTAAAATAAAAGCTTTCTATCAGTTTTATTTTTTAAAAACGCATCGTTTGTGCTATTTACGAACCCTCTAGCGCCTTTTAGTATAGAGTAATCAAGCTTTTAATAATGGAAAATCTTAATAATCAATTTTTGCTTTCTCATAGAGGAAGTATTGTTTTACCCTCAAATCCTCAATTGCAATTTTTTGACATTTCTCGACATAATTCGACCCCAGGATGTCAAAAATGATGTTTAGAAAAAATGTCCGGGTGTGTGTGTGTGTGTTAACATTACGTTTGGCCCAATATCTCGAGAACCGTTATAGTTAGAAGCATCTTTTTTTACCAAATAATAGGTCTCTCAGGGGGACAAATTTTGCTATATGTTTGAATCCGATCAATCAGTTCCAGATATATTTTTTTTAGATTTTAAAATTTTCAAAAAATCGTTTTTTTGGCAAAATTATAAAAAAGATTTCAAGAAAGTTAAAATGTAAGCTTTTTATCCGTTTTATTTTTTAAAAACGCATCGACTGAGCTATTCACGAACCCTCTAGCGCCTTTTAGTATAGAGTTATCAAGCTTTTAAAAATGGAAAATCTTAATAATCAATTTTTGCTTCCTCATAGAGGAAGTATTGTTTTACCCTCAATTCCTCAATTGCAATTTTTTGACAATTTCTCGACATAATTCGACCCCAGAATGTCAAAAATGATGTTTAGAAAAAATGTCCGGGTGTGTGTGTGTGTGTGTGTGTTAACTTTCCGTTTGGCCCAATATCTCGAGAACCGTTATAGTTAGAAGCATCTTTTTTTTACCAAATAATAGGTCTCTCAGGTGGACAAATTTTGCTATATGTTTGAATCCGATCGATCAGTTCCAGATATATTTTTTTTTAGATTTTAAAATTTTCAAAAAATCGTTTTTTGGCAAAATTATAAAAAAAAATTTAAGAAAGTTAAAATGTAAGCTTTTTATCCGTTTTATTTTTTAAAAACGCATCGACTGAGCTATTTACAAACCCTCTAGCGCCTTTTAGTATAGAGTTATCAAGCATTTAAAAATGGAAAATCTTAATAATCAATTTTTGCTTCCTCATAGAGAAATTATTGTTTTACCCTCAAAACCTCAATTGCAATTTTTTGACATTTCTCGACATAATTTGACCTGAGGATGTCAAAAATGATGTTTAGAAAAAATGTCCGGGTGTGTGTGTGTGTGTGTGTGTGTGTTAACTTTCCGTTTGGCCCAATATCTCGAGAACCGTTATAGTTAGAAGCATCTTTTTTTTACCAAATAATAGGTCTCTCAGGTGGACAAATTTTGCTATATGTTTGAATCCGATCGATCAGTTCCAGATATATTTTTTTTTAGATTTTAAAATTTTCAAAAAATCGTTTTTTGGCAAAATTATAAAAAAAAATTTAAGAAAGTTAAAATGTAAGCTTTTTATCCGTTTTATTTTTTAAAAACGCATCGACTGAGCTATTTACAAACCCTCTAGCGCCTTTTAGTATAGAGTTATCAAGCTTTTAAAAATGGAAAATCTTAATAATCAATTTTTGCTTCCTCATAGAGGAAGTATTGTTTTACCCTCAATTCCTCAATTGCAATTTTTTGACATTTCTCGACATAATTCGACCCCAGAATGTCAAAAATGATGTTTAGAAAAAATGTCCGGGTGTGTGTGTGTGTGTGTTAACTTTTCGTTTGGCCCAATATCTCGAGAACCGTTATAGTTAGAAGCATCTTTTTTTACCAAATAATAGGCCTCTCAGAGGGACAAATTTTGCTATATGTTTGAATCCGATCGATCAGTTCCCGATATATGTTTTTTTAGATTTAAAAATTTTCAAAAAATCGTTTTTTGGCAAAATTATAAAAAAAAATTTAAGAAAGTTAAAATGTAAGCTTTTTATCCGTTTTATTTTTTAAAAACGCATCGACTGAGCTATTTACAAACCCTCTAGCGCCTTTTAGTATAGAGTTATCAAGCATTTAAAAATGGAAAATCTTAATAATCAATTTTTGCTTCCTCATAGAGGAATTATTGTTTTACCCTCAAATCCTCAATTGCAATTTTTTGACATTTCTCGACATAATTCGACCCCAGGATGTCAAAAATGATGTTTAGAAAAAATGTCCGGGTGTGCGTGTGTGTGTTAACATTACGTTTGGCCCAATATCTCGAGAACCGTTATAGTTAGAAGCATCTTTTTTTTACCAAATAATAGGTCTCTTAGGGGGACAAATTTTGCCATATGTTTGAATCCGATCGATCAGTTCCTGATATATTTTTTTTAGATTTTAAAATTTTCAAACAATCGTTTTTTGGCAAAATTATAAAAAAGAATTTAAGAAAGTTAAAATGTAAGCTTTTTGTCCGTTTTATTTTTTAAAAACGCATCGACTGAGGTATTTATGAACCCTCTAGCGCCTTTTAGTATATAGTTATCAAGCTTTTAAAAATGGAAAATCTTAATAATCAATTTTTGCTTCCTCATAGAGGAAGTGTTGTTTTACCCTCAAATCCTCAATTGCAATTTTTTGACATTTCTCGACATAATTCGACCCCAGGATGTCAAAAATGATGTTTAGAAAAAATGTCCGGGTGTGTGTGTGTGTGTTAACATTACGTTTGGCCCAATATCTCGAGAACCGTTATAGTTAGAAGCATCTTTTTTTTACCAAATAATAGGTCTCTCAGGGGGACAAATTTTGCTATACGTTTGAATCCGATCGATCAGTTCCAGATATATTTTTTTTAGATTTTAAAATTTTCAAAAAATTGTTTTTTGGTAAAATTATAAAAAAAAATTTAAGAAATTTAAAATGTAAGCTTTTTATCCGTTTTTTTTTTTAAAATGCATCGATTGAGCTATTTACGAACCCCCTAGCGCCTTTTAGTTTTGAGTTATCAAGCTTTTAAAAATGGAAAATCTTAATAATCAATTTTTGCTTCATCATAGAGAAATTATTGTTTTACCCTCAAATCCTCAATTGCTTTTTTTTTGACATTTCTCGACATAATTGGACCCCAGGATGTCGAAAATGATGTTTAGAAAAAATGTCCGGGTGTGTGTGTGTGTGTGTGTGTGTGTTAACATTATGTTTGGCCCAATATCTCGAGAACCGTTATAGTTAGAAGCATCTTTTTTTACCAAATAATAGGTCTCTTAGGGGGACAAATTTTGCCATATGTTTGAATCCGATCGATCAGTTCCAGATACATTTTTTTTAGATTTTAAAATTTTCAAAAAATAGTTTTTTGGCAAAATTATAAAAAAAAATTCAAGAAAGGTAAAATGTAAGCTTTTTATCCGTTTTATTTTTTAAAAACGCATCGACTGAGCTATTTACAAACCCTCTAGCGCCTTTTAGTATAGAGTTATCAAGCTTTTAAAAATGGAAAATCTTAATAATCAATTTTTGCTTCCTCATAGAGGAATTATTGTTTTACCCTCAAATCCTCAATTGCAATTTTTTGACATTTCTCGACATAATTCGACCCCAGGATGTCAAAAATGATGTTTAGAAAAAATGTCCGGGTGTGTGTGTGTGTGTGTTAACATTACGTTTGGCCCAATATCTCGAGAACAGTTATAGTTAGAAGCATCTTTTTTTTACCAAATAATAGGTCTCTTAGGGGGACAAATTTTGCCATATGTTTGAATCCGATCGATCAGTTCCAGATATATTTTTTTTAGATTTTAAAATTTTCAAACAATCGTTTTTTGGCAAAATTATAAAAATGAATTCAAGAAAGTTAAAATGTAAGCTTTTTATCCGTTTTATTTTTTAAAAACGCATCGACTGAGGTATTTACGAACCCTCTAGCGCCTTTTAGTACATAGTTATCAAGCTGTTAAAAATGGAAAATCTTAATAATCAATTTTTGCTTCCTCATAGAGAAAGTCTTGTTTTACCCTCAAATCCTCAATTGCAATTTTTTGACATTTCTCGACATAATTCGACCTCAGGATTTTAAAAATGATGTTTAGAAAAAATGTCCGGGTGTTTGTGTGTGTGTGTGTTAACATTACGTTTGGCCCAATATCTCGAGAACCGTTATAGTTAGAAGCATCTTTTTTTACCAAATAATAGGTCTCTCAGGGGGACAAATTTTGCTATACGTTTGAATCCGATCGATCAGTTCCAGATATATTTTTTTTAGATTTTAAAATTTTCAAAAAATTGTTTTTTGGTAAAATTATAAAAAAAAATTTAAGAAAGTTAAAATGTAAGCTTCTTATCCGATTTATTTTTTAAAAACGCATCGATTGAGCTATTTACAAACCCTCTAGCGACTTTTAGTATAGAGTTATCAAGCTTTTAAAAATGGAAAATCTTAATAATCAATTTTTGCTTCCTCATAGAGGAAGTATTGTTTTACCCTCAAATCCTCAATTGCAATTTTTTTACATTTCTCGACATAATTCGACCCCAGGATGTGAAAAATGATGTTTACAAAAAATGTCCGGCTGTGTGTGTGTGTGTGTTAACATTACGTTTGGCCCAATATCTCGAGAACCGTTATAGTTAGAAGCATCTTTTTTTACCAAATAATAGGTCTCTCAGGGGGACTAATTTTGCTATATGTTTGAATCCGATCGATCAGTTCCAGATACATTTTTTTTAGATTTTAAAATTTTCAAAAAATCGTTTTTTGGCAAAATTATAAAAAAAAATTCAAGAAAGGTAAAATGTAAGCTTTTTATCCGTTTTATTTTTTAAAAACGCATCGATTGAGCTATTTACAAACCCTCTAGCGCCTTTTAGTATAGAGTTTTTAAGCTTTTAAAAATGGAAAATCTTAATAATCAATTCTTGCTTCGTCATAGAGGAAGTATTGTCTTACCCTCAAATCCTCAATTGCAATTTTTTGACATTTCTCGACATAATTCGACCCCAGGATGTCAAAAATGATGTTTAGAAAAAATGTCTGGGTGTGTGTGTGTGTGTGTGTTAACATTAAGTTTGGCCCAAAATCTCGAGAACCGTTATAGTTAGAAGCATCTTTTTTTTACCAAATAATAGATCTCTTAGGATGACAAATTTTGCCATATGTTTGAATCCGATCGATCAGTTCCAGATATATTTTTTTTAGATTTTAAAATTTTCAAAAAATCGTTTTTTGGCAAAATTATAAAAAAAAAAATCAAGAAAGTTAAAATGTAAGCTTTTTATCCGTTTTATTTTTTAAAAACGCATCGACTGAGCTATTTACAAACCCTCTAGCGCCTTTTAGTATAGAGTTATCAAGCATTTAAAAATGGAAAATCTTAATAATCAATTTTTGCTTCCTCATAGAGGAATTATTGTTTTACCCTCAAATCCTCAATTGCAATTTTTTGACATTTCTCGACATAATTCGACCCCAGGATGTCAAAAATGATGTTTAGAAAAAATGTCCGGGTGTGCGTGTGTGTGTTATCATTACGTTTGGCCCAATATCTCGAGAACCGTTATAGTTAGAAGCATCTTTTTTTTACCAAATAATAGGTCTCTTAGGGGGACAAATTTTGCCATATGTTTGAATCCGATCGATCAGTTCCAGATATATTTTTTTTAGATTTCAAAATTTTCAAAAAATCGTTTTTTGGCAAAATTATAAAAAAAATTCAAGAAAGTTAAAATGTAAGCTTTTTATCCGTTTTATTTTTTAAAAACGCATCGATTGAGCTATTTACGAACCCTCTAGCGCCTTTTAGTATAGAGTTATCAAGCTTTAAAAATGGAAAATCTTAATAATCAATTTTTGCTTCCTCATAGAGGAAGTATTGTTTTACCCTCAAATCCTAAATTGCAATTTTTTGACATTTCTCGACATAATTCGGCCCCAGGATGTCAAAAATGATGTTTGGAAAAAATGTCCGGGTGTGTGTGTGTGTGTGTTAACATTACGTTTGGCCCAATATATCGAGAACCGTTATAGTTAGAAGCATCTTTTTTTACCAAATAAAAGGTCTCTTAGAGGAACAAATTTTGCCATATGTTTGAATCCGATCGATCAGTTCCAGATATATTTTTTTTAGATTTTAAAATTTTCAAAAAATCGTTTTTTGGCAAAATTATAAAAAAAAATTCAAGAAAGGTAAAATGTAAGCTTTTTATCCGTTTTATTTTTTAAAAACGCATCGATTGAGCTATTTACAAACCCTCTAGCGACTTTTAGTATAGAGTTATCAAGCTTTTAAAAATGGAAAATCTTAATAATCAATTTTTGCTTCCACATAGAGGAAGTATTGTTTTACCCTCAAATCCTCAATTGCAATTTTTTGACATTTCTCGACATAATTCGACCCCAGGATGTCAAAAATGATGTTTACAAAAAATGTCTGGCCGTGTGTGTGTGTGTGTGTGTGTTACAATACGTTTGGCCCAATATATCGAGAACCGTTATAGTTAGAAGCATCTTTTTTAACCAAATAATAGGTCTCTTAGGGGTCAAATTTTGCCATATGTTTGAATCCGATCGATCAGTTCCAGATATATTTTTTTTAGATTTCAAAATTTTCAAAAAATCGTTTTTTGGCAAAATTATAAAAAAAATTCAAGAAAGTTAAAATGTAAGCTTTTTATCCGTTTTATTTTTTAAAAACGCATCGATTGAGCTATTTACGAACCCTCTAGCGCCTTTTAGTATAGAGTTATCAAGCTTTAAAAATGGAAAATCTTAATAATCAATTTTTGCTTCCTCATAGAGGAAGTATTGTTTTACCCTCAAATCCTAAATTGCAATTTTTTGACATTTCTCGACATAATTCGACCCCAGGATGTCAAAAATGATGTTTAGAAAAAATGTCCGGGTTTGTGTGTGTGTGTTAACATTACGTTTGGCCCTATATCTCGCGAACCGTTATAGTTAGAAGCATCTTTTTTACCAAATAATAGGTCTCTCAGGGGGACAAATTTTGCCATATGTTTGAATCTGATCGATCAGTTCCAGATATATTTTTTTTAGATTTTAAAATTTTCAAAAAATCGTTTTTTGGCAAAATTATAAAAAAAAATTCAAGAAAGTTAAAATGTAAGCTTTTTATCCGTTTTATTTTTTAAAAACGCATCGATTGAGCTACTTAGGAACCCTCTAGCTCCTTTTAGTATAGAGTTATCAAGCTTTTAAAAATGGAAAATCTTAATAATCAATTTTTGCTTCCTCATAGAGGAAGTATTGTTTTACCCTCAAATCCTCAATTGCAATTTTTTGACATTTCTCGACATAATTCGAACCCAGGATGTCAAAAATGATGTTTACAAAAAATGTCCGTCTGTGTGTGTGTGTGTGTGTGTGTTAACATTAAGTTTGGCCCAAAATCTCGAGAACCGTTATAGTTAGAAGCATCTTTTTTTTACCAAATAATAGATCTCTTAGGAGGACAAATTTTGCCATATGTTTGAATCCGATCGATCAGTTCCAGATATATTTTTTTTAGATTTTAAAATTTTCAAAAAATCGTTTTTTGGCAAAATTATAAAAAAAAATTCAAGAAAGGTAAAATGTAAGCTTTTTATCCGTTTTATTTTTTAAAAACGCATCGATTGAGCTATTTACGAACCCTCTAGCGCCTTTTAGTATAGAGTTATCAAGCTTTTAAAAATGGAAAATCTTAATAATCAATTTTTGCTTCCTCATAGAGGAAGTAGTGTTTTACCCTCAAATCCTCAATTGTAATTTTTTGACATTTTGCGACATAGTTCGACCCCAGGATGTCAAAAATGATGTTTAGATAAAATATCCGGGTGTGTGTGTGTGTGTGTGTGTTAACATTACGTTTGGCCCAATATCTCGAGAACCGTTATAGTTAGAAGCATCTTTTTTTTACCAAATAATAAATACACTTTAAATAATTCAGCACAGAAAAAGATGTTCTAAATAAAATTGGTCCGTAAATCATTGACAAAGTTAAAAAAATCAAAAAAATTGACAATTTTTTTAATTTTTACTCTTTTTCTACCATAAAATTTACTTGAAACATAACATTTCTTTTAGGTAGGGGAGAGTGGCCATCAATGTACCATTTTTTTCAATGAACCATTTCAATTTTCTCAGAAACAATTAAATAAAAATTCTCCTAATTTTAAATATAAATGAAGTTTGCGTAAACACACTACGTCCATAAATTTTAGACGTGTGGATTTATTCTTTACACAGAAAACTGGAAAAAACTGTTTTTGATGTACTGAAGAAAAAATTTACCTAAAATACGAACACGTTTTTTAATTGAAATAAGGCCATTTAAAAATAAATGTACTTACGATTTATTTTGTTTTGGGCCTTAACTACAATATTCTAATGAGATAAAGATTTTGAAATATTGGATTAAGTTATAAAAAACCATTTTTGTTGCAAATCTCATGTTGATTCAATGTACCGGGGAACAATGAACCACCTGGAATTTCAGTGTATTTTCGATTTCCAGAGTGGTATGCTTGATTATAAAACTAGGCATGCATACAGCATGTTACAGCGATTGTTATCAGTACTTTTCTCAACATAGCAAAACTAAAATGCCATTTTAGCTAGTTAACTTAAATTTGAGGTATATTTATGTTATACATTATCAATTAAAAAGTGTTAAGTAAAAATTTTTTATAGTATTTGATAGAAAACAAGTTTTTTTACAAAGTGAAAATTGCAATATTATTATTGTTGAACATTTTTAGTATTTTTATAGAGGTGGTTCATTGTGTACCCAGTTTGTTGAAAATGAAAATAGCTTGTTACTTTAGAAAAATCCTAAATTTTATTATTTAATCAAAATAAATCGTGTAAAATATGTGTGCATTACCTAGATAAGTGTTGTATTTTTATATTGATGCAAAGAAGTGCTTGAAATTGGTGAAATTCAATAAGTACTATGATCTTGAAAAGAACCCGGTACATTGATAGCCACTCTCCCCTATAGAAATCCTTGTTTTTCAGCTTTTAATTAAAACAAAAAAAAATTAAATCGGACCTAAGTTGACAAAGTAACAGTATATTTTATATAAAAACTCCAGAAAAACAGTTTTTTAACTCTAAAATGAAATTTTTGAGGGAGGGGGAAAATTTAATACACATTTTTTCCTTTAGTTTTTTAAGACAATCAACTTAGGCTAGCTCCGATTCAAAATAATTTTTAACTGTTACACAGTGCAATTATAAAAAAAAATCAATTCCGCTTTTCTCAAAAAGCTCTCGATGGAATATTTTGGTTCTTCGATTTTCTTAATCTATAAACATAAAACTTTCAAAATTCACAAGAAAATTTTAAGTGTTTTGACTTTTGGTTTAATTTTTTTCAAGTGCACCGTGTGGGGATTGCTGGATAACAACAATGCCGAGAATTTTATTCAAAAAAAGAAAAATAGAAGCTTGTTGGAATTTTACAAATAAGAGGAAGAATGAAAAAGATAAAAAAGAAAAAAAAACCTGTTCTTCTCTGTCAAGGAAAACTTTTCGAATGCAACCTGACTTATAAATAACACAAGTTCTTTGATGTTTGTTGCATAAAACTCTAATAGAATCGTTCTTGAAAGTATGATTATGATTTTCTCAAGGTTTGGGAAATTAGGAATTAGGAAAAAATTTATTTAATAGGAATAGACATTTTATGTTATGTTAATGTTTAAGTTGCAGACGATACAAAAAATCTGTGAATGTCGAAACGGGAGATAAATTTGAAGCTCATGGGATCATCTGTTCGCATAAAAGAAACATTGAAAAATTTCCTTATCTCAAAAACTTGGGCAATAAAAATATTTTTTCCATAAAAGTGTCTCGATTTACAAAACACTGGAAACTTTTTAATATGATGATTATTTTTTTGTCAAATTTTGGGGAATGAGGAATTTAGGAAAAATTAATTTTTTACGAATAAGTATTTTCATGAGTGGAAAAATTAATTTCAAATATGTCATTGAAACTGACAGATTGTAGCAGACGGGTCAGAAAATGTGTCAATGTCAATATTTAATCAAGCCAGAGTATAGTGCTTGATAAAAACATTGCCCAGAATTTGATTGACAAATAAAAAAATTAGGGGTAATAGTGGAATTATTAAGCAAGAAAGACTCCTGTTTTTCTTAGTGTGTGAACACTTTTCGAAGAAAACGAGACATAGATATAATAACACTACAAATTCACACGATCGTTGCCGTTTGTTTTATAAAACACTAGACACTTTTATACAGGAAAATTACTTTTTTGACAAACTTCGCAGGGAATGGGGAATTTGGGAAACACAATTTCACCACAAGCGAGAAAATTATCTCCACGTTCGACATTAAAACTGACAGATTGTAAACAGAGTGCGGAGTCCATCTTGTCATAGCCCGAGTGGAATCCATGGTAACGGTGACAAAACGGGGGATCATTTTGACGCTCGTAGGAACACCGGCTCGAGTAAAACAAAGGTTTAAAAAATTCCTTATCTCAAATACTATGGTCAGTCAAAGCCCTTTTTCAAAAAAGTGTCTGGGTTTTTTTAAAAAAATTCATTAGTCCAAATTTTCGAGTAGCGGAGGGGAAAATATTTGAGGACCACTGCAAATTTTCTCCTTCCGACAGCCTTAAAGTTAACATTTTGCAAAAGGGACACGCCACGGAGCTGAAATTTCAGCAGTTACAGTGCAATATAAGTGAAGTTATAATATATATATTTATGTATATTTGGTTTTCAGTTACTCTCTTATATACCTTTAAAATTCACTTTTACACTTCAGAATATATATTTTTAATTTAGGTGTATTTTTTCAACGCCGCGCCGCCAAGTAAGGCAGTTACGTAAGAATCGCCCATATACTACTTTCTTTAGCTACGCAACTGAATATCAAAACATAACAAATGTCATTTGTTTTCTGTTTGTATATCAGAGTTGTGAGTGTTCTTGAATAAAAATGGATTGTCCTAAACGTAATTCTTTTTTTATTTTCGCCATATTGGATTTTAAATCATTTTAAATTTTGAAAATCTGACATCAGATTCTTAATCAACGACCCCAAAAACCCACGAGTAACAAGCTTCAGCCAAATTGAATCTATTTTTAAAAAAGTTGTCCGCCATATTGGATCCGCCATTTTGAATTTTGAAAAACTGCAATCGAATTCGTAACCAGCGAGCCCGAAAACCCCTAGATGGGTAATTCTCCACGAAACCGACAATTCCATGTCCCTTGTGTTTTTTAAGAAACAAATTGCACATATGGTAATGAATCTAACGTAAAAAAGTAACTCTAGTGATCATAAACAAAAGCCTGTAGTCAATTTAATTTATAAGATTAAATTTTTTTTTTAAATGCATATTTATAGGCCAAATCGTCATGGTGAAGCCTGTCCCCAGGGTCAGTTTTAAAACAAAAATAAATATTTTTAGTAAACTTTAATAATAAAACTTATTAATTGTAACATTTTTTTATTGTCTAAGTGTGTAGAATTCAGAAAAAAATTTATTGTAAAAAAAATAATTATTATTTTTATTTTTTTCCAGATGTTATTTCTTGTCCCCAGTTTTGTGCGTCATGGTGAAGCCTTTTTAAAAAAATGAAATATTTCATAAAAATCAAATCAGAATTTAGTTATACTTTAGTATAAGCAACAATTGACTTCCCTCAAGAGATTCACTACGATAGAAACAAATTTTATAATTGATTTTTTGCTTTTTTACGTTTAAAGCGCTAAATTTGTGTAGGGAATCACAGAATCGTCATGGTGAAGCCTTTGGATATTTCGCAATAAATCAAAAAAAAAATTTTTTTTTCAATAAATGATATATAGTAGTATTATTTCCGTGAATATAGATGACAGGAATGCGAAACCGATTGAAAATTGCTTATAATTTGTTTAAAAAAACAGTATTCATTAAGCGTCATGGTGAAGCCTCAGCGTCATGGTGAAGCCTTTTGCATCATCCCGAACAGGGTAATCCATCGGCAAGAGCTTCGGCGCGAGTTTGGGACCGCGAGCTTCGATATTGGGGATTTACATTGGGCCAATGTTTCTACCAATATTGGTCTGTCACTTCAGTCCGAGTCTCAAAATTAATCTATGCCCAATACTGGTACTTCAATATAAGCCCAATATTAAAACCTTTAATCTACCCAATTATGCGTACATTATACACAAAAACAAAAAATCCTAAAAATATTTCGATGCACGGTTTCTGAAGCATATATTCTGAGATTATACCCATTATAATCTTTTTTTGTCATTTATATATTTATTATAATTTATATAATCGCTTACCTAAGAGAAAAATTCCCTTCCGCTGGGAATCGAACGCACGACCCTAACACTAACAGTCCGCAACCCTAACCAACTATCTACGCAACGCACGCTACACTGGTTTATAAGAAAGTTGAAGACATTCGTACTACATATTACACACAGAGTAACACTGTTAAATGTAGATAATTAATTCATAATATGTTCTACTTATAAATTGCATTTAGTAAAATGGTGTTGTCTCCCAATAATAAACATAATTATTTTTAGTTTAGATAAAAATGAGTCAAATATTTTTGCTATACGGTTCAAAATATTATTTATAACGCAAAATAAATAGTACAAAAATAAAAAGATCTTATATGATCGTGGGCTGTATACTCTGGCAAATAAAAAAAAATTGTTTTATATTTAAATGTTTTTAGGTTAAGTTATAGACTATTATTTCATTTCTTTTTTTATAAATAAGTTTAATAACTGTTTTACAATTACAGTTTTTAATCACAAAACTGTAGTATTTTAAAAAACCCAAACAAAATTTGTAATACACTGAAAAACTTTATAGATCATTATTTGCTTAACTCACAATTAAATTTTAGTAAACTGACTATCAAAGTGGGGAAAAGTGGTCACTAGATAAAATATTTTATTTAATATAAGCTTATTAACAATATATGATTTCTTTTTAATTAAAATTTAGTAGTCAGTCGATCAAAGCTGCACGCATGCAAATGAACATTGCTCGTACATGTAAGAACTGTTAAATTCAAGAAAAAAATTTATTACCAAAGAATTTTCAATTTAAAAAAAACTTGTACTTAACCAAGATGATTTAAAAATTTTATTTTTTTCCTAGAATAAATTACAAAAACCTTTTAATTACTTTATTACTATAAACTTTATTAAAAAATAAATCTCCTTAAGTGCAAAAAACATTCGTATATAAATAATTTCATATATTTTTTCTCAAATGTACTATCATCTTCAAAAAAGATTCTACTTGAATGAAAACCAATTATGTTCCTTCGAAAATTTGACCTGATTAATAATATTCAATCTGACATATTTTGAAACTTTTGGGTGTGTGTTAGAAACAATGTTTCATTCGAAAATACTAATCTCACAAGTGGTAAAGAAATTATTGGATACATTACGTCAGTTAAATCGAATGTTATTTTATCTGTATTTTAGGTTAAGATATATGTTGTAACATAAGTTATATTATGTAATTTTTAATTCTACTTTAATACATTTAATAATATATTATTGAAAGTAGCATTGAGGTTAGGTTAGCTGTCATATGGCGATTCGACGAAGTGTTGTGTTTCCGCTCTATACTTTTTCTTTCTTTTAGAATAAAATTTTAATCAACAGACTACTAAAAATTGAATGTTCTTTTAGTCAAACCATGAATTTTACATTTTAATAGTCAAACTGTGAAATAATAATAGTGTTCCAGTTTTTTCCTGGTATGATAGTTAATTTACTAAAATTAAATTGCGAGTTTAGTAAATATTGATCTACAAAGTTTTTCAGTGTATAAAACTAAAGTATACGTTATTATAAAGGGTCGTTATGATTTTATTGTTCATATTTTAAAGAATCTATTTTCCATATTAAGTGCCAAAAAATATTTTATTTCTGATTGTTTATTTCTGCGAAATATATCTGTTTGAATTTAACCTTAAATTTTACTGGACAACATGATATCTAGAGATTTTACCACACTGAGAAAAATGCCAAGTTGAAAATTACAAATGGATTGTAAATTAGAACCAGTTTGTAACTCAATTTTTTGTAACTTTACAACGTTAGACGTAGCAAAAAAACGAAATGTTTAGTACATCGGCAAAAAATTTGTAACGATACAAGAAATTTGTAAGTTTACAACGTCAGACGTGGGACATATTTCGAGTCACGTTAGACGTGGTAATCTTACAATCCTCTTGTAATGAGTACAACGGACTGTACCAAAGCAAATGTCTTGTAAATCAACAAATATGATTGTAATCATGATAAAATGTTTGTAATTGTACGATCGGAATGTAAAATTCGTAAAATTAGAAAACTGAGATTAACCTCGAAACCTTTGCGCAAATTTGGCGCGCATCACGTATATATTTGTAAAATAGTAAATTACTTACAAATTAACATTTGAAGATTTTAAATACTGATTAGAGTTCCTATAAAGAGAGTTAGGACACGTGAGGTTCAACTTTTGATTGGCTCAGCGTAACCGGAGACGGAAGTGTATTGAAAGTTTTTTCATTGGCTGAAAAGAGCGCGCTGATTTTAAAATGCTTTCTTAACAAACATTTTTAAATTTCGCCCGCCCTTTTTAACCAATCACACAAATTACTTCATCGTCACTTCCGTCTCCGGTTTGTCAACAGGCTAGTGGAAGGGGGCACATGTCCTAACTCTCTTTATAGGAACTCTAATACTGATTATATTTAAAAAAAAAACATTTTTTGATTTAAATAAAAAAAAAAAATTGGATAAATAAATAAATCAATTTTTTTTTTAAAAATCATGATTTTTATCAGCACTGCTTTTAAGAATAAAACAAAATTTTCTTTTATTTTAGCTGTTTTTTTATTATCTATAAAAGAAAATTCCATGTCAGGGAAATTTGTAAATTAAGTTTTATTAAACGTTCTTTTAATACATATTAAAGAATAAAATTGAGGGAGTCTTAAAAAAACCCAGCCAATATTGAAAAAATACAATCTAATGATCAGTTTTTTAGCAGCCATTTAATTTTACATTTATTTTTTTTTATGGAACAGAACCTTTTTGTAATCCTACAATTTATGGTACAAACTTTTTGTATTGTTACACTGTTAAAAATACAAAATGTAATTTTAACAATCAAAATGTATATTTACACCGTTATAGGAAGTAAATTCACAAACCGTGTGTGTTTATACATCGTTCAACGTTGTATTTTTACTGCCTGAATGTCATTTTGCAATGTGATACGTTGTAAAATAACATTCGGGCAGTAAAATTACATTCGGGAAGTAAAAGTACTACGTAAGACGTGAAGCGAAAAGTTTCCAACGCCTTACGTAGTACTTTTACTTCCCGAATGTAATTTTACTGCCCGAATGTTATTTTACAACGTATCACATTGCAAAACGACATTCAGGCAGTAAAAATACAACGTTGAACGATGTATAAACACACACGGTTTGTGAATTTACTTCCTATAACGGTGTAAATATACATTTTGATTGTTAAAATTACATTTTGATTCTTAAAATTACATTTTGTATTTTTAACAGTGTACGAAAAACCTTTCCGAACATAACCTTTTCGTAATTCTACAACTCTATTTGTAAAAGTACAAACGAATTGTGTATATTACGAAACTATAGGTAACTTTACAAATTTTTCGTAAATCTACTACGTCTAACGTGACTCGAAATATGTCCAACGTCTCACGTTGTAAACTTACAAATGGCTTTTTTCTCAGTGCACCTATTATGATAAAAAATAACAAAATCCTTAAATAATTTCGGATAGTAAAATTGAGGGTTAACTTCAAGCTAATATTTTGCAGCAATAAACAATTAAAAATAAAAATTATTTTTTAGCACTTTTAAATATGAATTCTTATGTATAAAAAGACTGCATGTGTTATAAAAATATATTTAAATATGAAAAATAAATTCTTGAAGATATGAAAATAAGCCCATACTGACCTCTTAATTACAACATGGTAGTATTTTATATTCAACAATATTTTTGGTTATGTGTGTATGATCGACTTAGGCCGAACATTGCCCTTTTGTCTCATAACCAACATTGGCACAAGTTACATAAGCCCCAGAATCGGCAGAATGTGAGGCCCCCAACCTAAGACCTTTTTTTTTGGTCCTAGTATATTTTCATTTTTGCTAATGTATTGCTAAATATTGTTAATATTTCTTATGTCAGTTTCTTATCTAACTGAAATGTAGCAAATACCATTAATTGAATGTTAGTAAAATTTATTCTCTTAATATTAGAATCAAATGAATCAGTATAATATTTTCGTACAGACAGAGACTCTACTTCGTGACCGCCAGTACGTATTTTTATAGGTATATTTTAACATATTCATAAACATTATAACAAAGTATTTAATGGTTTTATTTAGGTCCATGTCTTGACATAGAACTAGTAATATAAGAGTTTTTCAAATATTTTTTCACGTAAAATCTTATTTCTAAAATTGTCCTTTTTGAGAGAATGACCTATTTGCAAGTGTCTCAACTTGGAGTTATGACATTCACTCCAAAAAATGATATATTTGACACAAATAAAACCTCTTTTTCATAGAGTAGCCTACTAAATTTTATATTTGTTTCAAATAAAACTTTTACTTGTGCCAAACATATCATTTTTCTAGGTGTAAATGACAGAAAATATTTTTCAGAAATATTTTATAATAAATACAAAATATTATGTAATTTGTTGTAAATAGTTGAACCTTAGAAGAAGAAACTTTTGTTAAATGTGACACTTAATTTTGAAATGATTTTTAGAAACTAACAAAATAAATTTGTAATATTTAGAAAATTTTCTATTGCTTGCATTTAGGTGCCACAAAGGGAGAAAATAAAAGAGTCGTATTGATCTTTCTATAAAGATACCCCAGATTTTTGATGATAATGGTCCATATGGAGCCTGCCTAGCACATATGTTACGTCAACCCTGTTACCGATTGGATTTAGACATCTGAATTGCTAAACTGTGGTTCATTTCTCACCCCAAAAAAGTAAATACCCCAAAGTCATCATTAGTTCATGGAAAAAAGCCATACTAATTTAATTATTGTGATAATTTATAAACATTAAGATTATTGTTATTCTTTAAATTTCTTAGAGTGAAAATTGAGCCACTCCATATGGATTGCAGGTTCACTCATTGAAAGAGCGAATTTATTCACTCTATCGATAGAGTGACGAGTTCACTCTAATTAGAGTATATTTTTCAGCTGATTTAAAATGGCGGCTCACTGCACTGAGGTCAAATTTCCCACTCCTATTTTAGATTTAGTAAATTAAAGCTTTTGGAAATTTGAATATTATAATTTTATATGAATAATACATTCTAAATTTCTTGGAGTAAATTCTTACTCCACTAAGAGTGGAAATTGAGCCACTCCAATCAAGAGTAAGAAACCCCCTCTAAATAAAAAAGTGAGATCTTACTCATATAGAGTGAATTTTTCACTCCAAGCAAAAGTGAACTCTCACTCTAATTTTGGAGTGAAAGTTCACTCTTTAAGAGTGAGATCTCACTCTTTTAGAGTGGGCCTTTCGCTCTGATTGGAGTGGCTCAATTTTCACTCTTAGTGGAGTGAAAACTCACTCAAAAAATTTAGAGAGTACCTTTTTTTAAAAATAAAGAAAATAAATAAAAATAAATATTGAACCTCTTAAATTAGTAATTTTCTGTCAGTACTGTAGTATTTGCGTATTTATTAGGTCTCAAGGATATTTGTTATTTATTATTTATATTATTTTATAACTTTTTTTCATATCATATTTACAAATACAACATACAACTTAATACTAACGCTAAGCTTATAAAATTAAAATATTTAACGCTAAGGGGTCTCGAACGTTCGACCTCGCTCTAACCACTATGCTATATACTCGTTGGTACACAACTTACGAACTGCCTTTATAAGTTATACGTGCTTACGTTCACTCAAAATAGAGTGAAAGTTTCACTCTAAATCATGGAGTGAATATTCAATCCAATCACTGGAGTGAATTTCTGCACTCTTTCCATTAGAGTGAGCGAGCTCACTCTTTTAGAGTGAACTTTCACTCTATCTGGAGTGAATGTACATCTCACTCCTAAATTAGAGTGAAATTTTCACTGTAAGAAATTTAGAGAGGGTGTTGAAAACATATCCTCTGATTAAAATAAGGTATTAAAAACACAGCCCTGCAAATCTAAACTTTTCCTCTGTCGAATGAATTTGACTAAGTGTTTCCGAAGGAATTTTTTGCGCTGAACACGAATCCGAAGTCCAAAATGTTCCATCACGTCAAGTTTTTGAAAAAATGGGGGTTGACACATACAGTTTTAGCACAATAATTTTTCAAAAACTTGACGTGATGGAACATTTTGGACTTCGGATTCGTGTTCAGCGCAAAAAATTCCTTCTGAAACACTTAGTCAAATTCATTCGACAGAGGAAAAGTTTAGATTTGCAGGGCTGTGTTTTTAATACCTTATTTTAATCAGAGGATATGTTTTCAACACCCTCTCTAAATTTCTTAGAGTGAAGATTTCACTCTAATTTAGGAGTGAGATGTACATTCACTCCAGATAGAGTGAAAGTTCACTCTAAAAGAGTGAGCTCGCTCACTCTAATGGAAAGAGTGCAGAACTTCACCCCAGTGATTGGATTGAATATTCACTCCATGATTTAGAGTGAAACTTTCACTCTATTTTGAGTGAACGTAAGCACGTATAACTTATAACGGCAGTTCGTAAGTTGTGTATCAACGAGCATATAGCATAGTGGTTAGAGCGAGCGTTGGGCTTTAGGCCTGAAGGTCGCACGTTCGAGACCCCTTAGCGTTAAATATTTTAATTTTATAAGCTTAGCGTTAGTTTTAAGTTGTATGTTGTATTTGTAAATAGGGGAAGGCGGGATTGAAAGTGCCCGGGGTCGAAAGTGCCGATACGTATATTTTGAAAATGAAAAGAGATAAAAATAAATTTGAAGTGAGGAAAGTAAGATTTAATGAATACGAATCGATGTTAATCATTTTAGATTTATCTGCTACGAAAAAAAAGAGCTGTTACTGTATTTGTGAATTTTCGCGTTTTGAGTCACGTAAGATAATATTCTCATGGTTATAAAATTTGGTCAAGATTGTTTGCTCAATAAAACTTTTAATTGTTCATTTTACTTAAATAACAAATGCAGGTATTATAAATGATAAATTATTTATTATTTTCACGTTTAAATTAATTGTTTTCATTAAACATCACATAGAAAAAGCGATCTGCGCTAGCATCGGCACTTTTAGCCCCGGAGTGGGGTCGAAAGTGCCGCACGGACTTTTTGTAAAAACCAAGTATAAGAAAAAGACTTTTGAAAATCGGTTCAAATTCAAATTAAATTCTAAAACTACATTAAATTTGACATTAAATAGTAAATAACCCCAAAAGAAAAGCTTTCATTATACCAGTATTTTTTGGAAATTTCTCAAAATCGGCACTTTCAACCCCGCTCTCCCCAATGATATGAAAAAAAGTTATAAAATAATATAAATAATAAATAACAAATATCCTTGATACTTAATAAATACGCAAATACTACAGTACTGACAGAAAATTACAAATTTAAGAGGTTCAATATTTATTTTTATTTATTTCCTTTATTTTTAAAAAAAGCTACTCTCTAAATTTCTTGGAGTGAGTTTTCACACCACTAAGACTTGAAATTGAGCCACTCCAATCAGAGCGAAAGACCCACTCTAAAAGAGTGAGATCTCACTCTTAAAGAGTGAACTTTCACTCCAATTTGAGGGGACATTTACTCCAAAAGTAGAGTGAGAGTTCACTTTTTGCTTGGAGTGAAAAATTCACTCTATAAGATTAAGATCTAACTCTTTTATTTAGAGTAAGTTTCTTACTCTTGATTGGAGTGGCTCAATTTCCACTCTTAGTGGAGTAAGAATTCACTCCAAGAAATTTAGAAAGTATTATTCATATAAAGTTATAATGTTATTCAAATTTCCAAAAGCTTTAATTTACCAAATCTAATTTGGTTACCAAATCAAATATAAGCTTAGCGTTAGTATTAAGTTTTATGTTGTATTTGTAAATATGATATGAAAAAATGTTATAAAATAATATAAATAACAAATATTCTTGAGACTAAATAAATACGAAAATACCACAGTACTGACAGAAAGTTACTTATTCAAGAGATTGAATATTTATTTTTATTTATTTTTTTTATTTTTCAAAAATAAGATATCATTCCTTTAAAGTTATAATGTTATGCAAATTTCCAAAAGCTTTAATTTACCCAATCTAAAATTGGAAAGGAAATTTGATCTAAGTGTGATCGATCTATAGAGTGAATAAACTCGCTCTTTCAATGAGTGAACATTTACTCCATATGGAGTGGCTCAATTTTCACTCTAAGAAATTTAGAGACCCAGTTTCACTAATATTTAATACCTGAATATGACGACTTAAACTTTTTTAAAGCTTCATAAGTTTGCGTTGATAGATAAAGTCTTAAGAATATTTCGTGAAAATTAAATTCACAATTATAAACCATTTTAAGTACAAAATGGTCTATCACGTCAGGAGTTTGAGTAATTCTAGGTCAAATTTCCCAAAAGTGGCTATTTTTGCCATTTTTGGGAATTTTTTTTGGAGAACCGAAATTTTTTCATTAATTTGCTATATTAGCTTTGTATAATATGTACACTGAGAAAATTCTATCTGTGATGATTACAGAACTAACCTGTACTGCAGGGACGAAATGACCATTTCTGTTTTATTTACTTATTAACCTTGTTGTTCTTAAGAATATGTCTGCTAATTTTACAAAACGTTCTGTAATCTGTCATAAGCTGTACTATACTTCGCATCAAATTTTTGTTCCGTTATTATTACAGGATTAGGAGGAAAAAAATTACCTTTAAATACAGTGGTCTGTCATAAAAGAAAGTTAAATTATTACAAAACTCATTATATAAAGCTGTAAGGTTCCTTTAGGCACAGAGTGCAGTATAGACAAGATAATTTTACAGAACTGATTTGTAAGCATTACGTACGCAACATTAAAGAAGGTAACAATCGGCAGCTTTCGGCTTCTTCCGGCATCTCACGGCTTCATTTGGCAACAGACGACGCTACACACGACGTTGTAGTTCATATAGACGGGTCAAAACTAACTGACATGTGCTGTAATAGCTGTGGTCGTTAAGGCGTTCGTGATAGGGTCCGGTCGGGTCGCGCGAGTTCGAATCTTTCACCATGCGAATTTGTTTTCAAATAGTTAAAAAAAATATATTTGTAAGCAACAGGAGGGAGGATGTATCAGTAAATAAGTGTAGGCTACGTGCGAGTTGCGTACATAAATTGACTGAAAGAGAACAACTGAAAAACTGGAAGAGAAATTTTTTATATGTGAACAGGTTAAATTACAGAACTGTTTTGTAACGTTTCACGGTGAGTTTATATCTTTTTCCAAGTTATAACATAAGTATTTCTTAGACTCTTTAATACTCGTTAAGCATATTTTGTCCTGTAATTTTATCACTACGTACGTTAATTTCTTTGTTCCTGTAACATTAAATAGTGTAAGACAATCTCGTTTTTTTTATAAGATCATTTTATATACTATTTACTGAAGGTGGCGTTTCGTCCCACCAGTACCATAGCAGTTCTGTAATCGTTACAGATATAATTTTCTCAGTGTATTGTTAGCTTTAAAACCCATTTTAATTTACGATGATTTTTAAAGAAGTTATGAATATTTGAATTAATGAGACTAACCACATTAACCCTCTTGCGCCCATGAAGAAATTGAATTCGGGTTTTGGTCAGGCCCTGGCTGGAAAGCCCGATTTTAAGCTGGGAACTGGTCGGGCTACCTAGTCTGGATTTGGCTATGCGCGTCACGCTCGGCGAACCAGTTTATGACCAAGAAGCCCTGACGAAGCCCGACTTGTCTACAATTGAGCCTCCGGATTCTATAAGGGCACATAAATTTTCAACAGCAGTGTCCGCTCTTCCCCCACCACCATGAAATTGATTTTTAAGAAATAAAATTTTGTAATTATTGTAATTGTTTTTGAAAAAAACTCAAAAAACTGAATTTTTCTGGAAATCATATTTGATTAAAATTTTTACTTCAACTCGCTCTAAAATGATAATTTCTTAATATTTTTACATGAAATTTATAGGAGTTATAGTTTGAAGTATTCTTTGGATTATAGGCTTTTCAAAATGCTTAATTATTTAACTGAAAAAAAGTTATTAATTGTTTTATCTCTCATTGTTACATTATTGTTCGATAATCTTCAACTGTTTCGTTTAACGAGGGAATATTCAGTAAACACAAAGTGGTATATGTTAAAATGTTTATGGATACCCAATAAAGTTTTCTGGAAAGTTTCATTTGAATAGAAATTATCGTAAACAAAATATAAGAAATAATATTTTCACCGCGCGGCGCGAGGGCCGCTACGTCTAATATGACAGTTCTCAGATCAAGACCCTTGCGCCGCAAAAATATTATTGCTTATATTTTGTTTACGATAATTTCTTTTCAAATAAAACTTTTCAGAAAACATTATTGGGTATCCATGAACATTTTAACATATGACACTTTGTTTTTACTGAAAATTCCCTCGTTAAACGAAACAGTTGAAGATTATCGAACAATAATGTAACAATGAGCGATAAAACAATTAATAACTTTTTTTCAGTTAAATAATTAAGCATTATGAAAAGCCTATAATCCAAAGAATACTTCAAACTATAACTCCTATAAATTTCATGTAAAAATATTAAGAAATTATCATTTTAGAGCGAGTTGAAGTGAAAATTTTAATCAAATATGATTTCCAGAAAAATTCAGTTTTTTTAGTTTTTTTCAAAAACGGTAAGAGATAGAAACTAGGTGTGAATTCTGTCCATTTCATGGACACTTCGCTTCCAAGGAAGCAAAACAATTTGCTTCCTCATAGAGGAAGCAATAATTTAATAATACTTTAAATATTTTAAGTTAAGAAAAACAAAAACTAAAAAAACATGAATTATTTTGATTAAAAAGATACTAAAACAATTTGATTAGTTAATTTCAAAAATCCCTAAATAGTATGTTTTGGAAACAATGAAATATTGTATTCTTAATAATGTAGTTTCTCTTTATTTAAGGGGAGTCACCTGAGAAATTTCAACCCATCGAAATATGTTACTTATCGGTGCAAATTTTTTTTCTGGGATTACTTTGAATGTAAAAGAATGACATATTATTAAGATTAAAAAAAAAAAAAAAATTTAAATAAAAAGTTTTTTGAAAAAAAATTAAAATTTTTTTTTTTTTTGTTGAAAAAATTAAAAAATGTTAAAACCCATACGATATTTTGTTTGAAATATTAAAAAAGGCATATACAAAAATTGGCATTAAAAAAATATGAAAAATTGTAGGAGAAGATAGATTTTTACAAAAAAAAAAAATTTCAACAAAAAGAAATTTGTTTTAAATTTTTTTTTTCAAATAATTTTTTTTTTAATTTTGATAATATGGCATTCTTTTACATCCAAAATAGTCCCAGAAAAAAAATTGGCACTGATAAGTAACATATATTTCGATGGGTTGAAATTTCTCAGGTGACTCCACTTAATGAACCAAATTTGATGATTTTCATTTCTCCCAAAAAATATGTTTTTTTAACCAATCAAAAAATGGCTTAAACAGACTTAAGGTACATGTTTAAAGCTTTAAAAATCCACTTAGAAATTTTATTTATGTCTATTTTTGGTGTTACTATAGCTATTTGAAAAAGCGACTTTTTAAAAAAGTATCTTTATATTTCTTGAAATATTAAAAAAAATATTAAAGACACATTAATTTAAGCTAGATATTCTTTTTCTACAGGTTCTGGCAATAAGTTTTAAAAAAAGACGTCCCGATATGTTCATTAGGCTCTGAGCAATCAGCGTTTGAAAATCGCTCGGGTCCCGTAGACCCAATCTAGCAGTTACGTTAAATCCCGATAGTCTATCAGTTGAGGGTTAATATTATTAGTAATATTATTATTATTATCATTATTTTACTAGGTGAAAATTATGTCCATTTCGTGGATACTTCGTTTCAAAGTTAGCAAATAAATTTGCTTTCTTATAGAAAAACCAATATATTAATAATATAAAATTTAATTCGAGAAATTCTTTAAAAAAAGGAATTTTAAGTGCAAAAAAATGAAAAAACATCAATTAATTTACGAATTTTTGATCAATTATAAAAGTTATATAGGTCAATCGATTCGTTTTGAGATAAGGAATATGATTTTTTTTTCATTAAGTTGTATTTTTAGCTTGGAAAAAAATTTTGGCAAAATACGATTTTTTTCGATGAAAAAAGGTGCTCAACAAAATTTGATTGGGTATTTTCAAAAATCCCTGTGTCCAAATTTAGATATTCACGAGCTTAAAAAGTCATCCAAATTTTATTGAAATCCGTTGAAGCGTTCTCGAGATATCCTGGCGACAAAAACGCTAGACACACACACGTACACACACACACAAACACACACACACACATCTGGACATTTGCTTAGGAATGAAAATTTACGCTTTTTAGATAAAAATGAGTCGATTTAGACTATTTTTGGAAAATCGAAAGTCTTAACGATCACAAACCTTCCTCTATGAGGAAGCAAAAATACTATCTGTAGAAAAAAGATGCACCAGAGAATTCCCTACAAGATAGTAATTACAAAATTTTGTTTCTTAAAAATCAATTTCAAGGTGGTGGGGGAAAAGCGGACACCGCTGTTGAAAATTTATGTGCCCTTATAGAATCCGGAGGCTCAATTGTCCTTCGCTGAGATAATAATAATTAATTCAGCTAAAATTGTTCTTATAATTGTAAAATTTATTATAATTTATACCAATATGAAGTAACTTTTGAAAATTAAAAAAAAACTTTAATTTGTCTGCAAAGTTATGTTCTTTCAATTCTACCTGGTCGGAGACTCGAACCCTTGGCCATAAAGTTTATTGTGTTCGTGTATAGTGCCTTCAACCTTGGGAGCTGTGCCTAAACGCACTCGACCAAGGGAGGCTGAGGCGCATGAATATTCCCTAAATCTCATTTAGCCTAAATCCCATTAAGCCTAAAATCAAAAAGCCTAAAATGCATTCAGCCAAAATTCCATTTAATCTAAATTGCATTTAACCTAAATTTCATTTAACCTAAATCGCGTTTAACCTAAATTCCATTAAACCTAAATTTCATTTTACCTAAATCCCATTCAATCTAAATTCTATTTAACCTAAATCTCATTTAACCTAAATCTCATTTTACCGAAATTCCATTTAACCTAAATTCCATTTAACCTAAATCCCATTTAACCTAAATCCCATTTAACCTAAATTCCGTTTAACCTAAATCTCATTTAACCTAAATTCCATTTAACCTAAATCCCATTTAACCTAAAACGCATTTAGTATAAATTCCATTTAACCTAAAATGCATTCAGCCTAAATCTAACTTCTCCTAAATCCGATTTAACCTAAATCTCATTTAACCTAAATTCCACTTAACGTAAATCCCATTTAACCTAAAACGCATTTAGTCTAAATTCCATTTAACCTAAAATGCATTCAACCTAAATCCCATTTAACATAAATTCCGTTTAACCTAAATCTCATTTAACCTAAATTCCACTTAACCTAAATCCCATTTAACCTAAAACGCATTTATTCTACATTCCATTTAACCTAAAATGCATTCAGCCTAAATCTCACTTCACCTAAATCCGATTTAACCTAAATCTCATTTAACATAAATACCATTAAACCTAAATTTCATTTTACCTAAATCCCATTCAATCTAAATTCTATTTAACCTAAATCTCATTTAACCTAAATCTCATTTTACCGAAATTCCATTTAACCTAAATTCCATTTAACCTAAATTCCATTTAACCTAAATCCCATTTAACCTAAATCCCATTTAACCTAAATTCCGTTTAACCTAAATCTCATTTACCCTAAATTCCATTTAACCTAAATCCCATTTAACCTAAAACGCATTTAGTATAAATTCCATTTAACCTAAAATGCATTCAGCATAAATCTCACTTCTCCTAAATCCCATTTAACCTAAATCTCATTTAACCTAAATTCCACTTAACGTAAATCCCATTTAACCTAAAACGCATTTAGTCTAAATTCCATTTAACCTAAAATGCATTCAACCTAAATCCCATTTAACATAAATTCCGTTTAACCTAAATCTCATTTAACCTAAATTCCACTTAACCTAAATCCCATTTAACCTAAAACGCATTTATTCTACATTCCATTTAACCTAAAATGCATTCAGCCTAAATCTCACTTCACCTAAATCCGATTTAACCTAAATCTCATTTAACATAAATTCCACTTAACCTAAATCCCATTTAACCTAAATTCCATTTAACCTAAATCCCATTTAACCTAAATTCCATTTAACCTAAAACGCATTCAGCCTAAATATCACTTCACCTAAATCCCATTTAACCTAAATCTCATTTAACCTAAATTCCACTTAATCTAAATCCCATTTAACCTAAAACGCATTTAGTCTAAATTCCATTTAACCTAAATTCCATTTAACCTAAAACGCATTAAGCCTAAATCTCACTTCATCTAAATCCCATTTAACATAAATTCCGTTTAACCTAAATCTCATTTAACCTAAATTCCACTTAACCTAAATCCCATTTAACCTAAAACGCATTTATTCTACATTCCATTTAACCTAAAATGCATTCAGCCTAAATCTCACTTCACCTTAATCCGATTTAACCTAAATCTCATTTAACATAAATTCCACTTAACCTAAATCCCATTTAACCTAAATTCCATTTAACCTAAATCCCATTTAACCTAAATTCCATTTAACCTAAAACGCATTCAGCCTAAATCTCACTTCACCTAAATCCCATTTAACCAAAAATGCATTCAGCCTAAATCTCACTTCACCTAAATCCCATTTAACCTAAATCTCATTTAACCTAAATTCCACTTAATTTAATCCTATTTAACCTAAAACGCATTTAGTCTAAATTCCATTTAACCTAAATTCCATTTAACCTAAAACGAATTGAGCATAAATCTCACTTCATCTAAATCCCATTTAACATAAATTCCGTTTAATAAATAAATAAATCCCATTTATCCTAAAACTATATTTGATTCAACTATATTTATCCTTAAATTAAAAAAATTTTTAGGTTCAATGGGATTTAGGTGAAGTGAGATTTAGGCTTAATGCGTTTTAGGTTAAATGGAATTTAGGTTAAATGGAATTTAGACTAAATGCGTTTTAGGTTAAATGGGATTTAGATTAAGTGGAATTTAGGTTAAATGAGATTTAGGTTAAATGGGATTTAGGTGAAGTGAGATTTAGGCTGAATGCATTTTAGGTTAAATGGAATTTAGACTAAATGCGTTTTAGGTTAAATGGGATTTAGGTTAAATGGAATTTAAGTTAAATGAGATTTAGGTTAAATGGGATTTAGGTAAAGTGAGATTTAGGCTGAATGCGTTTTAGGTTAAATGGAATTTAGGTTAAATGTTATTTAGGTTAAATGGAATTTAGGTTAAATAGGATTTAGGTTAAGTGGAATTTATGTTAAATGAGATTTAGGTTAAATGGGATTTAGATGAAGTGAGATTTAGGCTCAATGCATTTTAGGTTAAATGGAATTTAGACTAAATGCTTTTTAGGTTAAATGGGATTTAGGTTAAGTGGAATTTAGGTTAAATGAGATTTAGGTTAAACGGAATTTAGGTTAAATGGGATTTAGGCTGAATGCATTTTAGGTTAAATGGAATTTAGACTAAATGCGTTTTAGGTTAAATGGGATTTCGGTTAAGTGGAATTTAGGTTAAATGAGATTTAGGTTAAATGGGATTTAGGTGAAGTAAGATTTAGGCTAAATGCATTTTGGGTTAAATGGAATTTATACTAAATGTGTTTTAGGTTAAATGGGATTTAGGTTAAATGGAATTTAGGTTAAATGAGATTTAGGTTAAACGGAATTTAGGTTAAATGGGATTTAGGTTAAATGGAATGTAGGTTAAATGGAATTTAGGTTAAATGGAATTTCGGTAAAATGAGATTTAGGTTAAATGAGATTTAGGTTAAATGGAATTTAGATTGAATGGGATTTAGGTAAAATGAAATTTAGGTTTAATGGAATTTAGGTTAAACGCGATTTAGGTTTAATGAAATTTAGGTTAAATGCAATTAAGGTTAAATGGAATTTTGGCTGAATGCGTTTTAGGCTTTTTGATTTTAGGCTTAATGGGATTTAGGCTTAATGAGATTTAGGGAATATTCATGCGCCTCGGGAGGCTTACGAAATTTGTTTATAAGAAACATGTGATATATTCAATAAGAGATATTATTATAAACTATTGATTATTTATAATATTAAACATTATTTATTATTAAATAAAATTATAACAAATTATTGAAATCAATTATAATTACAATTAAATAAATAAGAGAATACATATATTAAACCAATAACATATTTGCTATTATTATGTATTATTGAATTGCAATTATAATAATAGTTATATTTTATCCTACTTTTAGTTAATTATAAGTAATATTGGGTATTAGAAATAATCTTTTTCGTAAAGTGTATAATAAAAATTTTGAATGGATAAAAGAAAATAATTCTTATTGTTACGTATATAACAAAAGACGTTATATACTTTGCGTGATCGATAAAATTTAATTTAAATTTCGGAGGTCGTTAGTAAATGTTCACACGAGGTGGTAAGTCTCGTGTATAATTTTTATTTGTGGGATCGTTGTTGTTTTTCTATTCTATGTGAATAGTTATGTTTTATCTGAAATATAAATAAGAAGAGATTATCTAAAGAGAAATGATTTATTAAGATGACATAAGATATACAAGAATAAAAGTACAAGAATATAAAGAGTACAAGAGTATGGGTGTTTTAACAGAATAATATAGTAATTGTAGTAGTAATGATTATAATAATTCTTACCAAATACTAACTTTCTTTGGTAGTCGAAATTATTTGGTTTCGTTGTTCACTTATAATTTAAATTTTTGTGTGGTTGGAAGTCTTGACGAGTATGATTTTGTTTGTTATCGCTTGACGAAATTTAACAAATCAAATATCGTATTTTGACCAAGGCTTTACATCAATACCAAAATGTCTCAAACTGAGTATTTTGGATCCGTTTGACTTTGTCTAAAATATGATATTTGTTACAATATTTATCAGACTTGAAAATCAGAACCCGATTTCAGAATTTAAGACAGGAGGCTTACACTGATGGGACAACTTAACTGCTTGTAATGTATTTAACAAAACTAGAACTGAAGAAAAGTGACGCTGCGGCATAGAGTTCCGGAGTTTTTATAGGCCTTGTAGGGTGATGCTATTGGTCATAGAAGATAGAACGTTGACAGTTTTCCAATCCGATGTAAATAGGTCGTCAAATAGCCAATCAACATGATTTGGGTAGGCGGAGCTCATCCTATTCCATGTTTAGTGGGGGACAATGATGTCATAATTTTATCTCAGGAGACTTGTATCGTCGATTAAAAATGTTAAATAATTACAAATAATATGCAAATATTATTAATATTATCAATATAAATCAATAATATTGGACGTTATTAATATGGATCAACAGTATTGAACGTTACTAATATCAATCAATAATATCAAATATTATTAATATCAATTAATTTTTGAATTATAATTATCATAAAAATAATTATAAATTAATAATAAATATTAAAATGAGATTAGAGGACATTCGGAAACATTTTCTATAATTTTGATGATTAAACAATTAAAAATTTTAAATACAATTATGCTTATTTGGGTACATATTCACACATGTATGCATGCATACTAACGTACATATATGTTCACATACGTATTCATACCCAAATTAAAATATTCATAGGAGTTGTAGGCATTATCATTATGTTTCATACTCATTCTTTTTATTCTTTTCATTTCTTTTGCTCTCGATCGGTGTTATTGAGGTCAGTGATGCGCTTGACATTAGATCACCGAGCATAGATTTACAGACTTGATATAATTCAAATTGAAGTCCTGTTTCATAAAAGTAGAAGAAATAGTACATAAATGTATATATATTAATGTATTCATTTATAATATGTACTTATAGAAATATAATTTCTGACGCTTAATAATGGATCGGAAGTGGAAAAACGTAGAAAATAGCAACCAAATAGGACGCGCGACATATACTATAGCGTGTTAGCTATTCTCTCTCTTGAATTTCTTTATTTCTCTCGCTCGCTCTCTCTTTTTTCTCGACTTTTATTGAGTGTTTAGCTTCATGTTACATTAATTATAAGACTATAAAATATTGTATCCAATAATCGTGATGCAATTCGATATTAATACAATAATTAATGTTTAATTAATATATGACTATTAATATAAATTAATTATTATGCAATAATTATTATAAACATTATTATTGTTATTAATAACAGTTATTTATTACGTAATAAATATTATAACAATTTATCAATATTTATATCAATTATTTATCACCCAATAAATATTGTAAACAACAATAATAACCAAGTAAGCTATACCATAACAATTATTCAAATTATATAATAAAATATAAAAACAATTAAAAAAAATAATAAATATGATTATGTAAGTTATGCAATATTGATTTAAAAAGAAATTCATTTAATGTAAACGTAACATTATATAATAATGACATTTTATCTTATATTAATTATTTTCTCAAATTAACAAGTAATTTATAAAAACAATTTTTCTTTTGAATAAAGTAGTGATTCTGAAAATTTTTAGAGCAGAACATTAATTAACATTATTGGTTAACAATAAAAATTAGTGTCAATTTTCACTAATTTGTAAAAGTTTCACTATTTAATTAATACTTGTTTAACATTCGACTAAATTTTTAGAAATTATCAATAAATTGAATTAATGACAGGCTTTTCACTAATTTGGATTTAGAAAAGTTTTAGATAATCTGTTCAATTCTATAAGGGATCTTATCATTTATTGTTTTGGCTTGTGAATAAAAAATGGCCCAACCAGAATGCGCCCACACGGGCGCACGAGTTGCTACCTAAAAAGACATTTCCAAATGCATACATTTTTCAGACTGATGGATTTTCATATAATTTGATACCTTGGGGTTTTTGGGCTTGCTGATTACGAATCTGAAGTCAGAATTACAAAATTCAAAATGGCGGATCCAATTTGGCGGACGAGTTTTTAAAAAATCTTGGATTTTAATTTATTTTGGAATTAAGAATTTTTGGGGACGCTGATTACCTGTGAAATTTCACTTTTTTTACACTGAAAAAAAAGTTTGTGTCAATAACAACTATTTTGCTATAGTTGAGGTCGTTTTAGTAAAAATGACATAGGATTTCATGTTAAGCTAGCAACCGAAAAGAAGTTAATTCTAATAAGTCGAATTTGTTTGACTTGTAATTCTTAAAAACCGAACAAAATTATAAATCTGATAAAATATTACAATTTCTCAGTGTAAATGATACTACAATTAATCTTTAAAATAGTACTAAAGTTAACTAAAGTTTTAATAGTTTGTTCTGAAAATTTTGAATTAACACAACCTCAAAATATATGACAAACACTACTGTTAGTACACTGAAAGAAATACTCTAGCTTTATCAGCCATATGATTATTGTTGACAGTTTTTGTAGAACTTCGAATACTATATGAATGAATATCCCATAATGCATCGGTGCGCCACTGACAGTTCTTCTAACCTAAAAATATACATCGCAGTTTCACCAGTCATATGGCTAAAAGACAAATATATTATGGCAGTATCTATATTAGCAATATATTATGGGTAATTTATCCATAATTATGTCAGTACCGTGGAATTATTTCTTTCAGTGTATTTACCTTAACCACTAACGTTTTAAAGAGAGAAAGTATTGAAAATGTATTTTAGATAATAAAGAACTTTTTGTAGTAATAAAAGCAGTAGATCGCACAAATTTTGGTGTTAATATAATATAATTCCTAAAAACTTGGAGTACAAATTATCCTTGTCATTTTAACTAACCTTCCCTATTTGGCGCCATAACTAACAAGAAAAAATAATTGATTCCTTGTAAATGGGTGCAAGGTATTTTTTCAGAGCAGTTTCTAAATGGTGGAGGGTGGTTCTTGTAGGGTTTTTGTGCTGAGAACGAATGTGATTTTGAAAATGTTCCAGCACGTCAGGTTTTTTGTAACTATAACTGAAATGGACAAAAAATGTTTATTTTAGCCATTTTTATGAATTTTTTTTAGAAAGCCAAAAATATTTTTTAATCAGCCCGGTTGAAAAAACATGCACATGAACACGTACACGAACGCGTACACAAAATCGTACATGTTCATGTGCATGAACATGGGCTGCACTCGAGTTGCGTCAGCGGTCACAATTCTAAGCGGCAATAGGGGAAGCTCTGTTCCCCCTCTTCTGCCTACCGAGTGCAGAGTTGCGGCAGCCTCCCCTCAACTACGAGTTGCGGTAGCTTCCCCTCCACTATACGTTCTTCTACTCTGCCGTACGAAGCAAAGACTTACATTAGATAAGTCATATTTTGACGAAAAATCAGTTTTTAGTAACAATGAATTTGTCAGAACAAAACGCGTCCGATACTGGAAGTATGCATACGCACAATTTTTCCTTTACACTTTCCCCAGGCTCAGGACTGGCAGCATCTTCAACTTATTTAAAAAATTTTTCATTTCTGGCGTGTTTAAAAAAATGTGGGCCACAATTGTATGAAAATTTCATTTTTTAACAATTGTTTTATTAAAAAAAAAATTGTTAAATTGATTAACTCTTGCACTTCGATTAATATCCGCATTGTCATGTGAGCAATTATTTACTTTTTCAATTATTTTTTTTTGCATTTAATTTAATAAAAGAATTACACGTTTTTTTAGAACACACCCACCTTTCAATATTATTTTGTAAAATATTTTTGAATCGAAAACTGCACCCATCAATTAAATAATAATAATCTCCGTAAACTCCTGAAGTTAGATACTATTTATATTTATTCATCTTTTTCTGTCCACGTTTTAAAATCCAGAGTGAAGTTAATTCCTGTTTCTTTTTTTTTATTAATTTTGATTCTCTTTATCAAAAAAACTTTAAAACTGTTTTAGTTTACAGACAAAATATGCAGATGAGGTAGCCTTAATGAGGAGATATTAATTATAAATAATAGGTACTAATTTATATATTACACAATTAATTGCCAGGAATATTTAAATTTTTAACACCAGTTTCTATATTCTACTTTTGTTAATTTTCAATAATTTTCTTAAAATTTCAATTATTTTTGTCATTATTCAAGTATTTTTGTCATTTTACGATTATTTTCTTCATATTTGTATTATTTTTTCAATTTTTAATTTTCTACAAATTTTAATTATTATTTTATTTTAATTATTGAATGCGACCTATTAATATTTAATATAGAAATTATTATTGTTGTATCAAATTTTAATATTATTGTTACTTTAAATAAATTTTTTAATTTATATTGTAATGGGCTTTTGTCCGTAAACAACATTTTTTTTCAATTAGTTAAAAAAATTTCAATTATTTTCTTTAAACTTCAATTATTATCTATAAATTTTTTATTTATACACCATCTTTCAATTATTTATGTCATTATTAAATCAGATTCCTAAAATCTCAATTGTTTGGTCAATTTTTCAAGTATTGTCTTTAAATTTTTAATTTTATGCACCAGTTTACAATTATCTTGTTATTTCAATTATTTTTGAAACTTATCAATTATTTTTTTAAAATTTCAATTGTGATCTTCAATCTTCAAATTATTGTCAGGAATATCCGAATTTTCTACACAAGTTCAATTCACTTTTGTTATTTTTCAATTATTTTCTTTAAATTTCAATTACTTTTGTCATTAATCAATTATTTATGTCATTTTTGAATTCTATTTTTCATATTTTTGTTATTTTTGCCATTTTAGAATTATTTTTTACAAATTGCAATTATTTTATTTAATTTTTTTTATTGTCATAAACTTTTAAATTTCTTACACCTATTTTCAATTATTTTCATCTTTATTTTTATTATTGTCACGAATTTATTAATTTTTTTACACTTTTTTTAAATTATTTTCTTCAAACTTTAATTCTTTTTTTCATATTTGAATTTTTTGCCATTTTTTAATTATTTTCTTCAAATTTCAACTATTGTCTTTAAACTTAAATTAATTTCTTTAACTTTCAATTATTTTTATCAAACTTATAATATTTTTCTTTTCTTTACAATTATTGTCTATAATTTTTTAATTTTTACACTAGTTTTGAATTATTTATTTCAATATTAAAATTGCTTTGTCAACTTTTCAAGTATTTTCTTCAAATTACAATTTTTTTAAAGTTATCAATTATTTTTGTTATTTCTTAATTATTTTTCCAAATTACAACTATTTTTGTCAATATTCAAATATTTTTGACACTTTGGAATTTTGTCTTTAATCTTTTTATTATTGGCATGAATTTATTAACTTTTGAAGATCAGTTTTCAAATTATTTATGTCATTATTCAATTAGTTTCTTCACATTTTAATTATATCGTTAATTTTTCAATTATTTTATACAATTTTTCAATTAATGTATTTGATTTTTTATTTTTTTACTTCATTTTTGAATATATTTCTCATTTTTCATTAATTTTTTTTTCAAAATTTCAGTTATTTTGGTCATTTGGTCATTATTTGACTATTTTCTATACATATTCATTTTTTTGACATTTTTAAATTATTTTTTTCAAGTTTCAATTAGTTTCTTGAAAACTCTATTATTTTTTTCAATTCTTCAATTATTGTCTAAAAAGTGTAATTTTTACACCATCTTTTATAATTATTTATGTCATTATTCAATTAGTTTCTTTACATTTTACTTATTTCTTTAATATCTCAATTATTGTGCGAAAATTTAAATTTTTTACACCAATCTCAAACTTTTTTTCAAATTTTATTTATTTTTGTCATTCTTTAATTATTTTTTTGTAACTTCAATTATTTTTGAAACTTTTCAATTATTTACTTTAAATTCCAATTATTTCGTTTCAATTTTTGTGATCATTTTTTTATCAATTTTTCAATTCGGTAGTTTTGTCAAATTGAATTATTTTGTCATTTTTTAATTATTTTCTACATATTTCAATTATTTTTGCGATTTTTGAATTGTTTTTTTCAATTTTGAATGGCTTTTTCTGCTGGCGCCCTCCAATTTCACTATTTTCAATCTGTAAGTCCACTAAAAGCCCTCCTTATTCGATAAATATTATTCATCGATTTGTTTTATTTATTATTATGTAGTTTAATTTCTAAAATGCATGGAAAACTAATCGCGCGCTTGCGCGCGTTCTATTTTTCTAGTAACTAAATAAATTACATAGAGAGTACTCGAGAGTATGATAGAGTAGAGGGACAGGGGATGCAAGCGCAACTCTGTAGGGCAGTGGGAGGCTGCCGCAACTCGGTAGACGGTAGAAGAGGGAGAATAGGCATTCCCCTATTGCCGCTTAGAAATGTGACCGCTGCCGCAACTCGAGTGCACCGTGAACATGTACCCGTGTAGAAATTGCCTCATTTGGTCCCTAGATCGAGTCTGGCCCAGGTTCGATTTTGACTCGATTTAATATTTTCAGGCTTAAGCTTGGTGAATTTTAGGGATCTAACTCGTGCCACGTTAGATATCCCTACTATTGATTGCAGCGCCACTGTTGTGGCTTTAATTCGATTTCTTATATGGTTCGAGCTAGTGCCATGAAAAATATCGAAAAAGGGCGCTGCAGTCTATTTGTGGCATTGAATCGATTTTTTAGAAAATTTCCCTAGTTTACTGTTATATTAAAAACACTAATGACAATTGTACTTATTATTATAAATTGTGAAAAATTCTTCTGTTTTATTAAAACTCGGGTTTTTTTTGCATATTCTGATTTTTTTTACTTAGGGGAGAGTGGCTATCAATGTACCGGGTTTTTTTCAAGGTCATAGTACTTATTGAATTTCACCAATTTCAAGCACTTCTTTGCATCAATATAAAAATACAACACTTATCTAGGTAATGCACACATATTTTACACGATTTATTTTGATTAAATAATAAAATTTAGGATTTTTCTAAAGTAACAAGCTATTTTCATTTTCAACAAACTGGGTACACAATGAACCACCTCTATAAAAATACTAAAAATGTTCAACAATAATAATATTGCAATTTTCACTTTGTAAAAAAACTTGTTTTCTATCAAATACTATAAAAAATTGTTACTTAACACTTTTTAATTGATAATGTATAACATAAATATACCTCAAATTTAAGTTAACTAGCTAAAATGGCATTTTAGTTTTGCTATGTTGAGAAAAGTACTGATAACAATCGCTGTAACATGCTGTATGCATGCCTAGTTTTATAATCAAGCATACCACTCTGGAAATCGAAAATACACTGAAATTCCAGGTGGTTCATTGTTCCCCGGTACATTGAATCAACATGAGATTTGCAACAAAAATGGTTTTTTATAACTTAATCCAATATTTCAAAATCTTTATCTCATTAGAATATTGTAGTTAAGGCCCAAAACAAAATAAATCGTAAGTACATTTATTTTTAAATGGCCTTATTTCAATTAAAAAACGTGTTCGTATTTTAGGTAAATTTTTTCTTCAGTACATCAAAAACAGTTTTTTCCAGTTTTCTGTGTAAAGAATAAATCCACACGTCTCAAATTTATGGACGTAGTGTGTTTACGCAAACTTCATTTATATTTAAAATTAGGAGAATTTTTATTTAATTGTTTCTGAGAAAATTGAAATGGTTCATTGAAAAAAATGGTACATTGATGGCCACTCTCCCCTACCTAAAAGAAATGTTATGTTTCAAGTAAATTTTATGGTAGAAAAAGAGTAAAAATTAAAAAAATTGTCAATTTTTTTGATTTTTTTAACTTTGTCAATGATTTACGGACCAATTTTATTTAGAACATCTTTTTCTGTGCAGCCCTCCTTAAAATTTCAAAAATCCGACCAATATTCTAACCCCCCCCCCCCCCCCCCACTACACTCTAAAAACAAGTGTCTTATTTTGTCCGCACTTTTAAGACATTTTAAGGTGTCTTAATTTTAAACCATTGAGAAAGTGTCTTAAAAATACCTGTATGACGCTTTCTAAACGTCTTATGTCTTAAAATAAGACACTTTTAAGACACCTGTTTTTACAGTGTAATCAATTTTTTTTGTCTACGCTCCTGAGACCGTCAAAAGTTGTACCAAAATAATATTAATAATAATAGTAATAATCGCAGGCACGTAGCCAGGGGCGGTGCCAGTGGTTCCAAGCTCCCCCCCTGAAATTTTTACTACAGGCGCTACCGACATGGAATGTTTGCCCCTCCCCCCCGAAAAAAATTTCTGGATACAGGCCTGATAATAATAATAATATAAATAGTATGATTAAAAAATATTAGAATTTGTTTATTTAATTATGAATCAGAAATATGTATAAAGTGATTAAATTTTAATTATATAAAAGTCACACATACATAAATGAAATATTTTTTAATTAATATTACTACCGTACAAATAAGAAAAAACTTTCATTTAAAAACGAAAATTGATCTTTATTTTCTTTTCCCTTTTCTCTCTCTCTCTTTATATATATATATAATATTCTTACTTTTGTATGAGAGTCGTCTCTCAACTTGCCTCTCTAAATCTGAGTTAATGATTTTCTACTAACGAATTAGCGAGAAATCTGTCACTATTAAATAGTAAAAAATTTCACTATTTTTTAGTAGAAGTCTACTAATTTTAAATTGAAATATCTATTAACTGTAATAGTGAAAGTTTACTTTTGCAATTAGTAGATATTTTACTTTTAAATTAGTAGTTTCCTACTAATAATTAGTAGTTATCTTCTAAAAATTAGTGAAATTTTTTACTATTTGATAGTAACCGATTTCTCGCCAATTCATTAGTAGAAAATCACTAATTCAAATTTAGAGTATCTTTTCTGATTGAAAAACTTGGTATATTTATAAAGTTCATAAAAATTTTTGAAAATTCGAAAACATCAAGCTGATTTTGTATTCTATGGAAATTTCTCCATTCTTTTCATTGTGAATAATCCC
Source organism: Ganaspis brasiliensis (assembly GCA_037103525.1). NCBI lineage: Eukaryota > Metazoa > Arthropoda > Insecta > Hymenoptera > Figitidae > Ganaspis > Ganaspis brasiliensis. Next base: position 60,602 of record JAZKLR010000203.1, on the reverse strand, counting down.
TTCCTTAGAAACAATAAACTCGAGCAGGCCAAATATCAGGTATAAAGGAATCTAAACGATGAGAATGTCACATCTAACTTGTTAGAAAAATACCTTTCTTGAGGGTCTGACAGTCTTCCTCTTTCAAATTATATAGTCTTGTAAGAAAAACATATCTTTTACTTCAATTCTTATTTTTGCATGGAAGGTCGTTCACTATCTTCTTAACTTTACTTCATACTATACAAAAATTTTTTTACGAAATGTAATATTGTAATAATATTTTTAAAACTTTTTTCTTGTATTATTTTAGGTACTCTCAAATTCTCGATTGTGATCCCTTATGAAAAATAAGTATTAGATTAATTATTGGGTTCGAATCCTCATACCTCCAAATTTTTTTTCTAAATCATTAGAGTATGAGAGTGAAGCTGAAATTTGGATAGACTGGGGATGTCCCTAGGACATCTCAAATTTCAGCGGGATATCCTAGGGATATCCTTTTGTTATGAGGGAAGATGATGTTTTTGAAATTACTTAAAACCCTATGTTTTTTACGAAATTATAGACTTTTTAGGCCTGCAAATTATGATTGAAACCCATCGATCAATTCGATTAATATCTTTTCGCATTTAAAATGTTAAAAACAATTGTTTTTATGCACATTGTATACGGGGTGTCCCACTCTGGAACGTACATATTAAAACGACATAATCTACACAAAAAAACTAAAACAAAAGTTCTCTTGAACTTTTTTAAAATAACAATTTGAACATTAGTTATTTCGGTTCAAAGTTGACCAATCACGCGTCAGCTTTACTCGAACCCCAAAGGCGTAGGACGAAGACAAGACAAGCGTGACAGTCAACCGCGTTATTTGGAAGAAATGATCGTTCAACAAAAAAAAAAAGTCACCTTTTTAAAAATCAAATTAAAAATAAAAAATCAATAAGTTAACTACATGGTTTTAAAAAATTTACATATTATTTAAACAATGTTAAATAACAAATTCCAGGAATAATCACTTTTAACAACAAAGAGAACAGACACTTTCCGCAAAAACTAGGACAAATAAAATCCAAAGTTGACAACAAAATGAACAACAATTTAAAGATTGTTTAAACAAATTAAATAGTTAATTAACTATTTACTAGAATGGTTAATTACCGCAATAAAAACATCGATTTTTTCCAAACATACTAAGCCGACTAAAAATTCAAATTAACCAAATGTTGAACACGAATTTCGGAATTTTTTAAATAAATTTAATTGTTAATTAACAAATTCCTCGAAAGGCCAATTCCCGCAACAAAAAGTTCAAAATTTTTACAAGAAACCTAAAGCGACAAAACCTTTTAGTTTACCAAATAATATGCAAAATTTTCGAATTTGTTTAAACAAATAAAATTCTTAATTAACAAATAACTAGAATGCTCAATATTCACAAAAAAAGAGGTGTTCCTTTTTTAAAAAAAAATTAAAACACAAAACGTAAAATAAGACTAAAAAAAAAACATTATTTACAAGATTGTTTAAACAAATAAAATGGTTAAATAACAAATTAGTAGAATTGTCAATTCCGGCAATAAAAACATAAAATTTATTTCCAAACATCCTAAGGCGATAAAAACCATAAGTTGACCAAATAATAAAACGCAAATTTCGAGATTGTTTAAACAAATTAAAATATTAATTAACAAATTACTAAAATTGTCAATTCCCCCAATAAAAACATCGGCTTTTTTCTAAACATCCTAAGGCGATAAAGACTTTAAGTTGAGCAAATAATAAACAAAAATTTCGAGATTGTTTAAACAAATTAAATTATTAATTAACAAATTACTCGCATGGTCAATTCCCGCAATAAAAACATCGATTTTTTTCCAAACATCCTAAGGCGATAAAAACCTTAAGTTCACCAAATGAAAAACAAAAATTTTGAGATTGTTTAAACAAATTAAATTATTAATTAACAAATTACGCGCATGGTCAATTCCCGCAAGAAAACATCGATTATTTTCCAAACATCCTAAGGCGATAAAAACCTTAAGTTGACCAAATAATAAAGGCAAATTACAAGATTGTTTAAACAAATTAAAATATAAATAACAAATAACTCGCATGGTCAATTCCCGCATTAAAAACATCGATTTTTTTATAAACATACTAAGACGACCATAAAAAAATGTTGATCAAATGATAAACAAAAATTTTGAGATTGTTTAAATAAATTAAAATATTAATTAACAAATTACTAGAATTGACAATTCCAGCAATAAAAACATCGATTTTTTCCAAACATCCTAAGGCGATAAAAACCTTAAGTTTACCAAATAATAAACGCAAATTTCAAGATTGTTTAAACAAATTAAATTATTAATTAACAAATAACTCGTATGGTCAATTCCCGCAATAAAAACATCGATTTTTTTATAAACATATTAAGACGACCATAAAAAAAGGTTGATCAAATAATAAACAAAAATTTTGAGCTTGTTTAATCAAATTAAAATATTAATTAACAAATTACTAGAATTGTCAATTCCCGCAATAAAAACATCGATTACTTTCCAAACATCCTAAGGCAATAAAAACCTCAAATTCACCAAATGGAAAACAAAAATTTTGAGATTGTTTAAACAAATTAAATTATTAATTAACAAATTACGCGCATGGTCAATTCCCGCAAGAAAACATCGATTATTTTCCAAACATCCTAAGGCGATAAAAACCTTAAGATGGCTAAATAATAAACGCGAAATTCAAGATTGTTTAAAAAAATTAAATTATTAATTAACAAATAACTCGTATGGTCAATTCCCGCAATAAAAACATCGATTTCTTTATAAACATAATAAGACGACCATAAAAAATGTTGATCAAATGATAAACAAAAATTTTAAACTTGTTTAAACAAATTAAAATATTAATTAACAAATTACTAGAATTGTCAATTCCCGCAATAAAAACATCGATTACTTTCCAAACATCCTAAGGCAATAAAAACCTTATGTTGAGCAAATAATAAAAGCAAAATTCTAGATTGTTTAAACAAATTAAATTATTAATTACAAATTACGCGCATGGTCAATTCCCGCAAGAAAACATCGATTTTTTTCCAAACATCCTTAGGCGATAAAAACCTTAAGTTGACCAAACAATAAAGGCAAATTTCAAGATTGTTTAAAAAAATTAAAATATAAATAACAAATAACTCGCATGGTCAATTCCCGCAATAAAAACATCGATTTTTTTATAAACATACTAAGACGACCATAAAAAAATGTTGATCAAATGATAAACAAAAATTTTGAGATTGTTTAAATAAATTAAAATATTAATTAACAAATTACTAGAATTGTCAATTCCCGCAATAAAAACATCGATTACTTTCCAAACATCCTAAGGCAATAAAAACCTTATGATGAGCAAATAATAAAAGCAAAATTCTAGATTGTTTAAACAAATTAAATTATTAATTAACAAATTACGCGCATGGTCAATTCCCGCAAGAAAACATCGATTATTTTCCAAACATCCTAAGGCGATAAAAACCTTAAGTTCACCAAATAATAAACAAAAATTTCGAGATTGTTTAAACAAATTAAAATATTAATTAACAAATAACTAGCATGGTCAATTCCCGCAATAAAAACATCGATTTTTTTTTAAACATACTAAGACGACCATGAAAAAATGTTGATCAAATGAAAAACAAAAATTTTGAGATTGTTTAAACAAATTAAAATATTAATTAACAAATTACTAGAATTGTCAATTCCCGCAATAAAAACATCGATTTTTTTCCAAACATCCTAAGGCGATAAAAACCTTAAGTTTACCAAATAATAAACGCAAATTTCAAGATTGTTTAAACAAATTAAATTATTAATTAACAAATAACTCGTATGGTCAATTCCCGCAATAAAAACATCGATTTTTTTATAAACATATTAAGACGACCATAAAAAAAGGTTGATCAAATGATAAACAAAAATTTTGAGCTTGTTTAATCAAATTAAAATATTAATTAACAAATTACTAGAATTGTCAATTCCCGCAATAAAAACATCGATTTTTTTCCAAACATCCTAAGGCGATAAAAACCTTAAGTTCACCAAATGAAAAACAAAAATTTTGAGATTGTTTAAACAAATTAAATTATTAATTAACAAATTACGCGCATGGTCAATTCCCGCAAAAAAACATCGATTATTTTCCAAACATCCTAAGGCGATAAAAACCTTAAGATGGCTAAATAATAAAGGCAAATTTCAAGATTGTTTAAACAAATTAAATTATTAATTAACAAATAACTCGTATGGTCAATTCCCGCAATAAAAACATCGATTTTTTTATAAACATATTAAGACGACCATAAAAAAAGGTTGGTCAAATGATAAACAAAAATTTTGAGCTTGTTTAAACAAATAGAAATATGAATTAACAAATTACTAGAATTGTCGATTCCCGCAATAAAAACATCGATTTTTTTTTCAAACATCCTAAGTCGATAAAAACCTTAAGTTGACCAAGTAATAAGAGCGAATTTCGAGATTCTTTCAACAAATTAAAATATTAATTAACAAATTACTAAATTTGTCAATTCCCCCAATAAAAACATCGATTTTTTTCCAAACATCCGAAGGCGATAAAAACCTTAAATTTACAAAATAATAAACAAAAATTTCGAGGTTGTTTAAACAAATTAAAATATAAATAACAAATAACTCGCATGGTCAATTCCCGCAATAAAAACATCGATTTTTTTATAAACATACTAAGACGACCATAAAAAAATGTTGATCAAATGATAAACAAAAATTTTTAGCTTGTTTAAACAAATTAAAATATTAATTAACAAATTACTAGAATTGTCAATTCCCCCAATAAAAACATCGATGTTTTTCCAAACATCCGAAGGCGATAAAGACCTTAAGTGCACCAAAAAAAAAACAAAAATTTTTAGATTGTTTAAACAAATTAAATTATTAATTAACAAATTACGCGCATGGACAATTCCCGCAAGAAAACATCGATTATTTTCCAAACATCCTAAGGCGATAAAAACCTTAAGTTCACTAAATAATAAACAAAAATTTCGAGATTGTTTAAACAAATTAAAATATTAATTAACAAATAACTAGCATGGTCAATTCCCGCAATAAAAACATCGATTTTTTTTTAAACATACTAAGACGACCATAAAAAAATGTTGATCAAATGAAAAACAAAAATTTTGAGATTGTTTAAACAAATTAAAATATTAATTAACAAATTACTAGAATTGTCAATTCCCGCAATAAAAACATCGATTTTTTTATAAACATATTAAGACGACCATAAAAAAAGGTTGGTCAAATGATAAACAAAAATTTTGAGCTTGTTTAAACAAATAGAAATATGAATTAACAAATTACTAGAATTGTCGATTCCCGCAATAAAAACATCGATTTTTTTTTCAAACATCCTAAGGCGATAAAAACCTTAAGTTGACCAAGTAATAAGAGCGAATTTCGAGATTCTTTCAACAAATTAAATTATTAATTAACAAATAACTCGTATGGTCAATTCCCGCAATAAAAACATCGATTTTTTTATAAACATATTAAGACGACCATAAAAAAAGGTTCATCAAATGATAAACAAAAATTTTGAGCTTGTTTTAACAAATTAAAATATTTATTAACAAATTACTAGAATTGTCAATTCCCGCAATAAAAACATCGAGTTTTTTCCAAACATCATAAGGCGATTTAAACCTTAAGTTGAGCAAATAATAAAAACAAAATTCTAAATTGTTTAAACAAATTAAATTATTAATTAACAAATTACTCGCTTGGTCAATTCCCGCAAGAAAACATCGATTATTTTTCAAATATTCTAAGGCGATAAAAACCTTAAGTTGACTAAATAATAAACGCGGAATTCAAGATTGTTTAAAAACATTAAATTATTAATTAACAAATAACTCGTATGGTCAATTCCCGCAATAAAAACATCGATTTTTTTATAAACATATTAAGACGCCCATAAAAAAGGTTCATCAAATGATAAACAAAAATTTTGAGCTTGTTTTAACAAATTAAAATATTTATTAACAAATTACTAAAATTGTCAGTTCCCGCAAAAAAAACATCGATTTTTTTCCAAATATCCGAAGGCGATAAAAACCTTAAGTTGAACAAATAATAAAAACAAAATTCGAAATTGTTTAAACAAATTAAATTATTAATTAACAAATTACTCGCTTGGTCAATTCCCGCAAGAAAACATCGATTATTTTATTGAGGGAATTGACAATTCTAGTAATTTGTTAATAAACAATTTAATTTGTTTACACAATCTTATAAATAATGTTTATTTTGTGGTCAAATTTTTTTTTTTTTAGAATTTTTTTGCAAAAGGGCTAATATTATTATTGTGGATACTGAGCATTTTAGGTAATTGTTAATTGATAATTTAGTTTGTTTTAACAATCTCAAAATTTTTGTTTATCATTTGATCAACCTTTTTTTATGGTCGTCTTAGTATGTTTATAAAAAAATCGATGTTATTATTGCGAGAATTGACCATGCGCGTTATTTGTTAATTAATAATTAAATTTGTTTAAACAATCTTAAAATTTGCGTTTATTATTTGGAAAACTTAAGGTTTTTATCGCCTTATGATGTTTAGAAAAAAATCGATTTTTTTTATTGCGGAAATCGACCATGCGAGTAATTTGTTAATTAATAATTTAATTTGTTTAAACAATCTCGAAATTTGCTTTTATTAATTGCTCAACTGAAGGTTTTTATCGCCTTAGGATGTTTGGAAAATAATCGATGATTTCTTGCGGGAATTGACCAAGCGAGTAATTTGTTAATTAATAATTTAATTTGTTTAAACAATCTCGAATTTTGCTTTTATTATTTGCTCAACATAAGGTTTTTATTGCCTTAGGATGTTTGGAAAGTAATCGATGTTTTTATTGCGGGAATTGACAATTCTAGTAATTTGTTAATTAATATTTTAATTTGTTTAAACAAGCTCAAAATTTTTGTTTATCATTTGATCAACATTTTTTATGGTCGTCTTAATATGTTTATAAAGAAATCGATGTTTTTATTGCGGGAATTGACCATACGAGTTATTTGTTAATTAATAATTTAATTTTTTTAAACAATCTTGAATTTCGCGTTTATTATTTAGTCATCTTAAGGTTTTTATCGCCTTAGGATGTTTGGAAAGTAATCGATGTTTTCTTGCGGGAATTGACCATGCGCGTAATTTGTTAATTAATAATTTAATTTGTTTTAACAATCTCAAAATTTACATGAAATACTTCATATTTATGTCGTAGATATTTTAAATATTTATTAAAAGTAATAATAAATCAATAAGAAAACATTCACAACGTTTCACAATTTTGAAAAAGACTTTGAAGATAAAGAATTTTGTAGATTATAAATGCACACTTTTTAATATTTACAAATAATATTTTATAATTAAATAATGTTTTTGGATTACTTTTTCGTTCATTTCGATATCCATTAATCATGAAAAATACCCAAACGTAAAAGTTTGTCATGTTATTGATGAAGAAGTGGCATAGCATAAAACTTGTTTTGTTTATCTGGATTTAAATTTAAGCGCAATTTAATCATTTTACATTCGACATAAGACAAGTCACATGTTAACATTAATCCTTTTGGTTTATTTTGAAGTTTCCACATATATAATCGTCTAGAATCAGTTGGATACGTAAATAATGATTCTTTTATTCCCCAAGGTTTTCCCGATATTTTAATCATCTCTCCATTTCCAGTTATGCCATTTATTTTCATTAGTGTTTTATTCTTAAGCATAACAAAATTGTTCGGTGCTTTTGTTGTTAGAGTTGCTTCTTTAAATTTTATTTTTAAAATATCATTTCCTCGTGAGTTTAAAATTTTAATTTTAAAAGGTTTTTCTGGTTTCGGTAAATTTATTTGATTTAACTCGTGAAGTCGACGACAAATTTGCGCTAGTGGTCTGTTTGCAGAACGAATTAAACTTATTAATTTTCCTAAATAACTTTCAAACGGAAAAGCAGAAATGTGGTTAAAGTTACTTTCTGTTTTTAACACATCATCCGCAGCATGTACTGCAGCATGGAAATTCATAACCTGCATTTTTTTATACAAAATTCCTGATCCTATAAAAAATCTTTCCAAATATAGTTTTGCATATGGATGATAGTTGGTAATTAGCTGATCGTTACACAGTATTCTACACGCAGTATGCAATAACAAAAAGTGTTGATATTTTTGTTTATCAAGAATGTTGAACAAAACAATTGGTCCACAATATAAAAGAAAAAAACGAAATTCTGTTGCTTTCCATTTTTTAATGCATAAGTTTCGAGTTTTTCTTTGAAATTCACAAGGAATAAACTTTCTAATGGCAACAAGTCATCTTGATACTTCAATTTTTGCTCTTGAACCGACATTAGAACGCCCTACATTAACAAACCACGCTAGTAGCAACCTCTTAGTTATACCCGAACAAAACATGTGCATGTAATCGAGTACGAACGTAAATATCATATCAATAGACGGTCTTATACCTAAGATTGGAGAAATTCCAGTATGATGAGCTGGATGTAACCAATTTCTGAAAGTTTCATCCGTTCTTTCTGAGCAATCTATTGAAGGATATTGCATTACATTGTTCCTTTTTAACCCTTTTACATTACACCTTTCACAAGCATAAAAGGCTGTATGGCATTTAATTTGTTTCACAAATGCTCTAGCAGGCATATCACAAATAAAGCAATGAATTTTGACAAAAAAGTGTTTATTTTCGATGTCAATACCAATTTCTAGTAACCTGTTTATTTCTTGAAGAAATTCTTGAAAAAACTCTCGTACATTTTTTGGTTTAGAGTTTCCGCAATAAACTGCAATAGGAAACGGTTTATAGATATCCGGTTTATAATATACTCTTCCTAAGATAGTCCAAAAACCCTTTTCACCTGATTTTGTGATATCAGCTCCATCTACATGAATTTGAACAAAAATTGTATCTTTCATATGGACATCGACATCAATGCATTTTGTAAGTCCTTTTACAACACTAAAATAAACAAATTCTCCACTTGTGCCATCTGAATCAGTCGTATCTTGAATTTCGTATTCTGCTGTAGCAGTTCCCAAAAATGTTTTAGACGACTTTGGAAGTTCCACAAAAGCTCGACGTCGAAGTAATCGTTAAAGTTTATCTAATGTTTGTTGTTCAATACTACTAAGAACAGACCACTCACGAAGTGCATTAATATCATCCTCATCTGGATCAGGGATTTCAGCGACTTCATTTAAATATTCTTCATCGTTATCACTTGATTCATTGTTATCGCTGGATTCATCGTTATCACTTGATGCATGGTCGTTATCACTTGATTCTTCGTTATCGCTTGGTTCATCGTTTTCACTTGATTCATGGTCGTTATCACTTGATTCTTCGTTATCGCTTGGTTCATCGTTATTGCTTGACTCATAATCGTTGTCACTTGATTCATTATTGTCGCTTGATTCATCATTTTCGGTTGATTCGTCGTCATCGCTTGGTTCATCGATAACTAGGAAAGTAAATGATAAGTGAATTAAGAAAAGAATAACATTACTTTAATGTAAATTATGTCAAAAACATAAAACAATAAAAAAAAGTAAATTCTCAGATGATTTTCATTAATTTATAAAAGACCATTACAGGACGCGAACTGAAGGACACGTTTAAAAATATTCCTAAATAAAAGTTGTTCCTCTTCAAAAAATATAAAAAAGTTTTTCTTGATATTTTTCTCTATTTCTCGTTTTTTCAACAAATTTCGTCAAAATTCGATAAAAAGCTTATTTTTAGAAAACTTTTCAGTGTTTTTGGGTGCAAATAAGCAAATAATTTTTAGAACTCTTTTCATTAAAAAATTTAAATTAAGAATTAGTTTTTTAGCTGAATAAAAATATTATTTAAGTTCATTTCATCAAATTTTGAAATATCAAGTTTCACATTTCTAAACAAAAATTATATTTGGTCAAAATTTGTTGTCCAATAATAAGTATTTAACATTTTATGTTTTTTCTTTGATTCTAGTGGAAATATGTAATTTTTATCCAATTTTGAAAAATAATAGTTCATTTTTCTCTTTAAAACGTTATTTATAATATTATTTGTTGGCTTTTGTTAAATAACATTGTGTTTCTGATAAATTACATTTTTTTCTGACGAAATTCGTTGAAAAAACAAGAGATAGAGAAAAATAAGAAGAATAACTTTTTTTTATACTTTTTGAAGAGGAACAACTTTTATTTAGGAGATTTTTTTATAACTAGTGTATTTTTTGAGAAAAATGAGATTTTCCTTTAAAAAATTAAAAAATAATTTTTCTCTCTTTTACGAAAATCGGGCACAAGTTAAATTTTTATGGAAAATAATCTTTACTATGATAACAATTTCCAAAAAAAAAAATTCAACCAAAAAAACGATGGAGTTTTTGAGTCCCTAATCGCAATTCAAATCTTTTTAGTAAAACGGATGCCATTTCGTTATTTTAGAACATTTTTAAAAATTTTCAATGGATTTTTAATGAGGACTAACAACTCTTTTAGATCTTAAAAAAGAATAAGATATCCCATTTATTTAAATATAATTATATGTTTTTTTTTCTTAAATTTGAAATAAACGAGAGTTCCGCCTTTAAAAATTAAAATCTTTATAACTTCATGAAAAATTTCTCTTTAGCCAAACAAAAAAATACGTGTCGTCTAAAATTCTTTGAAAAATAACTTTCTGGAGATAAAATTGATTTCCAGTTTCGACGATATCCAGCCTGCCTGAATTGAAAAAAAAAAGTTTTTGCATCAAAGTACCTTTCTTCTGAGTGCAAACTTCTTTTGAAGTTCTACTAATAGTGGGACCAGTAAAAAATTATTCAAAATTAGACTTTCACGCAGAATTTACGGACTTTACAGACTAATATTGTAAAATTTACGGAGTTTACGGAATATCTACAAAATTACGGACTTTTACAGACTTTGGGCAAAATTACAGACTCTTACGGAAAATACAGACCTAGTTCGCGCCCTGCAATTATAAACAGAGAAGAAGGTACGAATAATCTAAATGCCCATTTATTCATGTCCAATATTTCAAAAAGAAAAAATATTTCTGTTTACAAGAAAAGTTTTATAATAAAATTAATAAAATAATATGTTAAATAAGGATATCCTAAAACTGTGAAAGTTCAATAACAAAACTATTTTGTTTATTCTTTATGTTTCGACTTTTATTTTCAATGTTAACATTTTTAATGAAATGTTTGAATTACCATCAGCATTCTCAAAATTTTCCTGGAAACCCTTATTCTCGATCAGCGACTCGGTTACATTACTTTCTGTTTCATCATCAGAAACAGCAGAAACATTCTCATGGTTTATTGAATTTCCTAAAAATCATTGATTTAATAAATACCAATTTGACAGAAATAAAATACACAAAAAACCATTTTTAAAATATTCTTTATACTATTTAAATTTTTTTAATTAGTTTCATCAAAAAGGTGTATAAATAAGTTTATGCAATATATATTTATTTTAGCAAAATTTCGTGGTGCTGGTAAGCAGTTGAAATTTTTCTACCACGATTTGAACTATTGGTCAGACTTACCTCTTTCATCTTTGTTTTCTGCAAGTGCTCTGGAAATATTTTCTAACTGTCGATGCTTTCGCACACGAAAAGTACTTTTTACTTTTGGCATATTAAAACAGAATATATTACACAAAAATTAAACAGAAAATTGACATGGCAGTGTACTGTCTGACATCGGTAAAGTCTCAAAAATGACTGTCGCTTTACATAATTCTATCACACTTTAGTAGCAGCATAACTTCTCGTCTTTTATCTGTCAAGACTCAGAAAGTAATACTTAAATTTAAATAATTATTTTATTTGTTTCTCGAGAAGGTAATTATGTTACAAGAATTATTGTTATTGTTAACAAAATCTTCCAAGATAGAAACAAATAATAAATGGAAAAGCGTATCAGTTAATTTCGAGATAATTTCAATATTGAATTTCAGAGAGACAAAAACAAGAATAAAATAATGTTAGGAAAATCATAAACTGTCTTAACAATGCATATTTTCGTAGAACTAAGGAAAGGAGAATAAAGTTAAGAGAAATTGTATTGGGACCTTAATGACCGGCGCCAAATATACAGATATACAGGTCAGGTACATCTACATTATAGAAATACATTGTACTTAACTGTGCAAAGTATAGACATTGACACGCCTATTTTCCAAACACTCTATAGACTACCTTTATATTTTGAATACTGTAGCTATTTGAATTTGATGGATTTTTCATCGGCCCTGCATACAAAAGTTGCAATTTCAAAACAATAATAAAAAATAAATACTGTGAATAAATTGGAGATGTAGAATTTTACGAGTTTCATAATAAAAATTTTAAAAAATGATCAATAACAAAACCGAAAGATTTACTTTTTATTTGAAAAAAATAAACCTTGTTCACAGAGAAGCATTTTTTACTTTTCTTAGCTGTGATGACTAAATGCTTATCTTCTACACGTAAAATAATGTAGTTTGTAATTACAGGCTTTATTTGCGTCCCCTACTATCTCTAAAAGTCCCCTATTTTGCAATTAGTCCCAAAAAATCCCCTATTTTGAAAAAATTTACCTAATATCCCTGATTTTTGACGAACAGTGGGAATTTGTAAAAAGCTTTTAAAAACTTTTGATTGTTTTAAATAACAATTATTTTAAAATTTAACAGTTAAAATTTAAAAATTAATTATTTTGTGATTCATTTTAACCTAATTTAAAGTTTTCCGATATTTGGAAAATTCTCTAACTTTATTATAAATTCTTATCTTCATTGATAGTTTTCATCTATCATTGCCATATTAATAATGAAGTTTCTATTTTAATAATCATGTTACTATTTCTTGAAAATTTTAAATATATATTTAATTTTATCGAAAAATTTAATTTGTTTTTTTAAAATTTCTTATTATTAAAAGAAAATGTCAATACTTTATTATATTTTTTTTCTTTTGTATTTTTATACACTTTCTTAAAGCTAATCATTTTTTGAAAATTTTTTTTGCTTCTAATATTTCTTTTTGTGTTGCAGATTATTTTGTTTTTACGCAAAGTATTTCAGGTAATTTAAGATGGGAGGGGAACAATTTTTTCGCCTTTTTTCAATAAATTGTTCAAAGTTTTTATAAATGGTATTAAATAAATTTTAAAATGCAGGACAAACACTTTTGTGTTATGTAGGTGCCCCTTTGCATGCAATTTTTGAATCCGTCACTGAAAACAGCACTTACAATTTTACAACCGGGATTTCCGAAACAGATTTCCTTCCACTAAAAGGATAATTTTGTCAGTTTGTCATTGACCATTGAAAAGGTTGTTACAGGCCTTGCCAATATATACTATAATATAGTGTATAATATTTAAAATTTTTAAAGTGAATAATTTTATAATTAATTTTGATTCTGTGAAAAAATTACTGTAATACTATAATAGTGTAGAAAATTTTAAAACTTCAAAGTGAATAGTTTTATAATTAATATTTTGTGAAACTAAAATAGTGGAGACTACAAAGATGAGCAGAAAAAGAAGTAATTATAAAAAAGGTAAGTGATAATTTTTTATGTTTTAAAATATTTGAGATAAAGAAGCCATTAATTATTAATAAATAAGAAAAGTTTCCAATTACTGTAATGTCAGAATTGTGTAAATGTTTTAACTTTTACTTATTTTTATTGCAATGTCAATAACAATATAAAAGTACTCTCCCCGGTAAAAAGGGAGAAATAGAAAATAATTCAGAATCTGAATAACCTTTAATGAGCGTTGTTTCCATTTTTTGAGATTCCATTATAAGACCCAAGAAATAAGAAAATTCTATTGCTTTCAATGAACTCCAGATATTTTAAGAAGGCGAACTGAAGGCAATTGAAAAGGCGGAGAATGTGAATATGAGATTTTCGTGACTACCAGTAGAGACTACGAAAAATCGAGAATTTCTATTGCCTCCAATTGACTATCGACATTTACAAAACGCGAATTGAAGGCAATTGAAATGGCGGAGAATGTGAATTTGAGATTTTAGTGACTACCAGTGGAGACCACGAGAAATCGAGAATTTCTATTGCCTTCAATTGACTATCGACATTTACAAAACGCGAATTGAAGGCAATTAAAAAGGCGGAGAATGTGAATTTGAGATTTTAGTGACTACCAGTAGAGACCACGAGAAATCAAGAATTTCTATTGCCTCCAATTGACTATCGACATTTACAAAACGCGAATTGAAGGCAATTAAAAAGGCGGAGAATGTGAATTTGAGATTTTAGTGACTACCAGTAGAGACTACAAGAATTGGACAATTTCTATTTCTTTCAATTGACTACGTAAAAATTGTAGAAGCGAATTGACAGTAATTTAAAGTTTAATAGTATTAAAGTACAGATTTGGAGACGACATTTAAAAATTACAAAATTAAAAAATTCTATTGCTTCAAATCGATTTTAGAATATTTTAAGAAGTAATAGGCCAAGCAATCTGATTAAAACTTATAGTTAATGCTTTATTTTTGTATTTTGAAATAGAAAACACAAAATTTTATGTAATTTTTGTAATGAAAGTTTACAAAATTACGTTTGAAATAAAATTTATAATTAAAATTAAAAGTAATAAAATGTTTGTAGGAAATTTAGATTTGTAAACGATCATCTAATTTAATTTGTTTATCCCAGATAATACAATTCTTTTCTTTTCTAAACGACAAAAAATTAAACAAGGTGTTTTATATTTTAAACAAAATAATGGATGTAGACTAATTATTCGTTTCAAATTGCCTGTCTATTTTATTAACAAGAAGGGAATTGAAGGTATAATGAGGAAATAAATGTAAATTCATTTAAGAAAAAATATTAAAAGTTTATTGTATAAAATATTTATATCAATCACAAATAATTTTTTAACACAAATGATTCGAAAGAACAATTTCAGCTGCATCATATTTTTCTGAAACATAATAAAAAGAACAAATTGTTTTAAAATAAATTGCATGTATTTAACAATAAGGGAAAATTATACGGATGTATAACAAGTTGAAAGAAGAAAATTACCAGAGTTTTCCTCGACATCCATTAACATTTATTAAAAGTTCTAAAAAATATTTAATGGCATAAAATAATTTTTTATATTTTATATAATTTTACTTTTTAATTTGAATATTTTTTAAAATGAGGAATCAGAGCCAAAGTTAGTCCGAATGAATAATTTTAATTTTCAATATAGAAAACAGATAATTTAATGTAATTTTTTTAAGGAAGTATGGAGAATTGTATTTTTTACAAAATAAGACATTATTTATTTCCAGCAGTAAATTTTTTTTCATTTTATCAAATTGCAATTTTTAATGGCTGATTTTGTAAAAAATAAGTTGTTCACACTCCAACTAAAAATAGTTATATTAAATTATGCGTCTTCTATTTTGAAAATCAAACTGATTTGTTTGAACTAACTTTTGTTCATATTGTTTGTCCGATTCCTCCTTAAAAAAAAGTCTATTTCTATTACTCCTGTCAAATTAGAATGTCACGAAGATTTTTAATTTCGAACCCAAATTTCATTTGTTTGGAATATTCATATCTGTAGTTCCAAATAAATTACATACTTCAATTCGGTAGTTTTATATCATTTTGGAACTCCGGCAATGATTGAATATAGACTTGTGCACCGTCCTATATCATACCGGCACAATTCTAATTTGAGATAATGCACAATTTATCTTAAGCTATTGCTTGAAACAAACAGTTTCTATAATTTCTAGTCAGAACTCTCGTTTATTTAAAATTTAAGAAAAAAACTTATAAGTGTAAAAGCTTTTTAAATAATTGGGATATCTTATTCTTTTTTTACGGCCTCAAAGAGTTTTTAGTCTTCTTTAAAGAAACATTGAAAAAATAAAAAAATGTTCTAAAACTACAAAATGGCGGCTGCTGTACTAAAAAATTGTTAATTGCAGTTACTTAAAAACCCCACAATTTTTTTGGTTGGAATTTTTCTTTGGAAATTCTTGTGATAGTAAAGATTATTTTACATAAGAATGTAACTTTTGCCCGATTTTCGTAAAAGAGCAAAAAAATTGTTTTCTATTTTTTCAAAGGGAAAAAATAAAAAATAAAATTTTAGAAAAATTTGCAGTCTTCTTGGATGCAAGGAAGCAAATAATTGTTAAAAAACGTGTAATTTATCAGAAGCGTTTACATTTCAAACATATCACATTCGTAATTTAAGAAGGTTCTCTTCATTGACACAACCTTAAACTAAAAAATGAATTTTTTTCTCACATTGAATAAAAATGTTATTATAATTAATTTAAAGAAATCTTGAAAGATAGAAGTGTACATTTTCCATAAAAAAATTGTTTAAGGTAAAATTTGTTGTCAAATAATAATTATTTAATAATTGGTTTTTTTTTAAATCTAGTTTAAATTTCATCCCATTTTAACAAATAATAGCTTATCTTTCTTGATGAAACATTTTCTACAATTTTATTGGTTAAATTTTTAAAATTATTTTATTTAAATTATCTAAATAAATAAAATTTGATTAAAATATATTTGAAAACAGAATGTTATTTAAAAGAAAATCCAACAAATAATATTGTAAATTACGTTTTAAAAAGAAAAATAAGCTATTCTTTTTCAAGAATGGATAAAAATTACATATTTTAGCTAGATTTATAGAAAAACCATCAAATGTTAAATAATTATAAATTCACAACAAATTTTAACCCGAACTAATTTCTTCTGAGAAATGTGAAACTTGATATTTCTAAGTTTGGTGAAATTTATATTAATAATATTTTTATTCTGCTAAAAAACCACTTCTTAATTTACATTTTCTAATGAAAAGAGTTTAATACAATACAGATGAAATTCAATTAGACTAAAAATGTAATATGTTTGAGATATAAACGCTTCTTATAACTTACACGTTTTCCAACAAGTATTATTTGCTTATTTGCATCCAAGAAGACTTCAAATTTTTTTTTAAAATAGCTTTTAATCTAATTTTGACGACATTTGTTGAAAAAAGGAGAAATAGAGAAAAATATTAAGAGAAACTTTTTTTATATTTTTTGAAGAGGAACAACTTTTATTTAGGAACTTTTTTGATATCTAGTGCATTTAAAAAAAAATGAAATTTCCCTTTAAAGAAATAAAAAATACTTTTTTCTCTTACGAAAATGGGGCACAAGTAAAATTCTTATGAAAAATAATCTTTACTATAACGACAATTTCCAAAAAAAAATTTCAACCAAAAAAATTTTGTGGTTTTTAAGTAATTAAAATTTTAAATTTTTTAGTAAAACGGACGCAATTTTGTTATTTTAGAACATTTTTATGACTTTTCAATGGTTCATTAAAGAGGATTAACAACTCTTTGAGGCCGTAAAAAAAGAAATTCCAATTATTTAAAAATTTATTACACTTCTAAGGTTTCTTATCTCAAATTTTAAATTAATCAAAGTTCCGACTTTAAAAATTAAAATATTTATAACTCCAGCATGAAAAAAATTTTTTCAACCAAAGAAAGAACTACATGTCCGTTATAATTCTTTGAAAAACAACTTTTTGGAGATGCAATTGATTTCCGACCATGCCCAGCCTGTCTAAATAGAGAAATTGTTTTATTATGAGTAAACATTTCAATTTTTTTATTATCTAATTTATTCATTAGACATAATAGTAATTTATAATTTCAGAATTTATTAATTAACACAATTTGTAGGTTAATGAATTTATAGATTTCATTTTACAGAAATTATTTTCAACCGATTTCTTAAGGGCATGTGGAAGGCGCCAACTTCAAATGATTCGTTGTAATATTTTCTACAAATTTATAATTAAAATTAAGCCTCAAACGGACTGGACGCCAATGCGTCTAGGTCCCATTTACTATTTCCTTCAATTTCATTAAAAAATGTTTTGTATTTTTCTAGAAAATTGGTGGAAAATATTACAACGAATCTTTTGAAGTTGGCGCCTTCCACATGCCCTTAAGACAATGAAATTAACAGAAATTTAATATAGCAAAATTAATGTTTCATATAATTTTATGTAAATATACTTTCTAAATTACATAATATCTAGTTTATTAAATTTTCTTTAATCCAAATAGATAGTTAATGAAATTTTTACAACGTAAAATTCTCATTTATCCGAAACGGCAATTATTAGAAAAAATATGCGGCACAAAGATTTGTCGCTAATTTAAAAATTTATAAATCACAATCTTCTTCACAATTTCGGACTCACCACTCTTAAAATTGGTGCAAAATTTTTGTGTCGGATTTTTGTTCCAACATTTGAATTTACGGACATATGGGAATATTAGGTTTTAAGAATTCTATTAAATATCAATTCTCCCATTAACCAATTCGGACAAATTGTGATTTAATAAACTGAATATTCTATAACTTAAAAATTATACTTGCTCAAAATTATCTGAAGTGCTAATTATTCCAACTTAAAATTCTGTTAATTCCGTTTTCTAAAAAATAAAAAATAAAAGGTTAAAAAGAACATCTGTAAAATAAAATCTCTGTTTAATATGAATTCCATAACCTACAATATTCTGTTAATTCATAAATTCTGAAATCAGACATTACATTATTCAAAAAATTGGTAAAACGAAAGTTATTGTAACAATTAAATTACATAAATGAGGATAAATTAAATTTTTTACTCACGCTACAATAACTTCTGTAAAATAGAGTTTTTGCAAATAGAAATTTAGAGCTAATTACTAAAAAACAAATGAAAATTAGATTTAACAATACTTCAAGGGTATGAAATAAAGGGTAACTGCTGGTTCGATGGATTAAATTTACATAAATTGTGCATTATCTAAAATAAGTTTTGTTAAAAATTCATGCGTCCCATTGTTGTGTTCGAAATTATAAATAAATTTGGAGTATTTATTAACTAACTTAACTGAAATAATGTATACGAAATTAGAATAAGTACCTTTTTTTAAAAGCTTAGTAATTGTTTATATCAGTTGAAAATAAATTGCAGACAATATTTAAATTTTCATGACTATTCCTTTGCTTCACACAAGGCCGTAGCCAGAAAAAGTTTTCGGGAGGGGTTTTGTTAACAAACAGTCAAAGTGATGATTTTTTTTTTTTGGAAAACTTGAACAGCTGTCAAAAAAATTCGGGGGGGGGGGTTCAAACACCCCTATCACCCCTCCTGGCTACGGCCTTGGCTTCACAAACCATTAGATATTTATATAACATTTTAAACCGTTTCATATAGAAATTAATATCGATAGAATGAGATTTTTTACATTTACAGATGTTATATTATTTCAAGTTTTATTACATTCTATAAATAGTGACTATTTTTGTATAAATGAAGAGCATTGTATCTATGCATAAAGCCAAATTCTAAATTAATAATGTAACATTTTTAAAGTAGTTTTAATGTACTAAAGGAAAATAGACACGAATTGTAACATGTGAATCAAATAATTTAATACAATGTTCAAGGGAACCTACAACGGAAGCTTTTTCATTAACATATTTTACTCTACTTATTTTAATACCTACTTTTGCGGCTAACGATAAGAAAACAGATCAGACAATGATTTTCAACTTGTCGATTTCGTCCTGAAAGCATATTTAATATTTATTACAATGTACTGCAATGGTTTTCTTATATCTAATTATATAAAATGTAGGGATCAGTGTCTTTTTCTGAAATTATTTATGAAAATAGAATGTTTATTTAACCCTTTGCGTCACAGTGTTTCTAAGAAGTAACATCTATAACAAAATATTACAGTAGTACCCACGTATATCGGACCCGTATATATCGGATTCCCGCTTACATCTGTTATTTTTGCCGGTCTCTTGAATTTATATATGATGTATTTTTACTCCGATAATTTGGATTCCCGCTTATATCGGAAATTTTTCTAGGTCCCTTAGAATCCAATGTCTGTGAGTTTAACTGTAATATTTGATTTACAGACATATATTTTTAAACAAAATGTTATTTAAAAAAAAAAAACAAATAAAATTTTAAATAATGTTTTACAGAGAACAAAGAGTTACTTCTTGTCAAGATGGGATAAAAATTAAGTAATTCCAGTAGATTCAAAGAAAAAATATAAAATGTTAAATAATTATTATTTGGCAACAAATTTTCACCCAAACTAATTTCTTCTGAGAAATGTGAAACTTGATATTTCAAAATTTGGTGAAATTAACTTTAATAATATCTTTATCTAGTTAAAAAGTCCACTTCTTAATTAATTTGAATATTGTAAAGAAGAGTTGAAAAATACATAAAGAAAATTCAATTAAACTAAAAATGTGATATGTTTTAAATATAAATGCTTCTGATAAATTACAGGTTTTAAAACAATCATTTGCTTATTTGCATACAAAGAACTGCAAAGTTTTCTAAAAATTCGCTTTTTATCGAATTTTGACGACATTTGTTTAAAAACCGAGAAATAGAGGAAAGTATCAAGAGAAACTTTTTTTATATTTTTGTAAGAGAAACAGCTTTTATCCAGGACATTTTTTTATATAGTGTATTTCTTGAAGAAAATTAAATTTTCCGTTAAAAAAATAAAAAATAATTTTTTCCTCTTCTACCAAAATGTGGAACGAGTTAAATTGTAATGGAAAAAAATCTTCATTACTGCAAAAATCTCCGAAAAAAATTTCAACCAAAAAAACTTTGGAGCTTTTGAGTAATTGAAATTAAAAAATGTTTAGTAAAACGACCGCCATTTGTTATTTTACAACATTTTTAAAATTCACCCTAAGTACGCGCCAATTTTTAAAGAAAAAGAATGAAAATTGACTGACATTTTTTAAATTCTCGGATATATTTTTCCCCCCCTGCACATTTTTCAGAACTAGACTTTTTAAAAATGTAGTTTAATTACTCCTAGACGAAAATAGGTGGATTGACCCTTAACGTTTTTTTAATTACTAATAAAAGTCTAGATTCTAGTTGTTTTAGTAGTTAAACATTGCAATACAAATATTTATGAGTATTTAAAAAAAAGAATCTGTTCATTATTAAGTTATCGGCACATTTTTGTCAAAAAATATAATTGCGGTCGCACTATGAGCCGCCTCAATTTCTTTAATTACTATGACAAAAAAAACTGTTTTCCCTTACATATTCCTGACATTTCCCTCATTTTGCTGAAGCGTGGCCATTCTGTAATAAACAAATTTCAGTCACTCATTCACTCTATGCTTTAGTGTTAATTAATTACAATTTTCAAATATAATTTTATAAATTCATAATGCTTTATAAAAAATGTCGGAATAAGATGAAAAATAGATCATTATAGAAATTTATCACTCGGTGGTTTTCTAGGTTACTGACCAATCTATTACACAGGTCTACAAAATCAGACTTTTTTTTTTTATTAGATATCGGAGTAGTTTCCGATGTATTTTTGTGCGCTGAACACGATGCCGGGTTCAAAAATTGCGCATCACGTCATGATTTTGAGAAAAGTGGGGGTAAAGACCCCCAAAAACGTGTTTTTGGGGGTTTTCAACATTTTTTTCCTCTTTAACCTGACGTGCTAGAAACTTCAATAAAGTCTTAAATTAAAGCTTGAAATGTGCACTTTAAGATCCATATTTAAAAGACCAAAAAAATAGAGGCTTTAGAGAAAAGTGGGGGTAAAGACCTCAAAAAACTCGATTTTGGGGTTTTTCAATATTTTTTTTCCTCTTTAACCTAACGTGCTAGAGACTTTAATAAGGTCTTAAATAAAAGCTTAAAATGTGCACTTTAAGATCCATATTTAAAAGACCAAAAAAAAATGGAGGCTTTAGAGAAAAGTGGGGGTAAATATCTCCAAAATCGTCTGTTTGGGATTTTCCAATATTTTTTTCCTTAATCTTAGGTGTTAAAGTCCTAAAGTGCACCTTTTAAGCTTTCATTTAAGACCTTATTAAAGTCTCCAGCACGTCAGGTTAAAGAGAAAAAAAATATTGAAAAACCCCAAAAACGAGTTTTTTTTAGGTCTTTACCCCCACTTTTCTCTAAAGCCTTTATTTTTTTTTGGTCTTTCAAATATGGATCTTAAAGTGCACATTTCAAGCTTTAATTTAAGACCTTATTGAAGTTTCTAGCACGTCAGGTAAAAGAGGAAAAAAATGTTGAAAAACCTCAAAAACACGTTTTCAGGGGTCTTTACCCCCACTTTTCTCAAAATCATGACGTGATACGCAATTTTGGAACCCGGCATCGTGTTCAGCGCACAAAAATACATCGGAAACCACTCCAATATCTAATAAAAAAAAAGCTTGTAGACCTGTGTTATTTATTGTGTCTTGCCATATTTGATCAGCTGTTTTTGACAAAACTGTCAACAGATTTGTTATCATGGACCCCGAAAAATACTATAATACATGTTTCAAGAAATCAATTTCTTCTCAAAAACAAATGTTACACAAAGAGTTAACAATGAAAATGACGTTCATTTAGACAACTGAAATTGTGAGCATACAGAGAAACAGTTACTTTTCATAAATAAGGTTGGATATTCTTAAATGTATTTTAAAAATTTGATTAATTATGAGAATATTAAATAGTACTTTAAAGTATTAAAAATAAATACAAAAAATTCGACAAGTACGACTTGTACTGCAATTAATGATTTTAGGTATTCTAGATTGTTTTTTTTTATACGAGAATTGGAAAGGGGGGGAACACTGGGATTCCTAAATGTAAAATTATTTACCAACCTTTTATTTTTTTAACAAATTTCCTGTCACCTTCGGAGGTTGACGTCTCTATACTAATTTTCATAACATTTTGTAGACTGCATCCTGTAAAATTGTATTATTATTATTATTATTAATAAGAGTTTATTGCAGCATTATGGCAACATACTTTAAAGAAATGTTGACGTCAAAGAAAAGCCAAAAGAAAGCATTATTAAAGCGCTACTTATATGGAATGGAGTAAATGGAATAAGCAAAATTTGTCTCCAACTTTCTATTAAAATAATATATATTTCGTCGACAAACTTTGAAAAATTATCTTACAATATCATTAAACAGATCTATCTGTCCAACATTTTTTAAAATTTTGTTTTAAAATGAATTCTTTGAAATATTACCTGATTTTAAAAAAAAATGTAATTTATTTTAAGGGAAAATTAACACAATTGTTGGTCAACCAGACAATTTTCATTATATTTTAAAGCACTAGTACCGGTTGGAAGAAAAAAAAAATTTTTTCGATGTTCTTTCTCTTAGCCCCTTTTATTAATTATAAATACAAATTTTTCCTTCATTTTGCATTGTTATTTAAGGATACAAAACATTATTCGTTTTGTAAGTCATTTGTTCTTCTAATTTACAGATGGCATTGAAGGATTTTCAATGCCATGAAATAGCCATGAAATCTACTCAATTCAATGAATATATTCAAAAATGCATAGTCACATGGCGGAAAGTTAATATCCGGATTGGTTAGTCGGAAATAAAAAAATGTAACCGGGGCTTAAGAAGGAAGGTTTCTTACCTACGAATTTACCACCGTTATTAAAAAATTGACGAAAGAAAAATTTTGATAAACTTCTAAGGCAGAGTATCCTACAATGAAAATTTTCTCACAGTTTACAATCCACCAAATTCTTTTCTTTTTTCCATTTTTTTAAAAAAGATGTTAAATTCCTAGGAGAGACCTTCCTTTTTAAGACCCCCTTAGATTTTTTATTTCCGATTAACCAATCCGGATATTAACTGTCCGCCATGCGATACACAGATTTTTGAATCTGCATCCTTCAATTCCGTCTACAATTAAAACAAAAAAAAATAACTCTTGAAAAACTAATAAATGTTTTGTATTTTTAATGGGAGACACTACCTTTATTTTGACTCCTCTAAATTTTCACTTCCTTAACCGTTTATATTTTTCTTTTTGCATTATTTATTACCTAAAAATATACAGGGTGAACCAAAATAAGAAATTTTAATTTTTGAATGGTATGGAATTTTTTAATTTTCACCTATTCTATATTTCTTGAAACCCATGCGAGGAGTTTTTCAAAATTTCAAAATAAGCATTGAAAAAAATTGGCGTAAAAAAATATTAAAAATTGTGAAAGGAGTTCGATTTTTAAAATTCAAATTTTTCATTTTTTACGTTATAAATCTGTTAATTCTGTCTAAAAAAAAATCAAAAACGTTAGAAATTTGTCATTCAGAGGTTTTGAAGGTTGCTGAATAAGAATTTGGCATCAAAAGTTTTAAATTCAAGATGGCGGATCCTATATGTCTGCCAAAAAGAAGAAAGACTAAAAATAGAGAACAATTTTCTACAAAAAAAAATCTAATCACGTTCCAATAGGATGCAACATACTCAGGAAATTGACCCCTAATTTTTCTCAATTGCTAACAAGAATTATAAACCCCTAAAAACCACCCTAGGAAAATAATTTGTTGAAAATAAGAAAAAATTATCAATTAACTCCAAAAAATTCTAATGTAGTTATAATAACATAGAACGTACTCAAAAATATTCCTCCAAATTTTTCCAATTGATAACAAGAATTATCTACCCTTAAAACCACACCTGAGAAACATAATTTTTATAAAATAAGAAGAAAATTATTAATCTCTACAAAAAAATTCATTTCTCCAATTACTAACAAGAATTTTCAAACCTTAAATACAGGCCCAAAGGAAATTGTCGAATAAAAATCTGAATAAATTATCACTATCTACAAAAAAACCTTATTACATTCTAAAACGGTAAAATATTCTCATGAATATACCATCTAATTGTTCCAATTGTTAACAAGAATTGTAAACTCCCAAAAAACAACTACTGAGAAAAATAATTTTTAAAAGATTTGAACAAATTATAAATAGGTACCTACAAAAAATTGTTATCACGTTTTAAAATTATGGAACATAAGCAGAAATATGCCCCCTAATTTTTCCAACTCATAGAAATTCGACTATCTTCTTCAGAGGTTCTTTTTAGGGATTGATAATTGTTGTTGTCTATTTGAAAAATTGAGGGGCATGTTATATCGTCTTGAAAATTTTTTTTGTAGAAATTGATAATTTTTTTCTGATTTCTCAAAAATTATTTTTTTCAGGGGTAGGTTTTAGGGGTTGATAATTCTTGAAAGCAATTAGAAGAATTAGGGGGCATGTTTTTGAGTACGTTCCATGTTATTAGAACGTCATGGAAATTTCTTTGCAGAAATTGATAATTTTTTTGTTTTATTAAAAATTATTTTTCTTCGGGGTTGATAATTCTTGTTATCAAGTGGAAGAATGAGGGGGCATATTCTTGAGAATATTTCACCCTCTTAGAATGTGATTAAAATTTTTTTTTAGAAAATAATAACTTTTTTCTGATTTTTAAAAAATTATATTACTCAGGTGTGGTTTCAAGGGTAGATACTTCTTGTTATCAATTTGAAAAATTTGGTGGAATATTTTTGAGTACGTTCTATGTTATTAGAATTTCATTAAAATATTTTGTAGGAAATTGTTAATTTTTTCTTATTTTTAACGAATTATTTTCCTCAGGGGTGGTTTCTAGGGGTTTATAATTCTTGTTAGCAATTAAAAAAAAGTTGGGGGCAATTTCCTGAGTATGTTGCATCCTATTGGAATGTGACTAGAACTTTTTTGTAGAAAATTCTTTTCTATGTTCAGTATTTTTTCTTTTTGGCGGACATATTGAATCCGCCATCTTGAATTTAAAAATTTTGATGCCAGATTCTTATTCATCAGCTTTAAAAACCTTTGAATGACTAGTTTCCAACGTTTTTGACTTTTTTCAGACAGAATTAAGAGATTTGCAACGTAAAAAATTAAAAATTTGAATTTTAAAAATTGAACTCCTTCCACAATTTTTAATATTTTTTTACGCCAATTTTTTTCAATGCTTATTTTCAAATTTTTAACAACTTCTCGCATGGGTTGGAAGAAATATAGAATAGGTGAAAATTAAAAAATCCCATACTATTCAAAAATTAAAATTTCTTATTTTGGTTCACCCTGTATATTTTTAGGTCAAAAATGATGCAAAAAAAAAATTATAAACGGCTGAGGAAGTAAAAGTTTAGAGGAGTCAAAATAAAGGCAGTGTCTCCCCTTAAATAACTATGCAAAATGAAAAAAAAAGTTTTATATTTATAATTCATAAAGGAGCTGAGGAAAAGAACCTCAAAAAATCGTTTTTTTTTTTGGTCGTATAATCAGTACTAGTACTTTAAGTAATTCTCTAAACTTTCGGATCAAAATATTATCTAGTTTAAGAGAATGTTTACCGAAAATTTTGGCCTAGGCCAGTGACATCATTTCCCATTACATAATCTTATGAGACAGTGATGAGATATTTTTATGTTACGTGCATAAAAACGGAATCCACTCTTACATTTTAAATTTTGTAAATCTCAAAAAAATTTTATTTTAAGTTTAAAAAGCAAAGTTACGATTTTTTATCATTGGAAAATGAGAAGGTGAGGGGCGAAACTTTGATTAGTTCGAACTTTCAATCAGTAGAATATCATTAAACATAAATTTCATAAAGTCGAATGTTTATTTTCTTTAACTTGTTATTTATTGAATGTGAATTAGTCCGAATTTTTACTCATTACAACTTTCTAGTCACCAAACCTATATTTAACATACCTTTTATTTAACAGACTTTCTGTGTAACCGACTCCTTATTTACAGTAACATTATTTCAACCGAATTATTATGTAACATAATGTGAATTTTGCCGAATTTTTAACTGACAAAATGTTTGCACGAATTTTAATTTGCTCAAATTTTGATTTACACAAATTCATATTTGACGGAGTCTTTAAGACGAAGAATTTCCATTTGCCCGAATAAATATCCGACAGAAAAATGTAGGTACGTGTTTTATAATAAATCAATCATAATTTACAGATGATTACCGATTTGTTAATTGTAAAACTCACGACAAATTATTTATGTCGGATATTTATTCGGGAAAATGGAAATTCTTTGTTTCAAAGATTCTGTCAAATATAAATTCGTGTGAATCAAAATTGAAGCAAATGAAAATTCGGCCAAATAAACATTCCATTAGTTAACAATTCGGCTACCTTTACGTTCTGTTAAATCATAATTCTGTTTAATGAACATTCGATTGAATTAATGTTCTTTTCAATAAGTAGTCGGTTACACAGAAATTTTTGGAAATAAAATTTATGTTAACTATAAGTTTGATGATTAGAATTTTCTACTTACTGAAAATTCGGACTAATTCATATTCTACTAAAAACAAGTTATAAAAAGTAAACATTAGACTTTATGGAAGTTATGTATAATAAAATTCTACTACTTGAATCTTCGAACTAATCGGAATTAGAAGATATTCATGCATCTTTGAAAACCAACTTACAGAAAGTACATAAAAATTTAAATAGATACTCACACAACGATATTCATATAATGCATCTATTGCGCTCTTTAAAATTGTTGGAAAGTCAATATCTTTGTTCCTTTCTGAAGTACATCTGGATCATATCCGTTCTGTTGGTCACATGCGTCCTCTTTGTCATAATTCTCTGACTGCTTATATGGGTCATCATATTCCAGTTGTGGGTCATATCGTTCTTCCTGTTGAAATTGATCTCCCTCGCCAAGTGGATCCTCCACTGCAGTTTCATTTCCATTCATCCCATCTAGTACATCACTCTCCGCAAGAACATTACCCTCTTTATAATAGTGGCGACTATACTCTCCTACATACTGGTCACTAGCCTCTTCCTCAGGTAGCCTACTATCATCTTCAGTATTTCCCCCATACTCTCCATTAAATCGGTCCATATCCTCTTCCTCAGATAGCAGATTATCATCCTCTTGAGATTGCACATAATCTTCTCTGCGAACTTGGCCATTGTACCGTTCCTCATATTGATCACTATCCTCATCCTTTGGTAACCCACTATCCTCATCATCAAGTAGTAAACCATTCTCTCCTTCGTTTTGGCCACTCACCTCTTCCTCATTCTCGTCACCTTTCTCATTCTCATTACCTTCCTCATTCTCATTACCATCCTCATTATCATTAACTTCCTCATTCTCATTACCTTTCTCATTCTCATTACCTTCCTCATTCACGTCACTATCTTTATTCTCATTTCCCAACATAGTTTTAGTATTTTGTTTATCTGGTTCTGAAATGAATAATAATAATCAGTATTCTATTTTATTATTAATATTGTTATTATTAATGTGAAATGTAACTAGTTTTTGATCTCGCCTTTGACGTATTTTGAAATCTAATGGCGCTCAACCAACATTGTTTGAGGGATTTAGTTTTTGGATATAAAATAATTTTACAAATCATAAATTTTATACATAAGGGGCATTCTATTTCTAAACGACCCCCTTCGGAAACAATTGCCAATTTCATCGAATTTGAGACAATTTTTAAATAAATATTTCAGCTACCTACTGAGGCCAAATTACTTTTGTAATTAGCAATTTTGAAAGGAAGATTTCTAAATTTTACAAAAATAAAAAGAATTTTGTTCAAATATATTTAATTTCTATACAAAATGTAGTTTCAATATTAACCTTCCGAATATCTCAAAACACGTTGTTTCAGATTTATAAAAAATATATCTTAAAGGAAAGCTTATATATTCTAGTTTTTATTTCCGTAAAGTAAATAATGGACATTTCAGAGGATTTTGAGAAATTAATTAAAATTTACAGTCATGTCAGAGGTTAAAATATGTATGAATTGAGAAACATTTTTTTAACAGAGTGGTATTTGTTTTTGTTTTAAATTTTGTATTTTATTAACTTTCAAATTATAACTAACTAGAATATTTAAGTTTTTCTTTAAGATATATTTTTAATAAATCTGAAACAACGTGTTTTGAGATATTTGAAAGGTTAACTTTCAAACAACATTTTTGTTGGAACAAAATTTTTTTTATCATTGTAAAATTTAGAAATTTTCCTCTTAAAACTGATAATTGCCAAAATAATTTGACCTTAGTAAGTAGAAGAAATAATTTTTTAAAAATTGTCTCATATTGGCAATTGTTTCTGAAGAAGGTCGGTTAGAAATAGAATGCCCCATAAATTTCCTTGAAAATGCAGTTTCGGGAAGATAAATATGCGTTCAAATAAAATTCGGTTCATTATATATTTTGCCAATTGCATTCTGGACAAAATGTCGGCTAACAAAATTTTTCAACTATTTATTGCCCAAGAAGATGAAATTGTACTTGAAGAAATTGTTGTTCAACATACAGAAAAATGATTGGCTGTATAATTATAATTATTATTTAACCTACTTTTTATTCAAATGTTTATTTATTACCTCAAATTTACCGTCTGTAAAAGTTATTGTACAGAAACTGTGTTAGCATCAGTAAACATTTCCGTTTTTTTTAAATCTAATTTATTGGTTTAAATTAATTGCCGTTTTTTCATTTTTTCATTTCATTTTATTTCTCTTTTGAGAAATTATTAATTATAATAATTTATAGGTTACCGAATGCATATTAAACATAGAATTCATTTCAAAGAATTTTATCTTAATAAAATGTTTATTTAAAAAGAAAAGGAATTAACATTATTTTCATTGATCAAAATTTTATTTTCACATAATTTATTGTAAGTCTACTTTTTCAGTGACAAAATATCTAGTTTATCAAATTTTCGTTTGTCCAAATTCGTAATTTGGGGAATTTCTATTTCATAGAATTCTTAAAATGCAAAATTATATTACATAGTAATTTGCTACAATTATTAATACGGACAATTAAAGATTTCATAAACTGCATATTTTGTCACTCAAAAATTCGAATACAAGTTATCTGAAAAGAGAATTTTCCTAAATGAAATTAATGTTCATTTTGTTTCTTTTTAAATAAGAAGTTTGTTAAAAATAAATTCTGTACAATAAATATCTATTTAATATTAATTCGGTAACCTACAAATTGTTTTAATTAATAATTTGTAAAAATTAAAATTAATATTGATTAAAGCTTGGTACAACGGAAATTTTTACTAATTTCAAACAATTTCTGTAAATTAAGGACTTTGCAAAAGGAAAAATAGAGGTACTGAACAGTAGAATGAAAAGTAGATTAAATAATAACTCTAGTAAACAAAAATTATGACACCTGTTACTTCGATGTACTATATTTACATAAATTGTGCACTATGTAAATTAAGATTTGTGGAATATTCATGCATCTCGTTCTGTTAGCCATTCGATTGGTTAAGGTAATCACAGAAATCACAATATCTTTTAAAATACTGTTGTTAATTTTAAAACTTTTTAAAATTTTTAAACAACATTTTGAATAAGAAAAGTCGACCTAAAAGATTCAAGAAACAGAATTTGAAGGTGTTAATTAGAAAAATTATTATAAGTAAAAGTTCGTTGAAAATATTTATAATCGAAATTAAAAAAATACGTGTCCTTTTACTTTTCATATTTTAGTTGCCATTAAAAATTATACAACACTTACAGTGAAACAGACATATTCCAAACCCACATTTATCGGATTCCCGCTATCATGGGAAAAATTGTGCGGTCACTTGGATTTTTCCGTTTTTTATGTTAAAATACCTGCTTACATTAAACCCTGTTATATCAGAAACTCGTTTACATCGGATGAATTTTCAAGTACCTTAAGATAAATTATTCCCATGTATATTGGATATTAACATTTCGGTATAAAATTGAGATAAAATGTATAATCAGTTTTTAAAAGCCCATTCATAAAATATAAATTGTTTCAAAAAGCTTAAAATAAATATGAAAGTGCAAGTATGTATATCATTGAGTTTATTTATAAGATTTTAAGATTACACTATAATTTTGTATTGCATAATTAATTTTTTATATAAATCTAATATCATTTATTAATTAAAATAACTTTTGGAAATCCCTCACAGCACCTTAACTTTCCTCAACTTTGCCAATCTTTCCTCAAGTCTCGCAAACTTTCAGAAAGTTTGCTGCAAGTTTAAAAACTTGAGGAAAGGTTGGCAAAGTTGAAGCAAATTTAGGTGCTGCGGGGGATAGTATAAAATAACTTTAAAAGAAACAAACATTAAAATTTCTAAAAATAAAAACTGCAAAGTATTTTACATAATTTAAAACAAAATTCAATGAAACATCGATAACTGAAAACTTGCTAAGTCCAACTCCTCAGTAAGTTGGAAAAAAGAACATTCCCTCCCGTTGAAGCCTTAACTATTCAATATCTCGAATTATTTACGATTTTTACCTCGAAGAATAGTATATTATGCATCAAGGGAGGGAAGTCCGTGTTTTTTTGTCAAGCACAAATGTTCGAAGAACATTGTGTGAGACAAAAAATCGGCCTCCCGAGGTGCATATGCTATTTTCTATCACATATGTACGAAAATCTCGTGTTTCGTGCATGTGTGGTAGAAAATATCATTTCCCTTCAGGTACTAATACTGCATTTTTATACTCAAAGCAGACTCAGTAAGTCGAATTTTCTATTAAAGAACGTTAAATTTTTAATTCTTCAAACTTAAATCAATAATTATTGCTTAGTAATAATTAGACTTTAAAATTTTTAGTAAGTAATGCACAAGTCTTATTTTTGTTTGTCATTTAAATTCAAAATTAACGCAGGTGTTAAATACGAAATACTAAATTCGAAAAAAAAAGAAAAGAAAAAAAATTGAGAAGTGGAAAAAATAATTTGAAATTAATCAATCTTATTGATAATGGAGAAAAGTAATTGGCAAAAGGCGAGAATTTTTGAATGTTAAAGAAAATAATTGAAAAAGTGGAATTAAAATTTTAAGAAAATAATTGAGAGTTGAAAAAAGTAGTTGTACAATTAAACAATTAATTTGAACTTTATAAAATATTTTTTATGAATGAAAAAATAATTGAAAAAATTCAATAAATATTGAATATTGAGAAATTAATTGAAAATCGATAACAATAATTGAAAATTAAGGAAAATATTTGAGAATTGAAGAAATAATTAATAAATTAAAGAATGAAATAGAAATTTGAAGACAATAATTGATCATTAAAGAAAAAATCATAAAATGACCAAAATGATTAAATATTGACAAAAATAATTAACTACTTAATAAAATAATTAACAATTTACAATAAAATTCGGAAAATAGTGTGAATAATCGGCATTCGTACAAAATTCTTTTTAAAATTAATGAATAATCATAAAATACAACAAGAATAATAAACTGTCAATTAAAAACTGATGAAAAATATGGAAAAAATGTAGAAAATAAATGGAAATTGAAGATTTGTATTGAAATTTCAAGAGAATAATTAATAATTGAGAAACCGCGAGAATTATTGAATATTGAATAAAATAATTTAAAAAAGAAGAGTGCAATTGAAAATTTAATAAAATCATTAAAAATAAATAAATTAAAGATTACAGAAGTGAATTGACATTTTAAGAAAATAGTTGATCATTGAAAGAAGAATTACAAAATGACTAAAGTATTTAAATATTAAAGAAGATAATTGAGAATCTAAAGAAAAATTAGAAAACTGGTGAGAATAATCAACAACAGAAGAAATAATTAAAAAAATTGAAAAGTAATTATAAAATATAAAAATAATTAAAATAACAGAAAAAAAAGAACATAAAATAAAGAAAATTTAAAATTGTTAAACATTTCAGAAAAAATTATAAATTTATTAATAACTAAATTAAAATTATTTGAGCTGATATTTATAAATTTGAATTTTAAGAATGTAAATTTTTTAAGAAAGTATCTGATTTAAGACAAAAAATATCTATATTTGTAGTACCAAACTTCAGGTAACACAGAAGAAATAATTGAAGGAGTAAAAGAACTTGCGGATTATTAATACTATTTTTATACTTTTGTAATACGTGTAAGAAACAAATTTGATTTTCGATAAAATTTCTCACAACTTGTAGATTGACGAAGAAATTTCCGGTTCAGTTAATCAGAAAGGTTGAACATTTTTAAAAGAAGTTCAGACCTCTATGGGGAGGGGGTTAACCCCCACCCCCCCTGCGCACGGGCCTGTATACCAGTGCACAAAATTTGATTAACATTTAATTACTTAAGTAGTTCTTTAAATGGTTAATTTTATTTATGATACAACATTTATTCGACTCTATTCCTTTTTGTGGCTTTTTTATTAGTAAACCTGATTTTGTTGTTGTATCAATCATCAATAAAATTAAATTCCAATATTGAATCTGAATGTTATGAACATACTTTGAAATATTAATAAAAAAGTTATATTTTTGACTCCAAAGACGGTGAAAAAGGTGAAAAATCATAAAAAAAGTTTAAAAAGGTGAAACTTATCAAAATAGGTAAAATAAGATGAGAAGGTGACTGTCTGGGATGCCAAATCAGTAATTGACTTTCTTAAGCATTTGACAGAATGGCGTTCCAAGAGTTTAACGAATTGGATTGTACAACCGATTACTTTTCTGCGTTTGAGCAATATACATACAATATTATTAATTTTATTTTTATGTTAGACTGGAGAGATTTTATTAAAATTAACTTTACTTACTATCATAAATCCTCTTGATTTAGGCAACTTTTCTGGTTATAAGTAAGTTAGTTTTGTCTGATTCCATCTCAGCTTCATCGAACTGAAGAGTAAGTTGAGTAATTAGAAAGTGCTTGTAAATATCTAACAAAAAATACATAAAAATACTTTAAAATTCATTCAAAATTGAAAATGTAGAAACTGCATAGACAGCATGTTAGTCTTACCTTTAATTGCCAAAATTTTGTGAGCTTGAAGCGCTTTCACATTCCTTTCAATATTTTTGGATCTGTTACTAACCCTACCCGTTATAGTACTTTCTTGCAGAATATCGTAGCCAAATACAGCCACGAGTATTCGTCTCACAAAATTTCTCTTTGTTTTCAAAGTAACGTTATCTTTAGCTAAGTTAAATGCATCGTTTGAAATCCACACTCCACGGCCGAGGTGTATCTAAAATAAAAATAGTTGAATAAGAAATCGGCGTTTCATTTGCCAAGCAACCACTTATTGTTATATTTTTATCGTAGTTGGTCACTTTGTTGTCTAAGGAATTCTTTATCTAAGATTAGTAGCAAGTAGTGCCTATCTTTATAACCTAACGTGAAAGTAAGATCCCCATGCAGAAAAAATCGATTATTACGACTGACAATGTCTGTTGAAACCTGTCAACCGAAATGCTCTCAGTTACTTTCAATATTACAAAAAAACAAAAATTAGTTAATGTTGATTTGTTATACACAATAGATTAGTTAAAATCGTGGAACTATAAATTCTTTCTTATAAAAAAGAGCGAAATATTATTTTTCAATATTTTTCGACATTTTGAAAGTACTTTTTACAAAAATATTTAGCTCCTTTAGAGCAAAAATAATTATTTCCACGACTTGTGCCTCTCTCATGTCCCTAAAAAATTAACATTAGCTACTTTATTCTTTTTATTTTTAAGCGAGGAATATCATAATTGAAAACAGTTGAAAGCATTTTTGTTCATTTTAGATTACCTTTAATCATTTTAATTGTTTAGAACCGCTACGAATTTTTTTCAAACATTTTCAAAAACTATTTGTAACACTTCATAATAATTACAATGATTAACAACAGTTGAAAACAAACATGTTTTTATCAAAAGAACATATTTTTTGTTTTAGGGTTTAAAGTCTACTTTAAAGAACCCAAATAGCACTGAAGTTTGCGGAAAGCTAACGGGAAACTAACCGTGTTAGGTTCGATAGCTTTCACTGTTAGCTTCCTGTTAGCTTCAGGGAAGCTCTAAATGTCCTCCGTTTTATAGTTTCCGATGTTAGCTTCCAGCAAGCTATAAATGTAATTTTTCCGAAAGTTATTTTTGGTAACTTTACACAAAATTTCTATGATAAATTAAAAAATCTATTTACATGCGCAATCGTTTTCTACTGCTTTCTACTTTACTGATTTTATCATTAACATTTCAATTTAAAAGAAAAGTTAAGCAAGAAACGTATTTTTGAGTGCCAGTTGTAAAGGTGGGTGTTAATGGCTATGGAAACTAAAGATAAATTCTATCTAATAATGTTTTTATCCCACAGGCAAAAAAATGGCGCTTTTAGATACCTCAAGACAGCGACTGAAAGGCACTCATTTGTTCGATTATATAAAAATGACGTCTACTTTTACCCTTGGGCAAAAAAGGATGCATGGCGCGTGTGTTTTTTTTGCCCTTGGTTAAAAATGGACGTCATTTTTATATAATCAAACAAATGAATGACTTTTAGTCCCTGTCATCAGGTTATCTAAAATCGCCACGTTTGTGCCTTTGGAATAAAAAATATCGTAAGTAACATGGGTTTAAAGTCATCCAATTTGTTTACGTTAATGTTTGTTTACTCGTTTACGTCTCGGGCTTCGCCCTCGACTGTCACTCGTACACAAACATCAGCGTAAACAAATGGCTGCCTTTAACCCCTTGTTGCTTAATATACTATTTATAATGCAAGTAATGAATTCTGTAGGATATTATCATGAGCTTTTATCCATCTTTCGCGTCAACAGAACCGTCATATAAAGTAAATTTTACAATTATGTTAAATATTTATTAATTATTTCTTGAGATATGTGACCGGGTCCGATAAAAAGGTCCTACTGACCAAAATCGACTTTTGGAGAAAAACGCGTTATAAGCGTTGCATCCAACAAAGTTTATTTTAAAGAAAAAATATCAACAGCGGTCTTTGTCCTGAAAATACTTGTCTTTACAGTATTGTGTGTATTTTTGTAAAAAAAAAATTTTCAAAAACAATTTTTTTTATTTCTTTAAACAATTGCAAAAAAAATTTTTAACATTCGGGACTAGTTGCATTGTATTTTTAGGACCTTGAACTGTAAGAAATTGCCATACAAAAATCGATTTTTTTGGTCGATAGGTCCTTATTTAAGACCCGATTACATATTATGCATTTCTTTTTTTTTTACAAACTGTAAGAGATGATGTAAATCTTTACTCACATTATTAGATATTATTTCTCCTATTGGTGGACTCAAAGTATCCATCTCCATCTTTTCATATTTGTCTTTTATATCACAGATCATACCTGAAAAAAGTAAAAAATCTTTAGATAATTTTAAAACTTTTGAAATTTGTAATCTAATTTAGCACTCTAGATACCATTGTGTGATCCACTATAATTTAAAGCAACTAATGTTCGTATTATTTTGAACGTTTTTTTTACCTTTTATTAAAATTATAATAGGCTAAACACCACAATATTCATTTTAAATTCCATTACTTTCTAAAATTTATGACAATAATTTTTATTTAAAGACGTTTGTTTCATATTTATTACATTTCTTCACAAATTTATTGGACAACGTAAAATTCCAGTCCAATATTTATATATATTATAAACATATACATAATAATATATCATAATATAATATATATGTATATATTAAACTGAAGTTTCATAGGTCTAAAAGTTCAATTTTGCGATCCAAATAAGTACCTCAGTTTGATACTACCGAACCCCTACCGGAACCTGGAAAATTTCTTTTGAAAGTGTAACAAAAATTTTGTTATTGGAATTTACACCTTATTGCAGAATTGTACCAAAAAAGAAAAGTTATTACGTGCGAAACAAATAATATTTTGTGAAAAGTGAACACCGGTGATTGAAAATCTATAAATGTAATAACGTTTTATTTACAAATATCAACAATATTACATGAAATAATCATGTAATATTGTATGTAATGTAATGTTTTTAAATTAAAACAGTATATAACATGATGAGAAGACTTTGGAAATAATTTTTATTAATTCGATTAGAGGTTAGGAACATGCAATATACATATTTGATAGTAAAAAACATATTAAATATATTTAAATTAAGTATTTTATTAATTTTTAAACTTCGTATTTTAATTAAATTTCCTATGCGATATTTTTTAGGTAGGAAATCGATATAAATCTGTGTTTATTTTTACAAGATTCATGAACTGTCAAATACCGAAACGTAACAATTT
Source organism: Ganaspis brasiliensis (assembly GCA_037103525.1). Lineage (NCBI taxonomy): Eukaryota > Metazoa > Arthropoda > Insecta > Hymenoptera > Figitidae > Ganaspis > Ganaspis brasiliensis. The sequence goes on along the minus strand of JAZKLR010000203.1, from coordinate 23,462 downwards.
GTTTTTTAAATTATTTAGACTGAATTTAATTTCCTGAATAGTTTTCCCGTTCTTGAAACCACTTATTATTTAATAAACATTCCAAAATAATAGCATTTTAAAACAAAAAATTGAGAAAGTTGAGAGTTACACATATTTAAACAACTGCGTTAATTTTTTAATCTGACCCCGTTGATTTAGTTTGAAAATCTGACACCAGATGTCGTATCGTAGTGTTTCAGATCCCTATGTTTCTACAAACAAGTGTCAAAATACTTGTGTTTTTTTACCTATTTTAATTATTTTCTTCGAAACTAATCAGGAAGTGTATAACATTTTAATTATTTATTGAAGTCGAAATCTTCAACTTTGATATATATTTTAGGCAAAACTTTGTGACTTCTATTAGTAGAATTTTTTTACTTGTAAAGATTCGATAACCTGTATTCTCCATAAGAGACAATGTTAAATTAATAATTTTTATAAATTTTAAACTAATCACATGAAAATTCTAAAATTTTGGAAACTGTTTTATAAAATCAAAAGAAACTAATCCTAAAAATTTTAAGAATTTCTGACATGTTTTAATATTGGATAATACGTATCCGATTCCTCCTTAAATCCCATTATGTTTAGCGGCTTATGGGTGTCAAACAGTTAAAAAGAAAAAAAACAAAATTTGATCCATTAAAAAACTATCTCTGTAGCTCATAAATTGACCGAAATATTAGTTGGAAAAAAACGATTTTTTCGTGATTTCTGCTAAAAAAATTTATTTTTTAGTTTATGGTGAACTACTTCTCGAAAAAGCTATCTACTTGTAGAGTAAAATATAGATTAAATTGTTGATAATTTGAGAAAAAAAAGAGTTATAAACCTATTAACTTCAAAGATTATGTGAAAAAATTACTGTGTTGGACGTCCAGATTGCAAACTTTTAAATTATGAAGAATTTAGTCTACTTTAACCTTTCACGATGATTTTTTCGAAAAGTTATTAAATAAAAAATGTTACACGAACAAACGGATTTCTTTTAGAATTCATATTTTGTAAAAATTTTTAGGTACATTGTTTTTTGTTTTAAATAGCTCATAATTTTATACACTTTCTTTTTTGTATTAACCATTTTAACGCTAAATGTAATGGGACTTAGATATTTCAAGGCAAAACTTGACAAAGTTTAACCCTAATGTCATGTCACTATAAATGTTCTTTTACAGACCAATGATGAAATTAGAAGATTTTAAAGATTTTTGAAAGATCAATTTTCAAATTACTCAATAATTAATAAAAAAAAATATATTTCCTACCATAGAAGTATATTCTAAAATAAATAACTACGATACTATGGTCATTTTTTGAGTAAATTTAGAACCTCAAAGTCAAAATTTGACAAAATTTTCAAGATTTCTAATTTAGTTTGACAATGGTTATTAAAAATCATTATACCTAAGTATTGTTTTGAAATATATGAAAAAAAAATATTAGGCAAAAATTTTCAAATAATGTGCAATTTGAGCCCAAAAAAACATTTTTGACCTAAAGAAAGGACCTAGTGAAATATTTTCTTTCTTGGCTTAAAATCGTCCTAATAATTAATTAGTGAAACGAAACAAACCTTGAAATAATTTACATTTCTCCAAATTATATTCTTGCCATTTATCATTGTAGCCTCTCACTCGTTTGATCTCTTCATCTTTCAATTTTAATTCCTCTTGCAGCTGCAGTATTTTATCCGCTGATTCATCACTGAGAAAATAAGTTGACTAAATACAACCAATTTTTGATTAAATTTAGCAGAAAGAGGTTGTTGATATAGCACCTGCAAAGCACTTAATTGATTTTAGCAGAGCATATGTTCCGGTATCCTAGAAGTTTGATTGTCATCGCCGGTGTTTTGTTTGTTTTGTCCCGAGGAACCCTAACCTAGAAATAAAGCTGCTTGGCTAGAAGCTTATTTTCTCAGTGATGAAGCGAATCTTGCATTATTTTTCTTTCTACTTTAAGTTCTTCAATTCTTTTTTGAGCTTTATTTAAATTTGTCATCAAATTAGTAACTTTATTTTTTAAAAATATGATCTCTTCAGCAGTCTTCTTAACCTAAATTAAATGTATGATTAGTAAAGGATTCCTTAAAATACTGAGAGAACTGATTCGTCTTTCTAATATTTTTCTCATGTATGCAATTAAAATACAACCTAATGCCTAATTTTTGAACCACATACAGAAAAAACAACCGTCGGAAATTGTCGGTCTGATCGATAAAAGCGGTTTCAAAAACGTAGCTTACTTTCAATCAGGATATGTTAGTGAAAAAGTTAGATATACACCTGGGGTTAAAGTATTTGGAAATCTTATAAAATTCTGCGTCAAAAGGTCTACACTGATGCATTTTTTAATTTATCAAAGTGATAATATTACTTGATTAGTTTGCATAAAAATTACTAAACTTTTCGAAAATCGTTTGATTTTTCTAGCTCTTTCTGTGATCTATGCAGAATAAACAAAAATTTTGAAGTTCGCCTTGTTTTCTCTGCTAAATTGTAAGCTGTAATTTCAGATAATAAACCTTGAAGAATATTGAGTAGTTCTCGAAATATGACTGGAAACGTCCGAGAAGGTTTTCCGGAAAAAACCGTAATTCTTAAATAGAAATCACGGTTTCAGCTGACTCTGAGGGAAAATATGTTCCAATGTTATATGAGTCATATTTCGAGAACCTCCTTATGTATTCTCAAGTTTTCTTAGCTCAAATAAAAGGTTACAATTCAGCAAAGAAAACATAAGTAGAACTTTTAATTTTTAATAACCACTTTGATAAATGAAAAATAATGCATTAGTAGACCTACTGACGCAGAATTTTATAAGATTTCCAAATATTTTAATCCCAAGTTCATACCTAACTTTTTGACCAACATATTCTGATTTGAATTGTACTACGTTTTTGAAGCCACTTTTATTCATTGGATCGACAATTCTCGACGGTAGTGTATGCTTTCATTTTTTAAATTATAAACCTTTTGGTATTTATTTATTATAAAAAAACTTCTAGGGTTCTGTTCCTAAGTTTATTTCCAACGAATGTAAATGAAAATATATTTCGAATTTCTCAATTCATCAGCCGCAAAAATTTATAGTTTTTCACTTATTATTAACATGTAAATTATTAAATGAATCGCAAAGGACTCGTGTTGCACAGGTGATTTGTGCAATTTATTTTATCACAATAGCAAATAAATAGCATTTAATTGATATGGAAACGGATTTATCCGACATACTTTTGAAATATATTTAAAATGTAAAGCTATCATGGTCAAATAGATGAATATGTAGACTTAATATTGAAGAGAATAATTGAAATAATTAAATAATGTAATTACACTTTACGAAATTAAGGTAGTTCTCCGGCTTCAGGGCCGCACAAATACTCAAAAAAAAAAAAAAATAAATAAATAAATAAAAAACAATTAAATTTGATCTGAAAACGTAATTTAAAGCAATATGTTAGTCTCGTGACACTTCACATGTGCTTCAAACGAAAGAGTGTTGGCAATTTGCAACCACTGGATTTGCTTTCGCTCGTAAGTTCAATGGAAAATCACCTTGGTTTCGAATTTCAGATTAGTATAATTAAAAAATCGGGCAAGTGCGAGTTACACTCGCCCTAAAACGAAGGGTTCCGTACATCCCTAACTTTTGAACTATATGAACTAGAGATCTGAAATTCTTCGCTATTGATATAATATAGATATTTTAATATTTTAATATTTTAATAAACCCCTTTTAACTTATAGCGATAATGCAAGTTAATCATGTTAAATGCGATTTTCCACGTATAATCTATAAAAAAATCTATATTTTTTTTATTTTCCAATAATAAATTTTAAAAACTAAATCCAACAATCTAACAATCCTTTCAAATCCTACTACTTTTTTTTATTAAAGCTAAGCTTTAATTCCCTTAAATTTTTAATAAAAAGCTTTTTTATATAATTTTGAATTTTAAAGCCAAAACATTTGTTTCTTTAAATTTTTTTTTAATTTTTTAACTTTTAAAGTCATTTAAACATAAATATAAACATTTTGTACAAAAAAATAATCTGAAACTATAAAATATTGTAGCTGTTTAGAAGAAAAAAATTTTTTTTGTAAAATTTCAGTTTTTTGGAAAAAATGTTATGATAATAAATTTAAACCACAATTTTTATGGTTTTATAAAAAATTGTGCATAAAATTACACATTTTTAACCAATTCCCAACCTTTCAGGATAAATACGCTGAGCTCTAGCATAGGGTTTTTTTTGCCAGTTTTCAACTTTTCATTAATAACTTTTGAACATTAAGTCCAGCAACGTTCGCTATATTTTTCCTGTAATCTACACGTAAAAATACCTAGGTATACTAAATTTCTAACCTATAGGTCAAATGGTTTGGAAGATAAGGGAAAAAAACATATGTGTACGAAATTTTAATACTCTAGGTAAAATAGTTTAGGTGATGGGGGGGGGGGGGGGGGTAAATAGGCATTTTAATGCATTTTTTGAAAAAAAATTTATTTCCTTGACAACGCTATGAACATCAATCATGTTCGCTATATTTTTCCTGTAATCGACACGTGAAAATACATAAGTGTACCAAATTTCAACTCTCTATCTCAAATAGTTTGGCCGCTTGGGGGGAGGTAATGGTTTTGGGCGACGGACAAACGAGTGAAAACATAAGGGTTCCGTTTGGACACTTTGTGTACGGAACCCTAAAAATGAGCATTGATACCCCTACTAAAAATTTTTTTATATTATTTCTTTCATTTACCCCTATAACATACTAGTTTTTGAGAAATATTTAGAGAAAAGTTTTCCAGATATTAATAAAAGTGTGCCATTTTTATACGTTCAGCATATGATTCCCATGTAAATGTTGAATCTTTGAAGCTAAATATCTCAATTTTAAGCATTGCAAGGGGCCCTGAGGTTTTTACCACACATAAAGCATACAAAAAGGAACATTTATCCAAAGTTTAAGAAAATTCTAAAGAAAATCGATTTGCCGGAGAACTACCTTAATTGAAAATTGTTAATGATGGAAAAAATAACACTTTTCTTCTAAAACCAGTTTCTCACTCCTAAACAGGTAGGTAAAATCTTAAAATGTAGTACAATTTATCTACTATTCTTCATGAAAAATTATAATATATAATATAATGATTCTTAAGTGATATTTAAATTTTTGCATTCAAATCAGAGCGACATCTTTTCTGCTTTACCGCTTTCATCAGGAAAGGGAAACTCGCTCGAAAACAAAAATCTCGGGATGGAGTAATTTTAGGAAAATGACATTTCTGATAAATCGTCTTTTGGATAAATGAGATTTCTGATAAATACACTTTTAAATAAATTAGATTCCTGATAAATAAAATTTCTGATTAATAAAGTTCGATCAATTATATATTCTGACAATTATTTTTTTTGGCAAATGCAGGCGACCTGCAAAGTTTTCAAAAGTGCCGGACACCCTGCAATTATTAGTGAATGCTAAAGTAATTTGAACTCCACCTAAGGAGGATGGTGATCAAAACAAAAATGATAAGATCATTCTAAAATTTATAAAAATAAGTTTTTGAGAATATTTGGAAGCCAGAACAATTTGTTTTTTTTATTTTTTCACTGTCCCGTTTTTTAGAAATTAAATATCAAAGTTGCAGGTATTTACATGGGCTCTTATGGATAAGACTCAGTCAAGTAATCTATTTTAATTATAACTTGTGATAAAATGATAAACTATTTTTTAAAAACTTACGGTCGTAAAGTTTAAAACTTTTGGAATTATCAGCGGAAAAAGTCAATTGAGTCTTCTGTTTCACTTTTGAGAAATAAAATAAAATCTGACTATGAAATAATGATTTCCTAACTTTTTTTTAATCATCACGATCGTAACAAACAAATTCTATGAAATGTGACAACGTCGCAAGTTCACGTCATGTGATTTTGAATCTGCGCATATAAATTCATATGTGAATTGATTGCGGGGGAATGAAGCTACCTATCAAATTCAAATCCGAAACAGTGTAACCAACATTGTATTACTATAATTTCTAACCTCACAAACAAATTTTCTAACAACATTTTTCAGACAATTGAATGTTTTTCTTTAAATATATTTATAAAAAAAGTAAATTAAAGATATTAAAAAATAATTTTTGATGACCAAGATGTTAAATATTTGATTTTTCATTTATGAAGTTCATATTTAAACAGTTGGTGACAGTTGTTATAATCTCATGTAAAAGCATAGAAAAACCCCTCTTACCGCCTGCCCCTCAAAGACAGTCACCATCCTCCTTAAGGCCGTTGGAGACACAGAGTCCGCAGAGAATCTGTAGGGGGGAGCAGTGGTTCTCAAAGACTGTCCCCATCCGTTTTGAAGACTTAGGAATTTTTCGCGACAAAGTCCAACACTTTTCCCACAAAAGAACATCGTACTGCAAATTCTATTGAAATAAAGATTCAGAAAAATACTTACTTTTGATAAATCAAGTATTTCCTGAGCTTTAGTGTCTCGAGGAAATTCGTGTGATGAAAACAACCTCCAATTATGTTCCATGTTTGGCAATTTTTTCCAATAAAACCAGACACTTTTTCCGAAAATGAAAATCGTAGTGAAAATTTAAATTTAATTAGCACTTTTTCACTTATTTTGTTTTTGGCATATGAGTTTTTAAATCGCGTCAGTCTCTCGAGGAAATACAAAATCACTTGACACTTCACTCACTGATTCCCACTTTGACAATTTTTTTCAGCAAAACCAGACACTTTTTCCGAAAATGAAAATCGTAGTGAAAATTTAAATTTAATTAGCACTTTTTCACTTATTTTGTTTTTGGCATATGAGTTTTTAAATCGCGCCAGTCTCTCGAGGAAATACAAAATCACTTGACACTTCACTCACTGATTCCCACTTTGACAATTTTTTTCGGCAAAACCAGACACTTTTTCCGAAAATGAAAATCGTAGTGAAAATTTAAATTTAATTATCACTTTTTCACTTATTTTGTTTTTGGCATTTGAGTTTTTAAACCGCGTCAATCTCTCGAGGAAATACAAAATCACTTGACACTTCACTCACTGATTCCCACTTTGACAATTTTTTTCGGCAAAACCAGACACTTTTTCCGAAAATGAAAATCGTAGTGAAAATTTAAATTTAATTAGCACTTTTTCACTTTTTTTGTTTTTGGTATTTGAGTTTTTAAATCGCGTCAATCTCTCGAGAAAAGTAAATTTTTTTCAATTTCATCAATGAAAATGTCAAACAATGTAGCAGAATATAGTTTGTCGTGCGCTGTTCTGATACGGCATTTTCGGGTACTATAATTCACACGGCGCTGCCTTTGAAATTATAGACAGGCGTACATTATATTCATTATATTAATCAACCTATTTATAAAATTCAATGTTTAGATATTAATTGTAAAAATTTAATATAAAAAATTAATGTCAAGTTCCAAACATAATTTTGCTAACTTTGTACAAAAAATAAAAGTTGTTTGTTATTTGAAGTGTAATTAGCTCTATTGAAAAGACGCATTTAAAATAATTTAAACCATTCAAATGCAACAAGTACATTATTTATTGTAAATCATGCATTAATAATTTCTAAACAATTTAAATATTTTTTAAAATCTAAGAGTTGAAGGAAAAATAGTAGAGCTTATTTAGTTTATCAGAAGAATGCAACCCGACTTACAGAGAAGATGGGAAATAGATATTGTATAGGAACTGAAATAAGTGTTTCTTTTAATTTTTTAAAATTAAATAAACAGAGCATTCCATAAATATTTTATACATAACGTAAAAATTAAAGAAATAATTAAAACGCAAGAAAGGACTAAAAAAATAGTGTAATATCAAAAAAATTAAATGAACAGGAAGAAAATGGAGAAATGTTTTTTTCTTAATCTAACAAACTGTAAAAAATGTAAAAAGTAAAAAAGAATAAGTAAGTAAGTTTGTAAAAAAACTCTCAAGAAATAGACAAGATGTGAAAAGAAATTGAATAAATTTACAAAAAAATAAGTGTATTTACTTTTAAAAGTATAGAAATAATTATTAAAATTAACGTAATAAAAAGTTTAATGAATGTATAAATAAGAAAACTGTGTAATATAATATTAAATAATTTTTATAAAAAGAAGAAAATTAAAGAAAATCCTAAAAAGAACAGAGCAAAAACCAAAAAAAAAATATCAAAAATACCTAAACGGAGAAAAAATTTTAAAAATGTTGTAAAAATAATAAATTATAATATAAAAATGAAAGTAAAATCTCTTAAAAATCTTGTAAGAATATTACCAAAGGAAGGATTATTGTGAATATGGAAATTAATTAATATTATTGAATTAAGATGCATTGAAATTTAAATTAATTTAAATTTAAAAGTTGGTACAAATTGGAATATGAGTTCATTGACGTTTAGAATTTATATAACTTTTAATGATTTGAAGATATACAAATCTAATATTATTTTTTGATAACTTGATACCAAAAATTTGTAAATTGTAGGTATTTTGATCATCTGTATTAATACAATTTTTTACATTTTATAACGAATAAAATATTAAAATTTTCAAGATTTATCCACAAATTTCTGTTTTTTTTATGATTTGCGATACTTTACATGCAATATTGGACATCCGGAGAATTGAAAAGTTTTTTTTCCATTTAAATCAATAACAGCCCTGTTTATAGATTACATTTATTTTATTTATTTCAAGCAATCTATACATATATCTTTGATGAATAATTTGATCTCTGTTTCCGAACTTCTATGTAAGTCGGGTTGCCTTCTTTCTCGGCACTAAATAAACCATAAGGATTTATGATGTAACTCTTAGTATTTGAGAAATAATTTAGCAAAAAAAAAGATAATTTAAAATTAACAAATTAAAATTTATGTAGGAAAAAATTTTATCTTTTTTTTTTGCTAAATTATTTCTCAAATACTAAGAGTTACATCATAAATCCTTATGGTTTATTTAGTGCCGAGAAAGAAGGCAACCCGACTTACATAGAAGTTCGGAAACAGAGATCAAATTATTCATCAAAGATATATGTATAGATTGCTTGAAATAAATAAAATAAATGTAATCTATAAACAGGGCTGTTATTGATTTAAATGGAAAAAAAACTTTTCAATTCTCCGGATGTCCAATATTGCATGTAAAGTATCGCAAATCATAAAAAAAACAGAAATTTGTGGATAAATCTTGAAAATTTTAATATTTTATTCGTTATAAAATGTAAAAAATTGTATTAATACAGATGATCAAAATACCTACAATTTACAAATTTTTGGTATCAAGTTATCAAAAAATAATATTAGATTTGTATATCTTCAAATCATTAAAAGTTATATAAATTCTAAACGTCAATGAACTCATATTCCAATTTGTACCAACTTTTAAATTTAAATTAATTTAAATTTCAATGCATCTTAATTCAATAATATTAATTAATTTCCATATTCACAATAATCCTTCCTTTGGTAATATTCTTACAAGATTTTTAAGAGATTTTACTTTCATTTTTATATTATAATTTATTATTTTTACAACATTTTTAAAATTTTTTCTCCGTTTAGGTATTTTTGATATTTTTTTTTTGGTTTTTGCTCTGTTCTTTTTAGGATTTTCTTTAATTTTCTTCTTTTTATAAAAATTATTTAATATTATATTACACAGTTTTCTTATTTATACATTCATTAAACTTTTTATTACGTTAATTTTAATAATTATTTCTATACTTTTAAAAGTAAATACACTTATTTTTTTGTAAATTTATTCAATTTCTTTTCACATCTTGTCTATTTCTTGAGAGTTTTTTTACAAACTTACTTACTTATTCTTTTTTACTTTTTACATTTTTTACAGTTTGTTAGATTAAGAAAAAAACATTTCTCCATTTTCTTCCTGTTCATTTAATTTTTTTGATATTACACTATTTTTTTAGTCCTTTCTTGCGTTTTAATTATTTCTTTAATTTTTACGTTATGTATAAAATATTTATGGAATGCTCTGTTTATTTAATTTTAAAAAATTAAAAGAAACACTTATTTCAGTTCCTATACAATATCTATTTCCCATCTTCTCTGTAAGTCGGGTTGCATTCTTCTGATAAACTAAATAAGCTCTACTATTTTTCCTTCAACTCTTAGATTTTAAAAAATATTTAAATTGTTTAGAAATTATTAATGCATGATTTACAATAAATAATGTACTTGTTGCATTTGAATGGTTTAAATTATTTTAAATGCGTCTTTTCAATAGAGCTAATTACACTTCAAATAACAAACAACTTTTATTTTTTGTACAAAGTTAGCAAAATTATGTTTGGAACTTGACATTAATTTTTTATATTAAATTTTTACAATTAATATCTAAACATTGAATTTTATAAATAGGTTGATTAATATAATGAATATAATGTACGCCTGTCTATAATTTCAAAGGCAGCGCCGTGTGAATTATAGTACCCGAAAATGCCGTATCAGAACAGCGCACGACAAACTATATTCTGCTACATTGTTTGACATTTTCATTGATGAAATTGAAAAAAATTTACTTTTCTCGAGAGATTGACGCGATTTAAAAACTCAAATACCAAAAACAAAAAAAGTGAAAAAGTGCTAATTAAATTTAAATTTTCACTACGATTTTCATTTTCGGAAAAAGTGTCTGGTTTTGCCGAAAAAAATTGTCAAAGTGGGAATCAGTGAGTGAAGTGTCAAGTGATTTTGTATTTCCTCGAGAGATTGACGCGGTTTAAAAACTCAAATGCCAAAAACAAAATAAGTGAAAAAGTGATAATTAAATTTAAATTTTCACTACGATTTTCATTTTCGGAAAAAGTGTCTGGTTTTGCCGAAAAAAATTGTCAAAGTGGGAATCAGTGAGTGAAGTGTCAAGTGATTTTGTATTTCCTCGAGAGACTGGCGCGATTTAAAAACTCATATGCCAAAAACAAAATAAGTGAAAAAGTGCTAATTAAATTTAAATTTTCACTACGATTTTCATTTTCGGAAAAAGTGTCTGGTTTTATTGGAAAAAATTGCCAAACATGGAACATCATTGGAGGTTGTTTTCATCACACGAATTTCCTCGAGACACTAAAGCTCAGGAAATACTTGATTTATCAAAAGTAAGTATTTTTCTGAATCTTTATTTCAATAGAATTTGCAGTACGATGTTCTTTTGTGGGAAAAGTGTTGGACTTTGTCGCGAAAAATTCCTAAGTCTTCAAAACGCATGGGGACAGTCTTTGAGAACCACTGCTCCCCCCTACAGATTCTCTGCGGACTCTGTGTCTCCAACGGCCTTAAGAATTAATGATTAAACAACTTTTAAAATTCTTACCATATTGTTAACAAATGCATTATTTGTTGTTGGTACTAGCTTGTCAACTTCTTTAACTGAGTTTCTTTGAGATAAAGAGTTGCTTCGAAACACAGCAGTGCTTCGTGGTGTAGTCGTCCTTTGTGATACAGGTGTAGTTTCAGATAAAGCCACGTTTTTGTAATATGGGCCTACTTTGAGATTAAACTTTGTTTTCTGATACAGGTTTTCTTCCAATTGGATCTTTTTTTTTTAATGCAGATACGCTTCCAGGCGTAGCTATGTTTTGTTGTACCAACTTTTGGGCTGCAGTCTTTACAGAAGACGGTGCAGGTTTATTTTGAGACTTCGGATTCGGTAGTGGAACACCATTGCAGGCGTTAACAGGTTTTGAATTAGTGATAGCAAGTTTTGTCTTCAATGGCGCAATCTTCTTTTGTACAATTGGAGACTTCTTAACTTCTGCAGGCTTCTTCTGGTAAAAAAGCTCCTTTTGTTGCTTTGCAGGTGCATGATTGTTCTGATTTTTAGCCTTTAAGTCGGATAAGGGTATAGGTTTGACGCTGTCCTTAGAAGAACGTGCTCTTTTTTGAAGTTTGGAAGCTTCCAAATTAGCCACTCTTTGTTCAACAATTTCCTCGAGCTAAAAGTGTAAAAGGTCATGAAGAAAACTATCGCTGAATTACTTTACAGCAGGGTTGACAAAAATCATGTTTCTTTTTTTTAAATAAAAAAATCTGAATTTCTTTTAAATAAAACAAATTTTTTTTTTAAATGTAATCAGTATATTTTAATTCACCAAATGTTTATTTGTAAGTTGTTTATTTCTAAAAGTGAGAACATTTAATAAGAAATAATGAAGAACAAAAGATTAAATCAAAATCAAATAAATTATGTCGCATACGTGAGAATATTTAAAAAAATATATCTTTAAATTCGTATGATCGGAAAATTAATAAAATTAGGTTAATATAATATAATATAATTTTTTTGTCTGACTTTTATTAATTAAGATAAAAATTATAAATTGAATTTATTTCTTGATTGAAAATAATAAAATTTTAATAATCAACGCGTGATATCTCAGAAACCAATGGATGGAAAAAGTTTTAATTCCAGTTGTATACTCTAAAAACAATGCAGATTCTACTAAGTTTGTTGAAATGATAAAAAATGTTCAATTTGTTGGTGATTTTTAACAATAAAGTAGTCGCTGTCGTTATTTGGTCTTTACTGTCTTTGAGCAAAAAGTCATAGTGAGGAAGTATTGAATTTTGTAAACTTAAATCATACAAGTTATTTAATAGGGTATTAGAAAGTTTTACCAAAAAGAATTTTTTCGATCCCTTAATTATTTCAGCTTCTATGAACATTTTAGTTTGTCCTTTATTTTATGTCACGCGTGAACTAAAATCAGCTGATTGGCTGAGCTCCGAGCTGTGAGCGGAAGAGAGAGAAAGCGCCAATAAAGACTTACTGACAGTGTTTGTTTCCTGAATGAATGTTTTTAATTTATAAAATATATCAAGAATGAAAAAATATTACATTAGTCTAGTTAAACTTTTAAAAAGTTTTATAAGAACCTTTTCTCAAAATTGGTTACCAAAAGGAATGTTAAAAAAATATAGAAATTTTATTTGTTATATTTTATTTAAAAAAAATATTATTTAAGACAAAGAATATCATTTAAGAATGATCACTTCTACAATGTTGACAATTTTGTTAAAAAATTATTTTCTTTAACAATGCTTAGAGCTGTCTTGAAAAAAGTTATTAAAAAAAAAAAAATTATTGTACATCTAAAATCTTATTAAACACGTTAACTAAATGTAATAAGTTAAAAAACTTTTTTAAAAGGAGCTGCCATTTTAACAATATGTAATTTTAAAAAATTTTTGCATATCCTGTAGCTCATTAAAAATATTAAATAAAAATTTACTATTATTTTGAAATCCATTGATTTATTTAATTTATTAATTTTTATGAAAAATTGTTCTAATTCATCATTTATTACATATTAATGTTTTTATTTAAATTAAATTTTAAACTAGTAATACTTGTTCATTCCTAATATATATTATAAATTAAAAACATTCATTCAGGAAACAAACACTGTCAGTAAGTCTTTATTGGCGCTTTCTCTCTCTTACGCTTGCATGCGTCCTTCTTCCGCTCACAGCTCGGAGCTCAGCCAATCAGCTGATTTTAGTTCACGCGTGACATAAAATAAAGGACAAACTAAAATGTCCATAGAAGCTGAAATAATTAAGGGATCGAAAAAATTCTTTTTGGTAAAACTTTCTAATACTCTATGAAATAACTTGTATGATTTAAGTTTACAAAATTCAATACTTCCTCACTATGACTTTTAGCTCAAAGACAGTAAAGACCAAATAACGACAGCGACTAATTTATTGTTAAAAATCACCAACAAATTAAACATTTTTTATCATTTCAACAAACTTAGTAAAATCTGCATTGTTTTTAGAGTAGATAAGTGAAACTGAAACTTTTTCCATCCATTGCTTTCTGAGATATCACGAGTTGATTATTAAAATTTTATTATTTTCAATCAAGAAATAAATTCAATTTATAATTTTTATCTTAATAAATAAAAGTCAGACAAAAAAATTATATTTAGAAAAAATGTGCGTATTCAAATGCTCTATCGATTACAATTTTTCATTTCTTATTTTCTCGAATTTTTTTTCCAGATAATTTTTCCATCATTTTATCTCACGAAAAAAGAGACAGACAAGGCCTTCGAGCGTAGATCGAGTTCTTTTTCCCGAGCGCTCATTTTCATTCTTGGGAAAATAAATCCTTTCTCTCAGTAATCATTTTACAAATTCCCAACGAATGCCCTTCTTCTATGTTTTAAATTTCCTTGATTTTTTCGGATTTTCCGTTCGCTAGACACTCTATGAAATTAACATTATTATTTATCATGAAGATGAAAATTACCTTTCGCTTGGAGACACATGTTGTCTTGGGGACATTTTCATCCACTTCTGTATCAGAAGTTTCTGGTGCTGAAATGACAAACTTCTCTGGCAATTTCCGATCTCGTTTGTTGGAATCAAGATACTGCGATATTTCATTCTCTGAATCTATAAAAATTCCATTTCATAAATATGTAATGTAACATAGTTCAGTTACAGCAAGTTTTCCATTGTAAATAAAATTTTTTTAGACTAATTGAACGTGTGAATAAGTATAATCTCACCTAACTAAATTGCTGACTTCTTTAACTGTTAAATTACAAAAAAAAATTATTGAATGCCGATTCATTGTAAATAAAGGAGTGCCACAAGTGGAGAAACTGCTATTTTCTTGTTGTACAAAAGATCTAAATATTAATTTTCAATTATTTACAAAATTATTTATTATTGTTATTTTTCTTATTATATTTTTGACAAAAAAATTATAGTTTCCCCGCTTGTAACAATCTATTATTTTTAATAGATGAGTATTTGATAATTACTTTTGTTCTGTGAAAGCGAGAAATGTTAACACTGAAATGAGGTGAGATAACTTTTTTGTTGAACGCTCCATTCAGGGGCCATACTTAAATTACGTAACGGCTTATAAGGGGGGAGGGGTTTCGAATGACCGTTACGCTTTGTTACAGAGAGAGGGAGGGTGCCGAATGGTTGCACGTACTTTCTTTAATTTAAAAAAACGAAACACAAAATACACATTTACTGACGTAAATTTTTAAAATTATACACTAATCACTTTTTGTCAAATTTGGCGCTTTCCCAAAGCTGCTTACATCGACCCTCGAGAGTGAAATCGCAAACTATTGTTTTAAAAAATGCTGACAATGAGTTTAACCGGAGATGGGTTCAAACCTTAAATTTATTTTATGGTACAATGCAACGTTATGATAATACATAACTAAAAAAATTTTAAAAAGAAAAGAAATAAAATTTATTTGATTCAAATAACGAATTATTTGACTATCATCAAATAAGTATGTACTCAAATTATAATTGTTAGATAGAAAGAAATATTTATTATATTTGATAACAGTTCAGTAATCGATTATTAGAATCAGAGAAATTTTTTTTGCAGTGTAAGTGCATAAAGTGAGGGGGGAAGGGGTTTTAATGTTGCATTACAGTCTGTTACAGTGGGGGGGGGGAGGTCCTAAGAAGGCTCTTAAAAGCGTTACGTAATTTAAATATGGCCCCTAAGCTTAACTTCAGTTTCGCTATTAAAAAATTTAACTCGATAATTTTTTTTTTTTCTTAAATGTAACAAAATTGAAGTGGACAAGTATTAAGAAAGATAATTATTAGATTAATTATATACAATTTAAGAAAAAAATTACAATAAACTGAAAAAGAAAAGTAAAATTAAATAAAAACTAAGAAATACAAATCATTATTAGAAACTGTTCTTGAAGAAAATCTTAAGAAATATACAAAGCAGGGCTGATAAAAATCATGATTTTGTTAAAAAAAAAAAATATCTGATTTCTTTTTATTTTAATCGGATTTTCTTTTTAAATCAAACATTGATTTTTCAATACAATCAGTACATAAAATATCTAAATGTTTATTTGTAAGCAGTTAATCTTTCAAACTGAGAACATTTAATAAAAAATAATGAATAATAAAACATTTAATCAAAAGCAAATAAAGTATGTCGAATAAATGAGAAAATTTCATAAAAATATCTTCATATTCATATGATCGCAAAATTAAAAAAATTAGGTAAAAATAACGAAAAAATAATAAATTAAAAAAAAACCAGGAACGTAAAAAGATACGAAAAAAATCTATTAAAAAATTGAGAAAATTATTTTCAATACAAAATGTCATTTACATAATTACAGAAATGAAGAAAAATTAAAAAAAAACCTTACAAGATATAAACAGTGACATAAAACTATATAAAAAACTATACAAACTTTTTCAAAAAATTAAACTATTTACGGACATTATTGTTAAATGTAAAACATACATAAGAAGATAATTAAAAAAAACGTTAAAATATATGCCGTCAACCGGGGTAATTATACCCACAAAAAAACGCTCTTTTTTTACTAAATACTTCATTAAAAATCAGAATTTTTTAAAAAAAAAATTTTAACAATTGGATGTTGTTGTGGACATCCTTATTAAGGATTCTTGTAAGCTAGAAGAAAAAAAAATTTCTTTTCTTGAAATTATAGGGGCTTAAAAATGTGGGTAAAATTTCCCCGGGGTTGGGGCAATTATACCCATCAAAGTTTGTTTATCTATCAAATATCCTAAAAAGAATTTTTGATCGTTTTAATTATTTGAAATCTTTTCTGTAGATAACTTAAAGTCTAATAAAAAAGAAAGAAGTAAAAAAAAATTTTTGTTGTAGAAATTATTCAACTAATTTGTGAGCGAAACACTGAAATTTTACTGAAATCTATATTTACTAAAAAATTAAAGTTACATTTTTTAGGTTGAGTAAATAACTTAGTATAAGTACTAATAAGGTTGATAAGTTATTTTAAAAGAAGGAGTTCAAAGATTAACTTGAAAAACATATAAATATTACTGATAGTTACTTTTTGAGGTTATGTTGCATCCCTTGTAAACTTATAATTTGTTTCTAATTATATAACTTATTTCTAGACTTTTGACACAAAAGTAAATCAAAAATGTATAAAAACGATGTACTGTACACTTATTAACTTACTACAAAACAAATTTTCGTAAAATAATTGATTTTAAATAATTGGTTTAATTACCCAGAGAATGCCGGTTCATCAGTTTTTTACACTTTTCTCTTAAAATATGCAATAAAAAGTTAGGACATCACGTATACATCTTTACAACTAAATTAACAATACTTATCTGCAATATTTTGCAAAACACTAGAAAATTTTACAAGATCTAGTATAATGTTTGGCGCACCTCCGAAATTTTTAACCTAACTTTCGCAACTTTACGAATTATTTTCTACTTTCTGGCAAAGAATTATGTTATTACATTATATTTACTCTGTAGTACAACTATCAAAGAATACTTACCCCTAGCGGCAACTTCATACATTTTAATATAAAAATTTTACTTATTAAAAACTGGGGATGGGTATAATTACCCCTGGATGGGTAGAATTACCCCGGTTGACGGTGTATAAAAGAAAACAAAATTTTAAAATTAGAAAAATTAGCGAATTATTTCACAAATTTGTAAAAAAAATGAATAAAATTTTGGAAAATTTTAAAAGAAAAAAATTCGATGATGAAATAGGAAAACGATGTTCCAATGAAAATATTTCGTACAAGCTTAAAGTTACAAAATATGAAATAAAAGAATAAAAGTCTGCCAAAAAGGTAGGAAAATGAGAAATTTAAAAAATTATAAATAATATTTATGTATAAAAATTATAAATATTAAATTATAAATGCATGAAACAAGTACCTATTCTCAAATATTCGTAATTAGAAGATAGAAAATAAAAAATTTAAATGAAGGAACAATGTTTCTAAGAAATGGAAAAGTGATGACAAAAAATGAAGAATTAATTAAAACGCAAGAAGGGACTGAAAAATGACGAGAACCATTGAAGAAAGTATCCAAAAAATGGCGAAAGTAATTGACAATAAAAGAACAGAA
Source organism: Ganaspis brasiliensis (assembly GCA_037103525.1). NCBI lineage: Eukaryota > Metazoa > Arthropoda > Insecta > Hymenoptera > Figitidae > Ganaspis > Ganaspis brasiliensis. The sequence goes on along the minus strand of JAZKLR010000203.1, from coordinate 5,492 downwards.
AATTCGGAAAATGACTAGCTTAATAGACACATAAAAAAATAATTGAAAAAATTAAACAAGAAATATTAAATTTAAAGAAAAAAATTGCTAATTGAAAAATTACAGGGATCACAGCCCCTATTGTAAGTAAAGAAGGGGAATAGGGGCAATTTTTTTTAAAAATACAGGAAAAAAAGGGGACACAAAATTCGCCTTAAAGTCTATGATGGCGACTTCCATTGAAAAATTGAAAATGTTAAATATGGTGTTAACAGTTTTTACTTTTTAAATAGAAGAAAATTTAGTGTTTACTAAAATGTCAAATTAATATTTTTTAAAAACATAGCGTTATTCATATAAACATTAAAATATTATGTATACTAGAAACATAAAAGTGCGCTATGGCACGCGAGAAACTTTGCATTGTTATTTGTCATTGAAAACTATAAATTTTTGGAAATTTAAATAATGAAAATTGGGAGAATTAAATCTTTTCTTTTTAATAACTGAAAAATAACGAAAATAATTGACAATTAAAAATAAAACTCAAAACATATTTAGATAATTGGTCGAGTCCATACCAAGTGATCACACCAATTTCAGTCATATTGAGTAATATTTACGAAATTGATATTTTGGGTTCCTTTAGGAGTAAAAAAAATAAATTTTAATTATTTTTAAAAAATTCAAAATATTTTCGAAAATATTCAAATTCAAAATTTTGAGTACTATTTTTTTTGTTTTATCATAACTTCTGTAATTTTGAAGCAATTAAGATCATTTTTTTTAAATTACTCGTATTTAAATACTCTTTTAAGAAAAATTATAATAATTAAGAAATTGTTTATAATTAAATTTTTATTAAAAAAATTAAATTATTTATTTAAACAAAATCTAAAGTATATCATAGATCTTTTTCAAAAAGTTCATAAACATAGCCTATAATGTGCTTAAAAATTTAAGCCAAAGAAAAAGATGGTATGTATTATAGTTTTTGAGAAAAAAATTATTAAGTTATGCTAGCGCGGCGCAGACCGGTGTCACCGCTACTCAACGCGTAGTTCCGTAGTAACCGAAATGTATGTATATTATTACATAATATAAATACAGTTAATCGTCATGTTTATTTTTTTATTTTACAAATTGTGCTGTGCACAGAATTTGAAAAAATTTTTGTTTCAATTTTATTCTCAAGGGGTACGAAGGAATGAAATTTTTGTGTACCTTTAATGGTCATAGCTTGATTAAATCTTTCACTTAACAATTGTTTTTCAGCTTCATATTCTGCGTAATTACAAAATTCTACATTAATTTTCTCTAAACTGGATTTTGCCCACTCGTATAAGTCAAGAGGAGTAACAATTTGATTGTTTAATGGTCGTTGTAAACTTGCTTGAGCCGCTAATCTTTTGATAGTGCCACCAATGCCATCACATGGTCCCTTACCATGTGATGTAGCAAAAACGTGCCATTCTGCTTCAGAAGCAAAGTCCTCAATATGATAAGTCAAATTTATAAATTTTTTTTTATTTTTGTATTGAGCAGCTGCTCCATCTGAAAAATAATAAATTTTCTTCACATTCTGAGATACTTTCTCTTTAATAAAATTCAATAATTTTTTCTGAAATAAGTGGACAGAAATTGTGTTGTGATCTAAAACTTCACTTATTAAATAATTAAATATTAAATAATATTAATAAAATAATATTAATTTTCAATTATTTACAAAATTATTTATTATTGTTATTTTTCTTATTATATTTTTGACAAAAAAATTATAGTTTCCCCGCTTGTAACAATCTATTATTTTTAATAGATGAGTATTTGATAATTACTTTTGTTCTGTGAAAGCGAGAAATGTTAACACTGAAATGAGGTGAGATAACTTTTTTGTTGAACGCTCCATTCAGGGGCCATACTTAAATTACGTAACGGCTTATAAGGGGGGAGGGGTTTCGAATGACCGTTACGCTTTGTTACAGAGAGAGGGAGGGTGCCGAATGGTTGCACGTACTTTCTTTAATTTAAAAAAACGAAACACAAAATACACATTTACTGACGTAAATTTTTAAAATTATACACTAATCACTTTTTGTCAAATTTGGCGCTTTCCCAAAGCTGCTTACATCGACCCTCGAGAGTGAAATCGCAAACTATTGTTTTAAAAAATGCTGACAATGAGTTTAACCGGAGATGGGTTCAAACCTTAAATTTATTTTATGGTACAATGCAACGTTATGATAATACATAACTAAAAAAATTTTAAAAAGAAAAGAAATAAAATTTATTTGATTCAAATAACGAATTATTTGACTATCATCAAATAAGTATGTACTCAAATTATAATTGTTAGATAGAAAGAAATATTTATTATATTTGATAACAGTTCAGTGATCGATTATTAGAATCAGAGAAATTTTTTTTGCAGTGTAAGTGCATAAAGTGAGGGGGGAAGGGGTTTTAATGTTGCATTACAGTCTGTTACAGTGGGGGGGGGGAGGTCCTAAGAAGGCTCTTAAAAGCGTTACGTAATTTAAATATGGCCCCTAAGCTTAACTTCAGTTTCGCTATTAAAAAATTTAACTCGATAATTTTTTTTTTTTCTTAAATGTAACAAAATTGAAGTGGACAAGTATTAAGAAAGATAATTATTAGATTAATTATATACAATTTAAGAAAAAAATTACAATAAACTGAAAAAGAAAAGTAAAATTAAATAAAAACTAAGAAATACAAATCATTATTAGAAACTGTTCTTGAAGAAAATCTTAAGAAATATACAAAGCAGGGCTGATAAAAATCATGATTTTGTTAAAAAAAAAAAATATCTGATTTCTTTTTATTTTAATCGGATTTTCTTTTTAAATCAAACATTGATTTTTCAATACAATCAGTACATAAAATATCTAAATGTTTATAAGTGAAGTTTTAGATCACAACACAATTTCTGTCCACTTATTTCAGAAAAAATTATTGAATTTTATTAAAGAGAAAGTATCTCAGAATGTGAAGAAAATTTATTATTTTTCAGATGGAGCAGCTGCTCAATACAAAAATAAAAAAAAATTTATAAATTTGACTTATCATATTGAGGACTTTGCTTCTGAAGCAGAATGGCACGTTTTTGCTACATCACATGGTAAGGGACCATGTGATGGCATTGGTGGCACTATCAAAAGATTAGCGGCTCAAGCAAGTTTACAACGACCATTAAACAATCAAATTGTTACTCCTCTTGACTTATACGAGTGGGCAAAATCCAGTTTAGAGAAAATTAATGTAGAATTTTGTAATAACGCAGAATATGAAGCTGAAAAACAATTGTTAAGTGAAAGATTTAATCAAGCTATGACCATTAAAGGTACACAAAAATTTCATTCCTTCGTACCCCTTGAGAATAAAATTGAAACAAAAATTTTTTCAAATTCTGTGCACAGCACAATTTGTAAAATAAAAAAATAAACATGACGATTAACTGTATTTATATTATGTAATAATATACATACATTTCGGTTACTACGGAACTACGCGTTGAGTAGCGGTGACACCGGTCTGCGCCGCGCTAGCATAACTTAATAATTTTTTTCTCAAAAACTATAATACATACCATCTTTTTCTTTGGCTTAAATTTTTAAGCACATTATAGGCTATGTTTATGAACTTTTTGAAAAAGATCTATGATATACTTTAGATTTCGTTTAAATAAATAATTTAATTTTTTTAATAAAAATTTAATTATAAACAATTTCTTAATTATTATAATTTTTCTTAAAAGAGTATTTAAATACGAGTAATTTAAAAAAAATGATCTTAATTGCTTCAAAATTACAGAAGTTATGATAAAACAAAAAAAATAGTACTCAAAATTTTGAATTTGAATATTTTCGAAAATATTTTGAATTTTTTAAAAATAATTAAAATTTATTTTTTTTACTCCTAAAGGAACCCAAAATATCAATTTCGTAAATATTACTCAATATGACTGAAATTGGTGTGATCACTTGGTATGGACTCGACCAATTATCTAAATATGTTTTGAGTTTTATTTTTAATTGTCAATTATTTTCGTTATTTTTCAGTTATTAAAAAGAAAAGATTTAATTCTCCCAATTTTCATTATTTAAATTTCCAAAAATTTATAGTTTTCAATGACAAATAACAATGCAAAGTTTCTCGCGTGCCATAGCGCACTTTTATGTTTCTAGTATACATAATATTTTAATGTTTATATGAATAACGCTATGTTTTTAAAAAATATTAATTTGACATTTTAGTAAACACTAAATTTTCTTCTATTTAAAAAGTAAAAACTGTTAACACCATATTTAACATTTTCAATTTTTCAATGGAAGTCGCCATCATAGACTTTAAGGCGAATTTTGTGTCCCCTTTTTTTCCTGTATTTTTAAAAAAAATTGCCCCTATTCCCCTTCTTTACTTACAATAGGGGCTGTGATCCCTGTAATTTTTCAATTAGCAATTTTTTTCTTTAAATTTAATATTTCTTGTTTAATTTTTTCAATTATTTTTTTATGTGTCTATTAAGCTAGTCATTTTCCGAATTTTCTGTTCTTTTATTGTCAATTACTTTCGCCATTTTTTGGATACTTTCTTCAATGGTTCTCGTCATTTTTCAGTCCCTTCTTGCGTTTTAATTAATTCTTCATTTTTTGTCATCACTTTTCCATTTCTTAGAAACATTGTTCCTTCATTTAAATTTTTTATTTTCTATCTTCTAATTACGAATATTTGAGAATAGGTACTTGTTTCATGCATTTATAATTTAATATTTATAATTTTTATACATAAATATTATTTATAATTTTTTAAATTTCTCATTTTCCTACCTTTTTGGCAGACTTTTATTCTTTTATTTCATATTTTGTAACTTTAAGCTTGTACGAAATATTTTCATTGGAACATCGTTTTCCTATTTCATCATCGAATTTTTTTCTTTTAAAATTTTCCAAAATTTTATTCATTTTTTTTACAAATTTGTGAAATAATTCGCTAATTTTTCTAATTTTAAAATTTTGTTTTCTTTTATACACCGTCAACCGGGGAATTCTACCCATCCAGGGGTAATTATACCCATCCCCAGTTTTTAATAAGTAAAATTTTTATATTAAAATGTATGAAGTTGCCGCTAGGGGTAAGTATTCTTTGATAGTTGTACTACAGAGTAAATATAATGTAATAACATAATTCTTTGCCAGAAAGTAGAAAATAATTCGTAAAGTTGCGAAAGTTAGGTTAAAAATTTCGGAGGTGCGCCAAACATTATACTAGATCTTGTAAAATTTTCTAGTGTTTTGCAAAATATTGCAGATAAGTATTGTTAATTTAGTTGTAAAGATGTATACGTGATGTCCTAACTTTTTATTGCATATTTTAAGAGAAAAGTGTAAAAAACTGATGAACCGGCATTCTCTGGGTAATTAAACCAATTATTTAAAATCAATTATTTTACGAAAATTTGTTTTGTAGTAAGTTAATAAGTGTACAGTACATCG